>LNAC01000536.1:354767-499887 GCA_002007465.1 Ailurus styani | reverse complement strand
GCAGGGAGCCCGATGCGGGCCTCGATCCCAGGACCCTGAGATCATGACCTGAGCCGAAAGCAGAGGCTTTAACCCACTGAGCCACACAGGCGCCCACATTTCTGAAACTAAAAAAAAAAAAAAATCCAGGTTTTCCTTCTTATGCTGTATTGTTTTCACAACAATGGAGAAAATTCAAAGATAAAGCAAATACTCACTTACGTATATTTACTTACAGAAAAAAATGGAATTAAAAGAATTGGAATTTAAAAACAAGAATTTGGGGGAACTAGGGCGCCTGGGTGGCTCAGTGGGTTAAAGCCTCTGCCTTCGGCTCAGGTCATGATCTCAGGGTCCTGGGATCGAGGCCCATATCAGGTTCCCTGCTCGGCAAGGAGCCTGCTTCCTCCTCTCTCTCTGCCTGCCTCTGCCTACTTGTGATCTCACTCTCTGTCAGTCAAATAAATAAATAAAATCTTAAAAAAAAAAAGAATATTAAAAAAAAGAATTTGGGGGCGCCTGGGTGGCTCAGTGGGTTAACGCCGCTGCTTTCGGCTCAGGTCATGATCCCAGGGTCCTGGGATCGAGGCCCACATCGGGCTCTCTGCTCGGCAGGGAGCCTGCTTCCTCCTCTCTCTCTGCCTGTCTCTCTGCCTACTTGTGGTCTCTCTCTCTCTGTCAAATGAATAAATAAAAAAAANNAAAAAAAAAAAAAAAGAATTTGGGGGAACTAGTAGTAATTAACCCCTGAAATTTTATACATTGTCATAGGCAGAATTCTAAGATGATCTCTGATGACCTTTACCCTTACACAGCCCCTCCCTTTTAAGCGTGGGTGGAATCTATGAATATAGTGAGACATCAGTCCTGTGATTATGTTACCAGTTACGTAATAAAGCAGCTCATTCTTGGAAAATACACCAAGGAAAGCGCTCTGGTAAAATCGCTACTCTCATTACCTGTTCACAGATATCCACTCATCCCAACTCTAATTTTTCATAGATTTCACTAATGTTAATTTGCAGCTCAAAAGCATGCTGCACGCATGAGTGAGTGAGTGCATGCACATGCGTGCTCTCAGAGCTTCAGAAAAGTCTGAGGTCAAGATCCTGTTTTTGCCTTTATCAGTTCTTTTTTTTTTTTTAAACACGACACAATCAGGTTGCCTGGGTGGTTCTGTTGAACTGCCTTCGGCTCAGGTCATCTTCCCAGGTTATTTGCTCAGGGAAGAGCCTCCTTCTCCCTCTCTTGCCCGTTCCCTCTGCTTGTGCGCTCTCTCTCTCTCTCTCTCTCTCTCTCTCTCTCTCTCTCTCTCTGATTTAAATAAATAAATAAATAAGTAAATACAGGACAAAATCAAATTTACTAGCATATGTGCGGGGAATGCACAGAGACATGATAGTCAGGCACAGTGGGATACAAATGCCATCCTGAATTAAGAGAAGGAGGTAGGGCGTTGGGACTTCCAAAGGAAGGAAAGAAATTTACAGGAGGATGGAAACAAGTAAGTATTTGATAGACAAGTGTTCCTTCTGCCAGATAGATGAGTTACTCAGGTAAAATTTAAATTTAAACTTCTCTGAAGTTTCACACATTAAAAGTTGCACTCGTAGGATTTTTTTTTGCCCATTGGACCAGTCTATTCTTCTTGACAGGTCAGTTGAGGCAAACGCAGTTCAGAAGGCAGTGAAGTCAGTTCTTACCAGGGTGTGGTGGGTGGGGGTTAGTCTTCTGATGCCCAACTTCACAGTCCACGGCTGAAGGACTCCCCACGGGCTTCAATCTCCCTTTCTTCCAGAAGAATGAAAAAGGAAAAGGAAACCCAGAGCTCTTATGTTCAGAGGACAGAATTTCCTCTTATTTCGTTTTCACTAATTCTCAGAAATCAACTTTCCACTTTATCCTGAAGGACTCAGTGACTTTAAAATCCCAAACCTATAGTTCTATCAGTTTATTCAATAAACACGTGTTTTTCCATCAACTTTTAGTGAGAAATTAACTACATATAATCTGATATTATGTAGGTATAAATATCTTTTAAACCATTTAAAAATCTCAAACTTTAAAGCTTGAAAGCTCTCTCAGCAAGAATTCCCCAAAATTTGTTCTCAGAGATGAGAGATGGTCACAGAATAGCTTGAAGAGTGAATGAATGAATGAATGAATGCAGCTCGCTGGGGAGAGACTGAGGGATGTCACATGACAACAGTACACATACACAAACACAAAGGTAATAGCTCACCAGTTTCTTCATTAAATTGCATTTGTCATGAATTTTTATGTCCTTCCTCTTCCAACCTCAACGCCCGTGGGTTAGGTACAAAAACGCACGGTCCCTCAAGGTCCTCAGTCACCTCCTCCTTCAGCCTGTGCAATGTGTGTGGAGTTGCACTACTCATATGTCTGACTTGCAAGACAAAAGCACTTTTTTCCCCCAGTTTCTAGGAAGGTTGAGCTGTTAGGTCCCAGCTCCTCAGCTAAAGGCAACTGCCTTGCCCAAAGTTACACTCCCTTCCCAGAGCAGCCCTCAGATAGGTTTATGGGTAAGAGACGGAGCTAGAGAGACCCAGCCCTTTCGAGCTAGGTCTGCCTAGAATTCAGGATCACTTTGAAAAGTTTGCTTACCCTCAGAGCTTCTTGGAGAACTGACTAGTACTTCCATGACGATTCCCTCAGCTCGGTCCTGCTTTCCTCTCTTCCCATCCTGCATCTGCTCTCTTGGCACGAGCCAGTCACTGTCCCACATTTGGCTTCCCGGGAGCCTCACCTGTGACTGCAGCAGTTTCCTAGCACGGAGATGATACAGAGTCCTAAAGCCTGCTTGTCTTGGGTTTCCTGGTTGGAGAAGCCCATCCAAAAGATGACAGAGAAGGAAATTAAGAAGCTTTTTAAGGTAAATAGCCAAAGCCTGTTATATAGGAATGCATTTTGTTTGTATCCTAATCAGTTCTTTTTTTTTTTTAAGATTTTATTTATTTATTTGACACAGAGAGAGAGATTACAAGTAGGCAGAGAGGCAGGCAGAGAGAGAGGAGGAAGCAGGCTCCTCACTGAGCAGGGAGCCCGATGCGGGCCTCGATCCCAGGACACTGAGATCATGACTTGAGCCGAAAGCAGAGGCTTTAACCCACTGAGCCACCCAGGTGCCCTTTAAAGATTTTACTTATTTTATTTGACACAGAGAGAGAGATTACAAGTAGGCAGAGAGGCAGGCAGAGAGACATATCCTTATCAGTTCTAAGGCATTGGTATACTCCACAGTTGTTGTTTTAAAAGACAGGTTAGCGGTTCTTTCTACCATCCTTTCTGCATAATGTGGGAGAGGGCCAAGGAGGGAGACCCTCTCTGTAGCTAATTTCCCTATGAGAGAGACACAAGCCTCTAAGTAAAATTTCCACCTGAAACCTTTTCTCACTGTCCATTTCTGCCTGTCAAAACATCTTAATAAAACTTTGTTCCTACTTTTTAAACCCTTTATGCCACAAAGAAGACACTGCCAGCCGGAGAGATAATAGGATCCATTTAGGAAGCTTTTTGATATTTCTTTTTTTTTTTAAGATTTTATTTATTTATTTGACACAGAGAGATCAGGTCACAAGTAGGCTGAGAGGCAGGCAGAGAGAGAGAGAGAGGAGGAAGCAGACTCCCTGCTGAGCAGAGAGCCCAGTGTGGGCCTTGATCCCAGGACCCTGAGATCATGACCTGAGCCAAAGGCAGAGGCTTTAACCCACTGAGCCACCCAGGCACCCACTTTTTGATATTTCAAGCATACTTTAAACATATTCATTTGTCTTCGATGGCTCCCACAAATTATAAGGCAAAAAAAATAGACTGATATTTTGAATTCAGAGAGGCAGGTATGTTACAAAAGAGAAAGAATTTTGCCCAGCCCTCATCTGTGCTAAACTCTCCCAGCAGTTTTGAGCACATAATAAGGGCTTAACTGTACTTGTTAAATAAGTAACCAAGTGACTCAGCATATTTATCATTATTTAGAGTATATTTCCTTCATTTCTAACAAAATTAAGATTATTTTCCCCCTTATTTTTCTCCTCACTTTCAACATGACTGATAATAGGTGATAATGCCGTATTTCATCTGAAAAGCACATTTTCTGCCCATTGTGTTAGAGGCAGAAATCAACCTAGAATGAGAGACCATGGCTGTCAGCCTCAAAATGAAATTTAAAGCAGTTTCTGGAGACAATTAATTTATTTGGCACTACTTTATGTCACAATTCTATTCTTTCTGTCACCTTCTATTCTTTCATCATAATATTATGAGCTAGTAACATAGATGAAAAGAAGGATGAGGTTACATTCTTCTATTGTTTTAAAAAACATTTACTGTACTTCTTTTTTATTTATAAACACATTAAAATGGTTTTATTAGATATGGAGTATGTACAAAATTATATTTATAAAATATGCATGAGATACAAAATAAAAATACAGTGAGTACATAAGTACCCAACATCTACTGTACTTCTATTGTAAAGCAGACACTGGATGAAAGACACCAAAATGAATGAAACTAGGCTCAAAAACTAAGAAAGAAAACATGGGGGGGTCCCAAATTTAATAATGACAGGGATGCAAATAAGGTACACTACTACTGAGCACAGATGCGGGAGAGGTCAAGACCAGCAGAGGAAGGGAAGACTTCCTGGAGGAGATGGCCCTGTGATGGAGTCTTGGAGGATGAGTCAGGATTCACTGGATTTGAGGTAAAGAAGCTATTCTAGACAGGGGTTATGAAAAGAGTGGTAGTGGGAATTGGCCAGAAGAAGTAGAGAACAAGATATTTCAGTATATGAGATTAGTGGGACCAGGGTTGGGTCCGAGAGAGAGTGAGCTGAGGAGAGTCACTGGAAGAAGACAATAATTCCAAGAGAGAAAAGGGAATGATGGACCTGGGAAAGGTAAAAGGCGAGGGTCAGCAGATTGCTGTCGGACAAATCCACTCATGGTGTGGGACCGATAGATGCAACCCTCTCTTCATGGGGGGGTTCCCTAACCAGCTCCATCCTTAGGGAATTTCCAAAAGTCACCTCATTAACATAAACCCAGTTTTGGCAGAAAGGGGCTTGCGATGAATAATAAGATGCCCATCTCACCTTTATGTCTCTAAAGTGATTTCAGGAACTGAAGACAAGAGAGCAAATGTTCAGACAAGAGATGCTACCGTTCCTTTTATCACCCAGGAAATTCCAAGAATTTCGGAGCTCCATACCAGGGCTTGAAGACCAAATACTTATTTCTTATTATGAATCACAATGTCACATTCCCCATAAGCTTCTTGCAGGACTTGTCAGTCCTTCTCTGCTTCTCATCTTTCTTTTCCTCTTAGACCTCTCTCTCTGCTGTTCCACTTGCCCTCTTCCAGCTCTTCACCATCCCCTTCAGAATTTAGCTTGGTGATAAGGATTCTGCCTACCTAGAAGATATTGCCACATAAAATGGATGTGATTAAGTGTTAGTGCAATTCTTTCCTCTTTGGAAAAGGAACAGTGTCAGTATTGTCTTATAGCTTGTGGAGGTGATCCTAATTGGCAGCCAAAATTGAGAAGTACTGTTTTAAAGGAATATCCTGTTTTAAAGGAAAGGACATTCCGAAAGGAATCAACAAAATCAGCAAGGAAGAAGATGGAGGCACTGAACTGAGCTAGAATTCTAACACAGAAGAAAAGGTGAACCATGATTGTGGTGGGATGGGGAAAGGGAATGTTGATGGATTTAAGAGTTATTTGGGACAATCAGGAGAGCTTATTAATTGGCAGAATGTGCTGGGTGAAGATAAAGTATTCAAGGATGATGCCAAAGTTCCTGGCTTGGGCAACTAGATCTATGGATGTGAGGGAAAAAATAGCATCCCTGTTACTGTTGATAAAGGAAAATTTGAATGGTTAGTGTTTGTGGTCCCTGCTCCTGGGCTCCCAAAGAAGCTGTACTTTAACATTTATCGAGGTCCATAAAGTGGCTCCACCAAACCTCAAAGCATGGGCTCTATTTCTGCCCTGACCATAGGTTGTACGTTTGCTTCCTTTAAAAAAATAAATAAATAAATAAATAATAAATCAAGGACCATTCCAAACATAAATGAGAAAAAAAGAAAAACAAAACAAAAAAAAACAAATCACCTCCCTGGTTCCCATAAAATTAAAATCAGACAGCCCCACACCTACTAAAAACATAAGATAAAGTCTGTAACTTCCTGGAAAGTCCTTCATCATGATGATTGGTAACTTTTTTCTTTATATAAAAAACACATATAACCCTGCACCAAATGTTCCTTCCCTGGAGGACTCTCATCCACATAAAGATTGTGTATCCAGGCAGCTCTCCTAACTTGGGCTCAAATAAAACTCTTTTCCTTTTTTCCTTAACATTTTTTAAAAAGGTTTTTTCAATTTTGCATCAACAGTGTTGCCAGGTAGCTGGTCATGGTGTTCTGCTGAACAGGAAGAATTCCACAACATCAAATAAGTTCGTTCTGTGATCATGACAGTGCACAGCAAATCCAAGACCCTCTATAAACATGACTACGCACAAAGACAATAAGAACCCCATGCTGATAAAGTTAATTCATATATCAGGACCCACGGAATGGAGCCACCCCAGTGGCCCAGCTCATGTCACAAATCTAAAGCTAAGTCAGCCGGCACTTATGCAAACCACCTGTCAAGGAATCCTATCCTGGACGTTCATAATCCTCCAATTCAGCTTGGGCTAGCTCACCTTACCCTAGAAAACAGGGCCCACTAGCCTTAGGAGGAAATCCCTGACCTCCTAGCCACCCACGCCATGTTTCTGTGTTGCCTCTTCTAATGCTCTGTAAAAATGCTTTTGTACAAAATCCATCAGGTAGAATTCTCCTTTCCTTGTGAGGTACTGTACTCTCCCAATCCATGGATGATTTTTCCTTTGAATAAGGGACACTGAACTCATTAATAAATTATTTTAGTTTTGTCACTTGACAATGCAAACCGCAAAAATGACCAATTGTTACCCTCTTCCAGCAAACGTGAGTGACTGCTGCTTCTCTACCAGCCACAGAATCCACTCTCTCCATTCCTCCTGCTTGTAGATAAAAAGAGTTAAGATACCCACTTATAGAACTGCCCCTGATGAGCACACCCAATCCAGAGACAATCCCATCTCCCATATACCTTCTCCAAAATCACCCACCACAAGTCCATCTTCTATATCAGTCCCCTCTAATCGGCTCTTCCTGAGATGCCCCACGTTCCCTGTGTGAGCAGTCTTCTTTGTTGTAGTAAATAAGCCCAACTTTGTTTGACTACAGTGTCTCCTGCTGGATTTTGACTGGTGACATTTCCTGAGAAGAGAAATACTGAAGAAGGATAGGAGTGTTTGAAGGTAAGAGGATAGTTTTGTTTTATGCATGTTGAGTGTGAGGTACAAATTTGGGGAGGTAATTAAATTTATTGATCTGGGACCCAGAAAAAGAGTTCATGCTGAGAAATAGATTTGAGAGTCATCAGCACAGAGACAGTAAGGGAAACCAGAGGAGTGGAGCAGATAAGTTTATCTGAAGAAAATAATTGCAGTGAGAGAATACGTCCAGTACAAATCTTTAGAAGAGGGTGGAAGAGAAGGTAATATTAGAGAGGAAACAGGAATAACCAGGGACTTAGAAGAAAAACACATCGTGCAGGAGGGATGCCATTGAAGACAAGTAAAGAAAGTGCTTCAAAGGGGCTCCTGGGTGGCTCAGTTGGTTAAACATCTGCCTTTGGCTCAGGTCCTGATCCCGGAGCCCTGTAGGTCTCCCTGCTCAGTGGGAGTCTGCTCCTTCCTCTCCCCCTGCCCCTCCCACCACTCTCTCTCTCTCACTCTCTCTCTCAAATAAATAAAATCTTAAAAAAAAAAAAAAGAACATCTTCAGGAAAAGTAGCTGACCAAATCTGTATAATGTTATACCTTATGCTTTTATTATTATTTCCATCAGAACTTACTTACCTCTTAAAACTATTTTATCACAAAAGTGCTGTGTACACATAATTTTTTTAAAAATACACACAAATGCCATAAGAGACTCCTAATCTCACAAAACAAACTGAGGGTTACTGGGGGGTAGGAGGGTAGGTACAGGGTGGATGGGTTATGGACATTGGGGAGGGTTTGTGCTTTGGTGAGTGCTGTGAAAGATGTAAGCCTGATGATTCGCAGACCTGTACCCCTTGGGCAAAGAATAAAAATAAAATTAAAAAAAAAATGAAAAGAAAAAAAATACACACAAATGCACTTCATTCGTCAAGTGTAACTACTCTTAGCAGTATTGCATGTTTGGGCGAAGCCTTTTCCTGGAACTTTTACCAATATGCAAACATACATATACTTTGGTTTCTGCACAGATAGGATTATATCATAAAAATAATATTGTTTAATTGAAAAATTAATTTCTGCATTATAAATATGACCGCATAAATATCACTTTTTTCAGTGTACGTTTGATATATTATTGTGCAATGTACCATTAATTATTGTGCCCTTTTAAAGCAGTTCTTTGGTTATTATGGTCAGCTGGGTTGTTTCCAATTTTACAAACAGAGTTGCAAGGAAGATCTTCATATGTATGGAACTGCTTGTGCAAGTAAGTACATTTGAAGGATAAATTTCAGAGTGGAATTTCTGGGTTAATGGATTCATGTATCCAATTTTTAATAGTTAATTACTCACTTAAAGGATTACATGCAGTAACATACCCACAACAATAAATGAGTTATTCTTCCCTAAAATCTCAGCAAACACCAGATATATTTTTCCTCGCCTCCAAATGAATTTCTTCTCTTGCTCACCTCAGGCACAGCCCAGTGTGTGCTGACCCGGCATTGCTCCGACCTCACCATCTGCAGTTTTGGTTCCCAGATGCTCAGTGCCTTCGTTGACCTTCCAGCCTGCTGAGACTGTGCGCAGAAGTTAGGAACTGAGAGCATATTTTTGATAGTATTTGGTGGTATTATATCCAAAAATAGGAAAATGTCCCAAACCTGTCAATCATTCCTCCCCTTTCTCTCTTTTCCAAGTCACCCAAGGTAGCTCTATAAAAGGAAATGTAGCTCCATGGAAAATCAAGAACCACTTTAGTAACCGTGGAATCACTGACCAATAACAACAAAGAGATTTCTGGCAGAGGTTTTGTGGCTTTGGCCAAGCATGACCTTTTCCCACACCGCCCCAGGCCCCACTCAAATCTGTATCTTGGGAGGACCTGGCAATCACATGAGGCTATTAGGTGAAAACAAAAAAAGAAGAAAAAAAAAGAGAGAGAGAGAAACAAAAAGAAAAGAAAAAAAAATGGGCAGAGAGCAGCTGAGTTGATCTGTGAATTCTCTAACCCAGTCACATAAAATATAGAAAAGAAAGAGGCAAATATTTCTGGACTCAACATGTATTTCTCACTTAAAGCCATCTCACTCCCGGTGAAGGAAGTGGGATGTCTCAGATTGACAGATCAGAGCAGCAGCTCCACTTGTTTAGACGAGGGAAGGCGAGTGGGAAGAACAGAGCAGAAATGTCCTCCTCCCACAGCAATCACACTGTGACCTGAAAGAACAGCCCCACTACCTCAGCCTAGAATACCTTCCCTGGAGACCGTCTTCCCGGGCAGATTCAAGTGCACGTCTAACAAAGGCGTTCCTATATCCGACGCGGCTCCCTGAGGCGCCACTGTCCCCTAAATGAGGTTTGCCTTTGTTTTTACAGAAGCAGAAGGAAAACATAGTGTAAAATATTTGGATGAAACCACTTCAATCTGAATTTAAGAATGAACTTAGCCCCCAAAGTGTAAGACCATTCACTGTATGGAAACAGAAATATCCCCCTGGTTCCAATTGTTAAAAGGTTAATTGGCAAAGATTGGTCAAATATATAAAAACATATATGTTGTGATTTTGCCTGGAGTCAAGAAGAATATAATTAAAGTAAAGATGTGATCTCATAGTCATGCTTTTTCACTGCTCTCTGTCTTAGCCCATGTTTCTCATGTGCTCTTCCCTCTCTCTGCCAGCCTGGAAAACTCCTACTCATCCTTCAGGACCAACTCCCCTGTGCTGTCTTCTCCCTGCTCTCTCCTTTACTATCTCGCTCTGATTATTTCTGCTCCGGCAATCATTTCTTCTCTCTGTCATCCCCACTAGATAGTGAGCTTCTAAGAGTATAGTGTGTGGTTTGGTCATCGTGTGCTTCCAGAACTTAAAGCAATGGCTGAAACACGGATACTCGATAAATATCTATGGAATGAACAAACGAAAATGTAAGTCTTCTGCTTCTGGTTCTTGTCCATTAATGAGAACAAGAAATGATAAAGACACTTCTCTTAAGGAAAATCTCCTCCCATAAAGGGTCACCTGGGAGAAGAATTCCAGTAACTAGAAAGTCTCATAGCAGGGAAAGCTCAAAAACTGTGAATGTTGGTGCCTGAAGAAAAATTTCAGAAACATGAGTGACTTTGGGATACCTAGTGAGGACTTAGGAGGAAAGGAATGACTCTCATCTTCTGAATTCATCTGAGCACTAGTGTTCCAGGGCTTTTTAGTGAGTTTCAAAAATTGGCTAACAAGGTCCGTAAGTGTACTAACAATGATTTTCTTTTAATCATCTCTAAGCATTACTGGCAATTGAAGACGATGATATAAGAAGATAATCAGCACTTCTGCCTAAGAGTTTTCCAGTAGCTCATTCAAGTTCTTTTTTGGCTTAACTGATCCCTGCATCAGTGCATGCTGACTAAGTACCCTCACTTACCTCGTAAGAGGGAAGTCAAGAATCTAAATGAAACACATTTCTTTTCTTGTTACAGCAAAAGAGAATGATCTGAATTCTAAATTCCACTTTACCTTCCACACATATAAAATGTTTTATTTCTTCTTGTAATTATTTTTCTTTTTTTTAGTCACACATGTAAAACAAATCACACAAACATATTTTATACCACCTGAGATGGCTTAAATTTATTATTCCAAAATAGGATTATGCAGCAAGACAATAGCCATGCTGACAGAGCTGAGAGAAAATTTTAAAAATTAATTTTGTTCCTCTCACTAGCATATCAACCACCAATTTTGAAGAACTTAGTCCACAGACATGTTTCTAAGGGACAAAAGGAACAGCTATCTTTAAAGTTTAGCCAGAGTCAGAAAGAAGAAGAGGAGAGAGAGTGGGAAGAAATGATGTAGAGAAAATCCTTTCACTGGGGATTGTGGAGAGAGGGAGGGAGAGGAGAGGAAAATGCTTCCGTGTGTCAAATTTTAGGTTCTCTAGACTGGGGGGCAGAAGGTGAGACGTAGTTGTGAGATAAGACCAGGGAGATAGAGGGCTTTGGGAGAAGGCAGCACCACCAACTGCCCAGACGTACTTGGGTGCAGCCACACCAGAATAAACTTGGCAGCACAGGATCATCAGGTAGATGAAGGATGTTTTGGACTCAAATGTGTTCCCCCCAAATTCATATGGCAAAGCCCTAAACCCCAATGTGACAGTATTTGGAAATAGGATCTTAAGCAGATAAGATGAAATGAGGTCATCAGGGTGGGGCCTTTATCCAAAAGGATGGGTGTCCTTCTAAGAGAAGAAGAGACACCAGCAACGCACACACCCAGAGAAAAAGGTCATATGAGGACCCAGCAAGGAGGCCACCATCTGCAAGCCGGGAAGAGAGGTTGCAGAAGAAACCAAATTTCCTAGCACCTGATCTTGGTTGGGTTTCCAGTCTCCAGAACAATGAGAAAATAAATGTTTTGTGTTAGCCACTCAGTCTGGTATTTGGTTATGGCATCCTGCACAAATTACCACAGGGGTCTGAAGTTTAGCTTTCTTAAGTCATGCAGTACTAGGTTCCAAGACATTTTGCTCAAGAAGAAATTATAATTCAGGGAACATTGGTACAATCAGGCATATCAACCATCAGCTGACAATAGTACATTGGTCCCAGCCCCAAGAGAAGGGCAAAGCCCATTCGTGTTACTACAGTGGTTGGTCTCAGTGCAAGAGAAGCAGGCCTTTCCCATTTTTCAAAAGCAAGTCTTCACTAAATCAAATCAGCTTAAACAACAGTCAAGCTTATCATCTTATAGAAAACCCTTTAAATTAACTCAAAACCTAAATAAAACTTGTTGCCGTTGTCATTAAACTTCTCTGTTCTCATTATTTACCACTTCTTCTCTTTCTAGTTCAGAGAGACGCTCCTGACTTCTTTCACGGGCTTCAGTTCTGAGACATCAAAACGTTAACACTACTGATCTTTGAGATTTCTTTCAAAGGAAACTCCTCCAAGCTTTATTTCCTGTGGCAGGATGTGACTTCAAACTCTGTGTTTTCCCCTTTCATCTCTCAGAGGACAAACTATGAAAGGGGGAAAAAGAAATAGCCCCTCTTCTTTCTGATTGGTTCTCCCTATGTTTTTACTTTCCACATATGAGGCAGAAAGAAGGGTGAAATGTCAATTACACATAAGTAAGTAAGTAAACAAATAAATAAATAAAAAAACAAAGGAACACACTCACAGGCTCCCAGAGAGTTTACTTTTTTCTTTTTTATGTCAGTTCACTTTGAGTCTTTGCTGAGTATTCTATTATTTTTTTTTAAAGATTTTATTTATTTATTTGACACACAGAGAGAGATTACAAGTAGGCAGAGAGGCAGGCAGAGAGAGAGGAGAGAGGAAGAAGCAGGATCCCTGCTGAGCAGAGAGCCCGATGTGGGCCTCGATCCCAGGACTCTGGGATCATGACCTGAGCCGAAAGCAGAGGCTTTAACCCACTGAGCCACCCAGGCGCCCTGAGTATTCTATTATTAAAACAATAGCAGCAGTGCTGCTTGATTTTGACTGAGCTGCACAAATTATGACTATGAAAGTTTGAGTTGTTAATGCATTGACTTGGAATTCTTCTTGGACTGTTTCTTAGATGTTTGTTTAGAGCTAGATTGTAAGCTTGTTGCAGATAAGGAATATATTCTCTACTTGCTTGGCCAAACTACCAGGCATACAATAATGCAGGGTATCCACTGGGTGTTTTCAATAACTTACAAGTGTGAAAATAAACATGTGAAAGCTGTACTTTCTATTAATGCCATATTTGGCACACTGAGCATTTCATAGAAATGGGGTTTTAATAAAATTGAACCTATGTACTTAGTGCAGAAAAAAATGGTATTGTAGAAATGTACATAAAAACATGTTAGTTTTGTTATATTTTATAGATATGATTTCTTTTTATTCCTAGTTTTATAGAATATAAGTTTGAACACATGAAGATGTTAATTTTGTTTTTTAAAAGTTATCTCTATGCCCAATGTAGGGGCTTGAACTCATGACCCCAAGATCAAGAGTCACATGCTCTACCAACTGAGCCATCCAGGTGCCCCAAGATGTTGCTATATTTATTTCTGAAATTACTCGTCTGCATTAAGGTGGCAAGAATGGGCATTTATACTTAAAGAGCTATACCCCTCCCAATCTCTAAGCTCATTAATTTTTTAACTGGAGTCAAAATGTATGATCACCAAAAAACAATTTACAACGCAATGAAAATGATAAGCTTCACTTTCTGAATAATATCAGAGCAAATCATTCCATGAGCCTACTGGTGGAGTGGTCTTCCCAACCTCAGGAGTGATCACTTAAGTCTTGTGCAATTCCTGGTAGTTTAATATAAGTGACTGAGATATTCCTTACACATAAGATAAATCCAACCTAATAGCCACAACTCAATAATTTGTCCAATGCCTTTTCATGTAATAGGACATTAAGTCTCAAAAAAAAAAAAAGAAGGAAGAAAAGAAAAGAAAGTAAAAGAAAAGAATAGAAAAGGAAAGAATAAGAAAGGAAAGGAAGGGAAAGGAAGGGAAGGGGAGGGGAGGGAAGGGAAAAAGAAAACCAGCACTTGAAATTTCAGTTATTAAGCTCAGCACAATCTTTCTTTATACTTGATATTATACCCTTATAGCGTTACACCAAAACATCAGCAGATCCCTGCTTTAAAATTGCTAGTCTGCAGAGTCCCTACTGTTGCTACCAGAACATGCTGTTTTATATATATATATATAAGAAATTCCTAAGAGGTAGTTGGTTCAGAGGTTAAGGCCTGATGCAAATCTTGGCTCTGGAATTGCTATCTGTAGGAGCCTCAGTAAGCTAATCATGGTTAGGGGTAGTTCACTCTAGGATACAATTCAGATAATAACAGCTCTTCTATAATAGCAGCATTAGAAGCATTAAGTGAGATAACATCTATAAAATTAGGACTTAACATAGTGCTTGGCATATAATTTTAGATGCTTAATAAATGTTACCTATCATTAGATCACAAAGTAAAAACTGGAAAACAAGGAGAATAATCACAGGATGAAACTTACACTTTTGAATCTGTTACCTATGATTCTTAAAAAATATTAGTTATTTAATATTTGACCAACGAATGTAAATATTCTTGCCCGTACTATATCTAAACTAGAAGACAGTATTTTATAATTGCTGTAAAATTCCATTGGAAATGATAATTCTTGAGACAATAAACATGCTGGATGGCATTTCGTCTTATTATAAGCAAAATTTCATCCCTACAAAATAAAATACCTAAAAATATACTTGCTTTTAGAGATAACAAGTGTTAGTGAGGGTGTGGAGAAGAGGGAACATTTGTTCACTGTTAGTGGGAATATAAATTGATGTATCCACTACGAAACACAGTTTGGAGGTCCCTCAAAAAATTAAAAATAGAACTACTGTATGATACAGCAATCTCCCTTCTGGATATATATTCAAAGGAATTGAAATCAGGAGCTAGCAGAGATATCTGCACTTTCATGTTCATTGCAGCATTATTCACAATAACCATGATACGAAAACAACTTAAGTGTCTGTCAACGAACAAGTGGATAGAGAAGATGTGGCATATTTACAGTGGACTATTATTCAGCCATGAGAAAGATGGATATCTTGCTGTTTGGATAAATCTTGAGGGCATTCTGCTAAGTGAAAGAAATCAGACAGAGAAAGATAAACACTATATAATACCACTTATATGTGAAATTGAAAAAAGGCCAGACCCATAGAAACAATTCAGTAGTGGTTACCAAGGGCTGGAAGGTGCAGGAAATGGGGAAATTCTGATCTAGGGTACAAACTGTCAGTTACAGAATTGATAAGACCCGGGGTCTAGTGTAAAGCATAGCAATTATATCTAATAATATTATATTATTGATCCGAATGTTGCTAAGAGTAGATCTTAATTGTTCTCATAGCAAGAAAGAAATAGTACTTATATGACAGGCTGGAGGTGTTAGCTTATGATATGGTAGTAATCATTTTGTAGAATATAAGTGTCTCAAATCGACATGTAGTATGCCTTAAATTTGCACAATGTTTTATGTCAATTTGATCTCAATAAAACTGGAAGAAAAATAAAAACTAAAAATATACTTGCCTTGACCAAGCAAGTTTATTTTATTTTATAAATAAAATGTGTATACATTTTTGGGTACATGTCTGATTTACATTTATTTTAATCTTTCAGTAGATGTGGAAAGCATGCATATTTTTCTGTGGTCAATAATTGGCTGTGAGGTTTTGTCACTGAATGAGAGCTTTGATTCAGTTCCTGTTGAGAATTAAGTAATAATTGAGAATAAGGAAAAGTATAATGAACAAGTTGGCAAATTATACCTTGAAATGTTTATTTGTTAACATTTTTTTCTAAATTGTGTATTTCATTTAAATATGATATCAATACTAATATCCATTAATATAACTTTAACCATTTATAGGATTTCAGTTTTTTATTTAAAAAAATGCACAATGCATTTTTTTTTTTTTAAAGATTTTATTTATTTATTTCACAGAGGGAGAGAGATCACAAGGAGGTAAAGAGGCAGGCAGACAGAGAGAGGGGGAAGCAGGCTCCCCGCCGAGCAGGGAGCCCGATGCGGGCCTCGATCCCAGGACCCCGAGATCATGACCTGAGCCGAAAGCAGAGGCTTCAACCCACTGAGCCACCCAGGCGCCCCACAATGCATTTTCTATTTGGACAGTGAACCAGGGTCCTGCTACTGATAGTTATCCTAGTAGAAAACATGGTATTAGCCTGAGAGCCTAAATCTATGTAATGAGGAAAATTTACAACGATTTGTCAGTGTTCATATAGTATTTCAAACTAGGTACTTTGATTGTGTAAATTGAACATAAAAACACCCTCATAGTTTAGGGGTTGCATTGACCAATATGCTGGGCACTAGCCCCCAGCAGGTATACAAATTTAAATGAATTGAAATTAAATAAAATTGAAAAGCAATTCCTCAGTCCCACTAGGAACATGGCAAGTGCTCGAAATCCCCATGCCGCTGGCGGCTACCATGTTAGAAAGTGCCGGTATACATCACTGCCATCACAGCAGAAAGTTTTATTGGGCAACATTAGTCTAAAGTTTCCATTTCCTGTAGTAGTGAAAACTATTCATTTTTTCTCATTTTCATCCCTTTCCTTAATTATCCCCCCTTCTTTCTTCTGCATATTCCCTCCTCATCTCAATAGAGTATCAACCAATATGATTTTAGTTTCAAAATGAAATAAAATAATTTATTTTGATTAAAAATTAATTTTGAAAATTAATTTGAAGGAAATCTTATGTTTCCTGAGAAATTTAGAGAATATAGAAAATGATGTTTCATTTTACTTTTTTATTATTTTGATTGAGGTATAATTGACATACTATATTAGTTCCAGGTGTACAACACCGTGATTTGACATATGTATACATTGCAAGATGGTTGCCGTAATAATTCGAGTTACCATCTGTCACTTTACAGAGTTAACAAAACATTACTGACTATAGGCCCCATGCTATACATTACATCCTCATGACTTCTTTCTTTTATACCTGCAAGTTTGTACTTCTTCATCGCCTTCACCCATCTCACTCACCCTGCAACTCCCTTACCCTCTGGCAACCTGTTCTCTGTTTTTATGAGTCTGAGTTCTGTTTTGTTTGTTTTGTTTTTTAGATTCCACGCGTGAGCAGAATCATGAAGTATTTGTTTTATTTTACTTACTGTAATACCCTTGAGGTTTATCCATGTTGCCACAAATGGCAAGATATTTATTTTTGTGGCTGGGTAGCACTCCACTGTGTGTGTGTGTGTGTGTGTGTGTGTGTGTGTGTGTACCACACCTTCTTTGTTTATTCATCCATAAGTGGACACTTAGTTTGTTTCCATATCCTGGCTACCATACTTTTTTTTTTTTTTTTAAGATTTTATTTATTTATTTCACAGCGGGAGAGAGATCACAAGGAGGCAGAGAGGCAGGCAGAGAGAGAGGGGGGGGGAAGCAGGCTCCCTGCCAAGCAGAGAGCCCGATGCGGGCCTCGATCCCAGGACCCTGAGATCATGACCTGGGCCGAAAGCAGAGGCTTTAACCCACTGAGCCACCCAGGCGCCCTGGCTACCATACTTAATCATTCATTAATGAATATAGAAGTACATATATCTAGAAAAGCATATTTGAAAGACCCTGCAGAGACGAATATTTAGTTACAAATATAATTTCAACATGAAGATCTATTCATCAGTAGTGAATTAGGCAAAATTAATAGACAAAATTCATTTTGATTTTTAGTACTACACATTAGAGAGAATTCTCCATCCCATGTTTTCAAAAAGAAAAGCGTATTTCAGAATTATTTCTCCACACCTACTTTAATTAGGAAAAGTGACTAACGCTATACTCTTTAGGCCATTCGCTGGTAGTGGGGACAACTGGGCCCCCAGACCATAACCTTCTGCTTCCACTTGCTAATTGCCAAGTGCTGGGGTAAAACAGGCTCCTTCGCCTGGCCCTGCAAGGGCAGCTCAGGCACACGGCGCTCTCCCTGTGCTGTTTTCTCTCCAGAACAAGCCTTTTCTTTTTCTTTTCTTTTTTTTCTTTCTCTTTCAAGTTTAGACCATCTTCCAGGAATGAGCTGACTTCAATTCAGACAAGAAGGACTGACCTCCCTTCAGTCCCAGATCTAGGAACATTTTACAAATAAGCTTTAACCTGGAAGTCCTGCTTTGGATCAGCTATTTAAAAAATTGGTTCCCATGGGGCTATTAGTTCTTTCCCAGTTTTTCCATTAACCAGAACCTGCAAGAGGAGAAAAATCTTTAGAAACCTAAAAGCACGATATATAATAGTGTTTCTTAACCTTTTCTTTCCTCATTATTATCCCCTTAAGAAGCCTTTCTAGACATTTTTTCCTAAATGCCCATCATGAAATTTTAATATCTCAGAATTCCTACAATTACTATCTGTATACTTGTGCTTTGTATATAAAAAGTGTAAGAATTTGTCACTTTCCAAGAATCAAGTTTTATCTCCTTAGCAACATTATTGCCTCTTTTGATAATGCTTGATAAAAAAGAATCAAAAATATCAGAAATAGATACTATTTTCAAGATCCTTTACTTATGTTGCTCTGCCCTGTCATGAATATTTCAAAGCTTGTAGCTTGCTTGAGTATGGAGATTAGGAAAATAGTTTGTTCCTCCTGCACACGTCATAATTTGCATACATTAGTAATTTAGCAAGGGAATAACCTCTCCGGGCTTTCTGAGAAATCACAGTATCTGAAATCACGGGATCTTGATCTTTGAGGTCTTACGTCATTCTACTCCAGCATTTTCAATGTCACTGCTTACAGGCGTGAAGAGGAAGGGGTAGGGTTCAGAGGGAAATGTTGAAAGGATAAGAGAAAGGACACGGAAGGAGGGAGGAGAGGAGGAAGATACCTACATAACAGCATGTAGCATTTATTTTATTTTCCAGTAGTCAGTCATTCAAACCCATTGGCCAATAGTTTACCCACATCTCTTGCAACCTCTGAACATGAGAGATTAGTATTTGGAAAGCATCTCTGATTCCCCACCCTCAATTATTCTTTTAAAAAGATTTATTTATTTATTTGAGAAAGAGAGAGAGCATGCAAGTGGGGGGAGGGACAGAGGGAAAGAATCTCAGGCCGACTCCCGGCTGAGTGTGGAGAAAGATGCCAGCTTGATCTCCCAATCTCATCACCCTGAGAGTGTGACTGGAGCCGAAATCAGGAGTCTGATGCTCAACTGACTGAGCCACCCAGGTGCGACCCCCAACCCTCAATAATTAAGATCCCTTCCTAAAAAAGAAAATAATATTCAAACATTGAGCACTGAGTTCAATATGAGGAAGTCTATCTGAATGCTAAAGATTTGCACTAACCTATATTACATTTAGTCAGAACTTTTCTTCTGTATTATTTGATAGATCAACAATTTTTTGACAAAAATGATCAACTCTTACATTTAAGATAATAAAGCTCTTCACAGACATTTTCCTTCATTATGCTTTGCACAGTAATAAAAAGAAGAAATATGGGGATTTTAAAGTGTAATGAAATACTGTTCTTGAGATGTATTCAATTACAGTAGTAGGCCCAAATTGTACTCTTTGATTTATGCTATCATTCATTCATTTGTTCGTTCAAGAAATAGTCACCAGGGGCATCATGTGCCTGGTCATGCACCAGAGGAAAGCTGGTGCTGGGTGACCATTCTCGCCCATGTGCGGGGCTCCCCCCTTTCCAGGTTAGATCTCACTGCAAAAGGGCTCAATGTCTTTTCCCTTTGGTTATATTTCCTTAACAAAATTAGGCTCCAGAAGATACAGTTCCTTCTTTTCTCTCCCCAAATCTTTGCTGTAAGTTGACAAATTATTTAGAATTCTCCATTTGAACTTATCACATCCAGGACTTTTCTATTTGGAGAAGAAATGAGATTTTCAATAAAACACTCCAGTTAAACAGGGTTTAATGCTTTCCTTTCCACCTTCTTTTCATCCAAGGAGAAACTTAATCTTGCAAGGGCTGAGAGCCTATATAACTAGAGAAATTACTCTTTTCATATACAATTCAAGAATATTTCTTTCTTCTCCCTCCACGACCTCCTAGCATTATATTTTCTATGAAGATATAAAATTTATAATTTATACCATAATTTATCTCAAAATGAAGTACTTAAAATTATTTCATAGCTATAAAGCTAATATTACCTGACTAGACTGTAATGAAACATTGGCCCATGACTGTTCTTTATTCATTTTGGGAAAAAAGAAGAACAAGTTGTAAGTATTTACTCTGAATTCATTAAAACTCCTTTATTTTCTAGCATCTAAAACATTTCAATTTGTCTAGGAAGAAAAAAAATCCTCTTATTATGAGGCTATTTGTTTAAAGTGTTTTTCTATGAATTATGGAAAGTAACATTTAGGGACATATAGAAAGAACACATGGTAACAGGATGATGACAACATTACCCTACCTCACCGAGACAGAAAAGCATGTCCCAACTTGCTCTGTGACATCCGCCATTGGGAAGGAGAGCCTTCTGCCATGGGGAGCTAAAACCTGACATCAGTCTACTTAGATAGGTGTTTGTGAGGACACCTCACAACTCCTGCGTATGTCTCCAGGTGATTTCCATTCTCAGTGAAGGTGAGAGTGGTGAGGTAGGAATGGCCAGTGATTCATGTCTGATCTTCTGATCTGAGGTGAAATGAAAATATAATTTCTTAATACAGACTGCACTTTTAAAATGCAGAGATGGATGGAGTCTTTACTTTGTTGTGTCCTCATTTTGTCTTTCTTCACTGCAAATGGCATGTGAGGCGGCATCCTGCCTATTGGGTATGCAGATCTGCAGGTCATTAAATAAAGAAGACGACAGCTTTTCATTATTTATTTAGCCAGAACATACAGTACGTGAAATCTGTGGGTTGCAGACAGGGTTTCCATGGAAACTATTCTATATGAAAGAATGCCTGACCAGGCTGGAAGATTCGCTGTTACTGGCACCAGCCATGGCAACGTTTGCAAATCCCACCACCATCTTGACTTTAAAAGTAATTTGCATGGTAAATGGACTCTGTCTATCTTCTCACTGTTCTGGAAATCTAAGGTCAAGCAAAAGCGATATTTATGTGTTTCAGTGCATTTCTACAGATTTTAATGTGACTTTTAGTTTTGCTTTTGGTTTTTCTATCCAAAAGAGTTACAGAGCTGTCTGAGTTTTTTTTCTCCTTTCTACAATGACTTGAAATTGCACTGATTTTCACATTTTGTAAATTTAAATTATTTTTCAAAGGCTCCTTAGGGAATTCCTTGTCGTAAGTGGATCCTATGAAAAAAAATCTTATATATGGAACAGCCAGATGTGACTCTGGCTCTTATATATGTACACTTTGTGGGTTTTTACAAAGTGACAATTGTTGAATATATTCTAGATAGAAAGCTGAAAGATTGACTTGATGTTAAACAAATTGATGGATATCAGAATCAAGGGAGGAAGGAATGAGGGCCAGCAGAAAGGGAGGAAGAAGAGGGCACATTTCTTTGGTCATTGTCAACCCATTTAAAATATTTAAATTCAGAGAGCTACCCCAAGAAAACTGCAAGTAGGTTAACTCTCTACTTTGACCACTACTATTCCCTCCTCATCTCTGTGCACAAGGTAAAAGCAAAATACAATCCTTATTGTTTTTCTTTTTTTTTTTAAGATTTTATTTATTTATATGACAGAGAGAGAGAGAGATCACAAGTAGGCGGAGAGGCAGGAAGAGAGAGAGGAGGAAGCAGGCTCCCTGCTGAGCAGAGAGCCCCATGCGGGACTTGATCCCAGGACCCTGAGATCATGACCTGAGCTGAAGGCAGAAGCTTAACCCACTGAGCCACCCAGGTGCCCTCCTTAATGTTTTTCTATTTTGTTTTGTTTTGAACGAGGCCTCAAAGGCTTGAGTAATGGGAAGGAAGGAGTTGCCATCAACTGAAAGAGTAGGAACTTCCAGTGGAGCAAGTTGGGATGAAAGTTTAGAACTCTGTTTCAGACATGTTCTGATATTTGTTAGTCGTGTAGGTAAAGACGTCAGGTGGCCTATGAATTTCTCTATCTGACCAAAGTCTGGAAAAGAGATGAGCGTACTTAGGAAACAGAAATGCTCCAGGCATAGAGCCCTGTGGCACTTGTACATTAAGAGTCCGAGGAAGAGAACAAAGCAGAACAAAAGACCGAGAAGCAAAGCCACCTCACTGCCTCACCCCGGAGAGACAATTTGTATTTTTGAACGGCATCTCTTGGAGTTGTGCAATTGGCCCATCTGAGAAAGCATGACCAGAATTAACAAGAGAGTTTGATATTCTAGAACCAAGTGGAAGAAGTTTCAAAGATCAGAAAATTATCAACCATAAAAAGAAGTTAAAGGTGATGAAGGTAGAGATTAGACCATCGTAGTTTGCTTTGCAGAGGTCATTGATACCTTTGACAAGAGCAGTTGCCTCTGATCAATGGGGAACAAAAGCCTAATTAGAACACGCTAAAGAGAAAACAGAAGAATTGGAGACTGGGATTATAGATCATTTTTAATAGTTTCATTTTTTTTTTCAAAAGAGACCAGAGATAGAGGGCTGTAGCAGGTGAATCGGGCCAAAAAAGAATGATTTCTTTTAAATTACAGGATGGAAGAAATAATAGAAATAATTTATTGTTATTCCAGTAGGAGATATTATTATTATATATTATTATATTTGACATGTAATATTATTATATTATTTCCAGGGAGGGAAGATTGGTGATGTAGGAGCAGGGAGAGGGAACTCTTGGAGCCATGTCTTTAGTAATCAAATACGGTGCATAAATGACATGATATCCTTCAAATACAAGCAGCCTCTAAAGAAGACAGTCACAGAGGACTGGAACAGATGCAGGTTGGTAGATGAACATGGTGATGGGCTTTGTGAGGTGTCACAGATTGGGTTCTCTGATGGCAAAACTGAGATGAAGTTTGGAATCATGAATGTGCCTTAGGGATCAAGACCTATGGAAGCGAGAGGGAGGAAACTGGATTGGGTTGGAAGAAAAATTCTAAGTACAATGCATGCTGAACAAAGCCTTAGCCAACTCCAGAGAGAGCTCTGAATTTGTCCCTCAGTGCCTTTTTGTCACCCCCATGCCATTGTCCCTAAACAGACATTGGATTTGGGGTCCCTCTGGAAGTGTGCACTCTTAGGCTCTTGTTAGGTGGACCCCGCAGTAGCTGCTTGTGGGGGAGCATAGCCGCTCCCAGTTCTCCCAGCAGCTGGGCTAATGGGTCTCTTGTTGAAGGGGGGTGTGGAAAATAATCTCTATGTCCATTGCATAGAATCCTTCCTCCCCCACCCCCCAGAACAAAGAGGCAAGAAAATGGATACTTGGAAGTGAGGAAGGACAGTGAAATTGGGGATGGGGGAATGGAGGGCTTGCCGCTAGAGGATAGGTGTGACACTGTCACCAGGTGAATGACCGGTGAGTGGACTAGGGAAATACAGCACATTTCCAGACAACTTTAAGAGCCCATTTTATGTTTAGGGGTTATGAATTTCAAGCTATACCAGACAGCAGGGGGCTTTAGTTTTCTCTAATCACGTTCAACTTTGTATGTGGAAAAGAGTGAGAGAGTGAGAGGAAGAACTGAGAAATCAAACAGTTAATAGGGGGCCAGATTGTTGAGGGACCTGCAGGCTACTTAAGGACCTCGTTTTCTTACTCTAAATAAGATGAGAAGCCATTTCACAGTTATTTTAATCCTTTTTATTTTGAAAAATAATACACACATAGGAAATTGCATAGAATATAAATGGACAGCTCATTAAATCCTCCCAAGGTGATCACCCATATAACCCTATCCCAGTCAGAAACAGCATGGCCAGCTCCGTGAAAGGCCCATTCCTGCACTCTCCCAATTATTATTCCCTTCCTCCTCGCCGTTAGTGGTGTTTACTCTCCTGACATTTATGGTATTGCTTTCTTGCTTTTTCTTTTAATAGTTGTGCTATCAAAACTTGTATCTGTAGAAACTAAAGATTAGGTCAGCTAGTTTTTACTTTTCTTTTTTCATCTTCTCATAAATGGCATCAACCAATGTATGCTTTCTGTGTCTGGCATTTCTAGTTTACAGTACATTTCTGAGATTCACTCATGATGTTGCATTTGTAAGTTCGGCCAACTATGGGATCACACTTGGATTCAGTTTTCAGAAATTTTAAACCTGCAGCTACAGAAGACAGTTTTGTGGAGGGAGTTGTTTTTGTTTTGTTTTTGTTTTTATCTCAGGACAACATAGAAGTAGTCAGAGTTCATACCCAGATTGTGAGATTAGAACGAATGCATTTATTTATTTATTTTTAAAGATTTTATTTATTTATTTGAGAGAGACAGAGGGCAAGAGAGAGCACGAGCAGGGGGAGGGGCAGAGGAAGAGGGAGAAGCAGACTCCCCACTGAGCAGGCAGCCCAATGCAGGGGCCCCATCCCAGGGTCCTGGGATCAAGACTTGAGCCCAAGGCAGTTGCTTGTGGCAGCCCATGAGATTAGAAGTTAAAACCCAGAGCTCAACTCTTCCTCTCTCCAAACCCTCAGGTACACTTCGAAGCAATCAACCCCAAGCAAAGACTTTATTCTTTATTCTCAGGACAGTGTTTTATGGAAGCAACTACTTGATCACTTAAAACTTTGTCTTCTCTAAACAGGAGCTATTAGTCGCTGCATGCCAACGGCTACTCCTGTTTTATTGACCATGACAATGGTGGGTCAATGTTACCTTTAAATCTAGTCAGAAAAGCAACTTCAGATTTTTATCCTTAAAATTCTATTGCTTCTACTCAAATTCAATTCCATTCAAGGTTCAGTCAGGAAGACTGCACCATTAAAAGTATTATGAAAATAAGAAGTTTACTATAGAAATTAAAACATACACAAATGTGGAGGGAGCTGGAAAAGGGAAGACAGGAAGAAGAGAGCTGAGAAATAAGAGCAAGTCACTAAGAGGACAGAGATGGAATTGTAGGAGCATGCAGGAAAACTCAAGCTGTGTATGTCTAGCCACAGAAGTGGAACCACAATGGGGGGAATCTGTGGTTCGTGGGGAGCTAGCCCTCTGAGGAAACTGTAGTAAAGCACTTGGTGGCCAGCAGGGTCAGGAGCTGGGTGGAGCCAGAAGCTGGGACCTATCTCTATGTGTTTCCTTCACTTCCCCTCGTCCAGTCCTGCATGAGTGCCCCTTTGATCAACTCTAATCCAGAACCTTGCAGAAAGGAGATCCTGGAAAATGCATTTCCCAGGCTTAAATAGGAGTGATAGGGCTAAGAGGTCAAGTTCGGCATATTCTGTTTATGCAATGAGCAATATTGATTGATTTTCACATATAAAACCAACCTTCCATTTCTGGAATAAACCCTGCTTGGCAGTGTTGTTGTATCTATTTCTTTATATTTGCTGAATTCATATTGCCAAAATACTTTGTGGGTAGTAGTATTTTTATATCTGTCTTTAAAAATGAGATCTACCTATAATTTTCTTTTTTTGTAATGTCCTTGTCAGATTTTGGCATCGAGTTTATAAAATCATAAAATCAGAAATTCTCACATTGCTTCTTCTTTTTCTATTTTCTGGTAAAATTGAGTATTTTTTTCCTATAATATTTAGTAGGATCCACTAGCAAGGCTATCAGGGCCTGGAGTATTTTCTGTAGAAAGATTCTTTTTTTTTTTCCCATACAGGTTCTACTTAATAGCTAAAGGACTACTTCAATATTTTATTTTTCTTGTGTCCATTTTTAAAAGTTTATTTTTCTAGAAGTTTATCTATTTCATCTAAGTTTTTACGTATATTGGTACAGTTATTCATAATATCCTTTTGCTTAGTTCATATTAGTCTTACAGTTATTTTAACTACCTGGATGTAATGTTCAAGCAGACATCTTCATAATAACATCATAATAAATTTCAGAAAGTAAAATCATTCGGACCAAGGGCTAGTGAAAGGCTCCTTGTACATTTTACTAAATTATATTTCACAAAGCTTGGTAATATAGGTATATAGAACAATGCATAATTAATTGTAGCCTGAGCCATACTTAGTATGATAATCATGTGACTTTTTATCTACTTGTTCCCAATTTGGTTTACTGAAAATAGTATTCTAAACTTAATTTATTTGCATTTCTTTAAGTTTATTTGAAGGATGAACATTTTTTTTCCAAATTCTTATTGGTTATATACACTTCTTTGTGAATTGACTACATCCTATGAGTTATATTTTGATTTAAAAGACTAAACAGACAAAATCTACAAACAAGATAAAAAGTCAACCTCTTTCATCAATATGAGTACTGACCAAAGAATGTTACTAAAAGGATGAGATATTCTTTATTTACAATATTACAAGTTGTACATTTTTTATGTGTGCGTGACAAAATTTTGCAGCTAAGTATTTTATGTAACTTTTCTCTATCAACTTTACATACAGAGATCTATTTCTATGCATAATTTTCAAGGTAAACCAAAAACTACATGTAAATGTCTGCCAAATTATCAGGTAATTCAATGTCATCATTATGACACCAAATTGCCTCTAATTACAAAATTGCTTCCTCTATAATAAACAAATAAAATGAAGGTGCAAGAGATCCACTCAATTCAGCAGATCTTAGGAGTCTAAGTTGTTGCTAAAAATATTCAAAATAAATTCCTAAAATTGAAACACTATAGCAACAGATATCATCAGTGTTTAATTGACATTAATAGTCAGATGTTAATAACCTGAAAAGTGTATACTAATTTTAAAAACAATCTATATTTTCTTACTAATTACTTGACAACAATTTTTAAAACAACTGATTTACAACTAATTTAAAAAGCAATCCACATTTCCAACTAATTATTTTAATAGGTACAGGAATGTTATGAAGCTTTAGCCCACAGGGTATACATAAATGAAAGTCTTGGAAATACTGTAGCTTAATTATAAAAATGCTGTAATAGTCTTATTATAGAATCTTGAGAGAAATAAGTAAAATTATAAGTGGGTGAACAGAAAATTATATCACTGAATTAACTTGAATTATTTTTGTTCAACTGTGTGTGTGTGTGTGTGTGTGTGTATCTCTGACCTTATATCAAGAGTATATGTGGGTATATATCAAGGTATATTAAATACGTGCTGATAATTTTCTAGCAGAATTTCTTAGCACTAATATCTCCTTAAATGTAAATTTAATAGTTTTATTTTCTTATTTTTGTTGTAACTATTTTTTCTGTTCCTTTAATTTTAACTTTTGAAAATCTTGTGGTTTATCATTGCCTTATGAGGCAGCTTAGGATGGTGGTTCCAAGCTCAGATCCTAGAATCAGACAATTGTGTTAAATATGATTTCATTATTTCTACCTGTAAACAACTGGATAAAGTCCTTACTCTCTACAAGGCCTCCTTTTCCTTCTTTACAAAATTGTAATAGTATTTCCTATCTCACAAAAGATTGAAAGATAGAAACAATGCAAAATATATCCCTTTTCTCAGAGACTAACACCTTACATAGTCACTCAAATCATAACCAGAGTGTTGTTACGGAGGACTTCCCTTTTCAAAGCCACCCCCTAACAAGTCCTTATCAAGTCACATTTCTGTAATTTCTATCATCCAAAATCACATCCCTATTTCAACAACTAGTAAGTCTTCATTATCACTCTCCTATACTGCTTTCATCAATAATTTCCTGATCTGCCTCCTTCCATCCTTCCATTTTGTCTCTCCAACTCATTCTCCCGGTTAGTAGTATTTCCAAGATATGAAAAAAAAAAAAACAAAAAAAATGAAAAATGAAAAATGATGTCAGTAACCCAGGGTGAAACTATGGGGTGAGAGCTCCCCGTTAAAACCCCCAGAGCTCTCAGTCATCTGGCCTTCACTTCCTTTCCATCTTTTGGGATTGGTTTCCTCCAGCCATACCCTCTACATCCAAACACACGTATCTGCCTGCTGGCTTCTAAACGTGTTGACCTGTTTTATACTTCCATAGCTTTTCTCAGGCTTATCCCTTTTATTGTAAGAATCAGCTCCAGAATCATGTCCTCTGTGAATTGTTCCCTATTTTCTCACTTTCCCCATTCCTACCCAGGGTAGAATTGAGCTCTTTCACTTCTATGTTTCCACCGTACTCCGTACAAACATACACCTGTATGATACAGCACCTGGTACCCTTATTTGTGTATTTCCTACATTGCTCTAATGGTTGAATCCCCAGCATCAAATGGATGACCAAAAATAAGCACAAAAGCAAATGTTTATTAAATAAATGAGCAGCTGAAAGCTCAGTGGCTCAGGACACCTGGGTGGCTCAGTCAGTTAAGTGACCTTCAGCTCAGTTCATTATCCCAGGGTCCTGGGATCAAGCCCCACATAGGGCTCCCTGCTCAGGGGGAAGACTGCTTCTCCCTCCCCCACTCCCCCTGCTTGTATTTCGTCTCTTGCTGTCTCTCTCTGTGTCAAATAAATACATAAAACCTAAAACAACAAAAAATCCTAAAAAATAAAAAAATAATAAATGTTAAAAATCTTTAAATAAAAAAAAGAAAAGCAAGCAAGCAAGAAAGCTCAATGGCTCTGTAGCTCCAAATTCTACTAGGGTGGTTAATGCAAAGAAATATTAACAGCAAATTATATGTACTTCTCTATCGGTTGTTACAAGAGATCCACAAGATTGGTGCTTCTATTGTTTTTTTTTTTTCATGTTTACAAATGAATCTAGTGCATGATCTCAAGTGGCTTTCTCATCCTGAAGCCATTTTACAAAGTAGAGAAAATTTGGAGGGGAAAGCAAATCTCTCCTAGAATACTAAGCCTTCTTTTCTCAATCTTTAGTTTTAAATTCTCTGGAAACCTTATTATATATATGCATATCATTCATTATTCTTTGCTATCTATGATTATCTCTCTGAAAAGTATATTTATGGGTAGAGCAGCATATATACAATCTTATTGGATGACCAATATAAAGATCAGCCCAAAAAGCCCACAGTAAATTTATCATTCTTAATAATTTGATAGCCATATTTTGATATCTAGAATATGAATTTTAGGCATATTTTATTATTTTGTGAAAAAAGATCATTAATTTTGCAGTCAAAATGCTATCATTTTCACATTAGTGTTGATGGAGTATTATCAAAACCATTTCCAAAAACAAGTGAAGCCATTTTTCACTGATCTCTCTGGGCCATTTTTGAGGCACATCTGACTTGAAAATCTTTGCCAAAATAGATTTCTGATATCCTGAGAAATACTTTGAAGTTATTAAATAAAAAGGATTATCACTAATACTGTGGAATTCATCTGGAATGAACACACATAAACCACCGTATTCTAGAAACACAAAAGAGAATCCTACAGGTTATGAATCAGCAAGAAGCTTCTGGCAACAAGGTTGAAACTACTGTCTCTTGAATACCCTTTGTGTGCTCAGAGTACAGACAGATGTGATCAAACAGTGCTGGTCCTCAAGGAAATTGTACTTCAATATGGGAGATCAATACAATCGGTTAAAATAAAATGTCAGGCATCTTATGACAATGTAAGTAGAGTACTCTAGGAGAATTAAGCCTATTATTATATACCATGTTGAATTCACAAAAACGAAACTTTTAAAATGAACATTTTGAAAGGGGTAATGCTGCTTGACCAGTCCTGCTGGAAAGAGTCCTTAAGTGCCCACTCAGTTCAGAGAGCTATATGTAAAAGTATCTAGATATATTATTTGACTAAAAAATTATGAAAAATAAATATATCAAGAAGCATGACTGAATTCACATTTCAGTGAGCAATCTATACATTTTCCTTTTCTTTAACAAAAATAAATTATACAGGGGCGCCGGGGTGGCTCAGTGGGTTAAGCCTCTGCCTTCGGCTCAGGTCATGATCTCAGGGCCCTGGGATTGAGCCCCGCATCGGGCTCTCTGCTCCGCAGGGAGCCTGCTTCCTCCTCTCTCTCTGCCTGCCTCTCTGCCTACTTGTAATCTCTATCAAATAAATAAATAAAATCTTTAAAAATAAATAAATTATACAAATATAAAACATGGTTATATATAATCTTCCATTTCCTCTGTCCTGAGGAAGTAGAGAAATGCCACTGCTGATTGTGCCTGGATAGCCTCATCTTGACTTAATCTCCATCTCTCCTTCCAAAATTTTCTGGATCATTTTCTGTGTTCCATTCAGGTCCTTCCCTTTTCAGTTGTTTCTATGTGTGGATATTTATAGTATTTGTAAAAATGTCCTTAGACTTTGTTAATTTGGTCAAATTTCACCTCTCATCACAATATGCCTAGAATGGACATAGACAACTAAATTTGTTACAGTGAAGATACTGCCCCTTTCTAGTAGTGTAAGAGTGATTTCCTATCTAGAGTCTAAATTATAAAGAAATTCCCCATTGGACAGAAACATACATGCTAGACATTTTCTACAACACTTTTTTTTTAAAGGTTTTAATTATTTATTTGACAAACAGAGTACAAGCAGGGGGAGCAGCAGGCAGAGGGAGAGGGAGAAGCAGTTCCCCACTGAGCAGGGACCCTGATGCAGGACTTGATTCCAGAACCCTGGGATCATGACCCAAGCCGAAAGCAGATGCCCAACCGAGCCACCGAGGCTCCTCTCCTCAACACTTTTTAATAAAAGGATTTGTGCATTATCAAATTTGAGAAACAGTTATATTGTTATACATGCTCCAAAAGGAGAAAACCTTTTGAAAGATTCTCTCTCTCCATCCTCTTTCTTTTCATATATTACTTTAAAAACAAGATGAAAGTCAAGGACCCTCTCTCCTAGAAAAATGTACATCGCACAGGTTTTTAGTGGGTTCTAGAACACTAGGGAACAAACCTCAGGTTAAGAACCACAAAGTCTACACTAAAGAATTTTTCTAATACAAAATATTTTAATAGTTCTTCTGGACCTCATGGTGTTTTCATAGATTGCGGTCTTAGCAAGACTAGAGATACCTCTAAGAAATGTTCACTACCATGAATTTCTACCAGCTGTCATCCATGACAAGTATTTCCCAAAATGTGTTCTGGTAAGCAGTGGTACACAGAGATGTTCTACGAAGAAAAATAAATGAGAAGCAATATATTTTATAGTCCATATATTACACTGAACCATGTGAAAGGTGACTATGTAGGGAATTTCATACGGTTCAAACTCTATTTGAATGTGTTAACAAAGTTAATGCCTTGTTACTGTCTTCTGCCCTTCAATATTTTTCTGTTCATAATCTTGCCAAACAGAATTCATTTGAGCTTATGTTGTTGCCAATAAATATACTAGCAAGTATACTTGGTCAAAAACCAAACTGACACTAAAGAAAAATAATTATTTGCTTTGCACGAATCAGCTACTAACACAGCTTACATAAACGAGCCTGACAGTCCCAAATCTTGTCTAAGATGAAACACCGCATGACGCCTAGTCAAACAGATATTTGCAAGAGCAACGAGATGTGGGAGAGAGCAAATGTTTTCCCAGCACTCCTGTATGTCATGGGAACACACAATAAACAGCTTTAAAAGCTGCAATAACAGGTTCTGCACAGTGTAGTGGCTTTTGATACTAAGAGAACATTTGAGACATTCATCTCTATCATCCAAACATCACAGACCACCATCATCTATTTATCACATTTTAATAGGGATTCTATCCTAACAGATCCTATTCTTTTGTATTTGTTATATTTTATTACTATTTGGGTCATCTCTCTTGTTAGAAACAATGTTTAGCCCATATATCCTCAATATAAATAAAAGGCTTTTACCATATAAAGTTAGTTTGCTTTGCTTGGGGGATGGTGTCATGCAACTAACTACAAAATAAACCAATGGAACGTTGATTCCCATTTTATCAACCTTTCAAGTAGAAACAAAAGGTACTGAAATATGCATAATAATCAGGCTTTTTTGTACTAGCCTTCAAATATACATATAAATATATGTACATATGCTCACGTAAGTATGTATATTTTTTATTGAATGTGAAGAAGAAAATTTTGATATTTTTAATTGACTATTTTCATTATTTTACTGTTTGATACACAAATTCGTCCCTTGTTTCCAGGGCACTAAGTAACTGTACATGTCTAAAACACCAATGATAACAATTTGGGTCCAGAGTGCAAACAGAGTCAAAAATGAGTTGCAATTTCATTGTTGCCAAGTAGCTCAAAAGAAGTACTTCGGTCTATTAGAATATATTAAGGATATATTTCTCAACTTTAATTTCAGGCACACTATAGTTACTGTTTCCTTGGTTTTCTGGAACATAATTGCCACATAAACCTGGGGTCAGACTAGTTCTCAGAGTGAGAAATAAAGAAAGGCTTTCAGAATTCTGGCAATTTATCTGCAGAAAAAAATACATTTTTTTTTACCCTAAATGCATAATAGTGTAGAATGTATTAAATCATAAATAGTGTGGCTGTAACATTACCTGGCAATGAATTCTCAAAAATAATTCTATTTTTTCAGCTTGCATTCTATTAAAAGTATCTTTTTATAGTTATACCACAGAGCTTATTATTATTGGTATCAAATTTGCAATGTCAGAACAAAGATTCTGTGAATGTACAATGTGAACACAAATTCATGCTACAAAAATAATCTAGTTTTAAATTTGTAAATTTTCTTTTTTTTAAGGACCCACTATTTAATAATATACTAACTTATTTTCCCTAGTACTTACTTGTAGGAGAACATAACTATTTTCAAAGATTCTGAATACCGTAACCATGTGAAGATAGCATCCTAAGTAAAAATTTCTCAAGCCAACCTCAGAAGCCCTGGGGAAAGACACTGGGAATGGGTGAGAAGTAGACAAGTAAGGAATTATGGTTCTTCCTGTGGCTGAATTCCTTGATTTGTGTCACCCAGAGGGGAGGCAGGACTGCCTTTCCTATAATAAAAAAGATGTCAGTGATGGGACACTACATAAAAGAACTAGCAGAAGGCATTGAAACTGGTTATGACTTTTATGTTAAGTCTTATATAATTGAATGCAAACATTAACATTATTGTTCAAAAGAACATATAAGAATGATGCGTTATGGGGGCGCCTGCATGGCTCAATCAGTTAGGCTCAGGTCTTGATCTCAGAGTTGCCAGATGGAGCCCTGCCCTGGGCTCTGCACTCAGTAGGGTGTCTGCTTGAGATTCTGTCTCCCTCTGCGCATCCCCACCCAGGTGCTTGCTTGCTCTAAAAAAATCCTTTAGAAAAAAATTCTCTCCCTTTGTCCCTCCCCCACTGCTGACGCTCTCAAAAAAAAAAAAAAGTGCATTATGTCTGAGATTCTGTCTCTCCCTAAATCATTATGATTGTTATCTCAAGAAACCTTGTCTTTCAAAAATACACTAAGACTTTTAGCACCTGGGGATTTAAAATACCACTTCTATCTATTAGTTTAAAATTATAGGAGACTAGAACTGAGACTCTACTCATGTCTTATGCATCAAATGTTCTAAATTTTTTAATGTACCTAGTGTATACCAACTCTAAGCAAACAACAACAACAAAAATGTAGCACACAAAGCAGTGGAGGTGGAGGGCAGGGAAGAATAAATCAGACCGTGGGTGGGAAGAGGGAGAAAGAAGGGAGAGCATTCTATATTCCTCACTGACCCAAAACAATGGAGACCTGGACAAACAGGCCCCTTGTCATTGCTTATTCCTTTCATCTCCCCTACGTCCAATTAGTATTGACAATTAGGTCTACTAATTTTTACCTGCACAAAAGAGATAGATACATTTTAGTATTTAGCTCTACAATTAACTACATGGCTTTTAAGAGATGTAGTTTAAGAAACTACATATTCTGGGCGCCTGGGTGGCTCAGTGCGTTAAAGCCTCTGCCTTCGGGTCTGGTCATGATCTCAGGGTCCTGGGATTGAGGCCACATGGGGCTCTCTGCTCAGCGGGGAGCCTGCTTCCTCCTCTCTCTCTCTGCCTGCCTCTCTGCCTACTTGTGATCTCTCTCTCTCTCTCTCTCTGTTAAATAAATAAATAAATAAATAAATAAATAAATAAATAAATAAATAAAATCTTTAAAAAAAGAAAGAAACTACGTATTCTATTCCAGGTCTCCACTAGATGGTCTCAACCCAGTTCTTTCAACAGCTATTTCTACTAAGCAGACAAGTCACCAGTTACCATGAACTTCACTATCCTTTCTGGAAAAAGAAAAGAAAAGAAAAAAAAAAAAGGACAGATTCATCTTAGTAAAACAAATATATTAGCTTAGGCAATCATTTTAAATTTACCACTTGCAACAACATGGATGGATCTAGAGAGTGTAACGCTAAGTGAAATAATTCAGAGCAAGACAAATACCATATGATTTCACTCATATGTGGAATTAAAGAAACAAAACAAAGGGAAAAAGACCAAGAAACACTCTTAACTACAGAGAACTAACTGATGGTTACCAGAGAAGGTGGGTGGGGGAATGGGGCTAATAGGGGAGGAGAATTACAGTACACTTATCATGATGAGCACTAAATAATGTACTGCTGAATCACTGTATTGTACACCTGAAACTAAAATAACACTGTATCTTAACTATCCTAGAAATGAAATTAAAAATAAAATTTAAAGAAATAAGGAACATTGGGAAAGCAGAAGACAAAAAAATTTTTTTTTCCTAGGTCTCATCTTGCATCTACTGAATTGGAATCTGGGGATAAAGTTCAAGAATGTGCATTTTTAGTAAGCTTTCCAAACAGCAGCCTGAAGTTTCAAGTATAAGGAGGAAGCACACTGGGTATAAGCGTTTAAGGTAGCAACTTAATTGAAGGTGGATAAACAATGGCATCATTCTGTTCCAGGTTTCTTCAAATAATACCTACATTCAGACACCAGTACTTGAGGCACAGAGGTTCAAAAATTTTTTTAAATGCCATGGCAATTCCAATGGCTTGCTGAAATACTGTAATTGTGATGTTAACATCTCACTCTTTCCGTTCTTCTAGAAAAACTGGCTTTTTTTTAGTAATTATAGATATAATCTCAATTCTAACAATAATCTATCAACCAGAAAAAAAAGAAGACTGCCATAAACTATGAAGGTTAACTGCTAAAGAGAAGCTACAAATACATTTCAAGAAACAATAATAAAGTACAACATACGATAAAGTCAATGTATACCAAAGCAAGAACTTCTCAGTTGGATCCCAGGTACCTTACCTTCCAGTCTCCCCAGCCTCCAGGGATGTCAAGGGCCTGGGTGCAACCAGAGTCCATGGGGTTGTGATGAATGACCTCCAGATTACCCCAATGATGTGCATTCAAACATTATTTTTTAAGAGTGTCAAGGAATTAAAGATTGGGAAGGAACAATTTAGTAGGAGGTGCTGATGTGAGAATCAAGAAAACTAGGTTCAACTCCTTGACATCCCACTGAGTAATCTTAAGTTACTTAACTTGGAACCTTTAGTTAGGTTCATCATTACTTGTTAAATGAGGACTAGTTTAAACTACTTTTAAGGCTTCTTCTTTTCTAAAATTCCATAATTTGCCTCGCATTTACACTTCATGATGTAAAATAACACTCAGTGGTAATTTAATTAAAAGCTCTAAATTCAGTCAGTAATTCAATAAATACTTACTAAGCACCTAATCTGTGCCAGGCATGTGAGAATCTGGAAAATAGAGAAGACAGTGTCCTAATATGGAGTTATATATACTTTATTGGGAATAGATATTTTATTATGAATAACCACTGTGTCCTTTTAATAATAAATTCTACTACACAATGCTAAGTTCTAGAAACCTGCATTGATAATGAAAAGCTTGCCTATGCACAATTAATCAATGTGAACTTTAATTAGAGCCAGGACATCTACAAGTATTAAAGGCTTTTCTTCTCTGTATCCTTCACTTATTTTTAAAAAAAAAAAGTGTGTGGGCACCTGGGTGGCACAGTGGGTTGATGTCCAACTCTTGGTTTCAACTTGGGTTGTGACCTGGAGTTGTGGGATCAAGCCCCATTTCAGGCTGTGCACTCAGTACAGTCTGCTTGGGACTCCCTCTCCAACCACCCCTCCTCCCCACACTCACTCTCTCTCACTCTTCCTCTTTAAAATATATAAATTTTTTAAAAAAATAAGACACATAAATTTATATGTTTTTGCATTAACAATCAAAATCACTTTTCAAAGTATACATTTGTAAAAATAGTTTATTTTAGAGACTCTCAATAGGACTTCAACATCTTATTTTCAGATATACCAAGAAGGCAATAAACGTGTTCAAGAGATTTTAACCCATGATGACAGTTACTCCAGATCTATTAGACCTATATACATTGTTTAATTGAGCAGGGATAGCGGAAACATGGATTCAGTTTTAATTAAATATTACATAGTTGCAGTTTCTCCTCCACAAAAGTGAAATTTTCATATAGATACTATTTCACAAAGGTTACAAATATATATCAACTTATAACTGAAGGAAATATTTAGTATTTTACAAGGTTAAAAATCTAGCTCCATAATTGCTTTCCTTAAAAAAAAAAATCCTTCCCATATAATATAAAAAGTCCAGATTTCTCTAGAAACGTATAGTCAGTCACCTAGTAGTAGGATCCAAAATGGGAAGGATTACTATCCCCAGGAGAGGGGGGTGGAGGCAATGGTGGTGGGGGTGGGGGTATAGAGTACGGTAAGGGAATTAATGGATGGGGTGCCATGTTAGGTGCGGCCCACCCCAGGTTTACAGATCCAGGTGGTGGAGGTGGAGGGAGTGGTGGCAGAGGAGGAGGGAGTGAAAAACCGTGCATGTCAAACACTGGAGGAGGAAAGGGATACTGTGGCATGATAGGATTATCTTGTCTCTGAGGCGGAAATCCTGAAGTCTCCTGAAACATCATGTGTTCTGAGTTATAAAACTGTGACGATGGAGGCCTGCCACGGCAAGATCGAGGATATCTACCTCGAGAAAAACCTCGTGTGAATTCTCTGTTACGATATCCTTTTGAATGCTCTGAAGCAGAGCTATAAACATTCCAGTTCTGATGTACTTCTGAAAAATTTTCACCTTTGAGTGAGGAAAAAAAGCATAAAAACAAAATTAATATTAATTTTAGTATATCAAAAAAAACATTGCTGAAAATTTCAATAATGCCTTTTCTTTAACTTCCAGTATTGTTTTATGGTACCTAAAAAAGCAAAAGGCTTAAAATTATCAATTTTAAATTAATCCAGAAGGCCAAAAGATCAGGAAGGACAAGAAATGTCTCATCAGAAACCGTAAAGGACAGAATAGTGTGGCACAACATTTTCAAGTTGAAAGAAAACTCAATCTAGAATTCTAAATGGAATGAAAATATCCTCAGGAAAAAAGGGAAACTAAACACATTCTACAATGAAGAAAAACTACTAATTTATCTCCAGCAGACCTACACTGACAGAGTGACTAAAGCAAGTTCTCTAAACAGAAACGATAAAAGAATCTTGAAACGTTAGGAAGGAAGGAAGAACACGGCAAAAATATGAGTAAATACAATAAAATGTCCTTTTCAGTCTTCTAAATGATGTTTGATGGTTGAAACAAATATTATAATAAGTAATATGATTTTAATTGTATATATGACCTTTTAAGGCAATTGATATTATAAACAAAAGAAGGGGACATAAAGAGGTAAAACTTCTTAAGAGGTAAGGTTTCTACACTGCACACAAACTGGCAAAATAATGACACCAGCAGATTGTGATAAATAACATATATACGACTAAATACCTAGTTCAACCACTAAAAAATTATACAAATTATACAAATTCAAAAACACTATAGATAAATCAAAATGGGGGCGCCTGGGTGGCTCAGTGGGTTAAAGCCCCTGCTTTCGGCTCAGGTCATGATCTCAGGGTCCTGGGATCGAGGCCCACATAGGGCTCTCTGCTCCGCAGGGAGCCTGCTTCCTCCTCTCTCTCTGCCTGCCTCTCTGCCTACTTGTAATCTCTCTCTCTGTATCAAATAAAAAAATTAAAAAAAAATCTTTAAAAAAAAAAATAAATAAATAAATCAAAATGGAATTCTAAAAAATGTTATAGTACTGACAGGCAGGCAAAAGAAAACAGAGAAATGAAAACCAGAGAGAATGAACAGAAAAAGGCAGACTTAAGCCCTAAAATCAGTAATTACATTAAATACAAATGGTCTAAATACATCAATTAAAACACGGAATAACTGGCAGAGTAGATTAAAAAACAAAATACTCATTTCAAAGGCTGTAGTCAGGTTGAAAGTAAAAGGATAGCAAAAGATACAACATGCAAACATTAATCAGAAGAAAGGAGCAGCAGGGTGCCAGGGTGGTTCAATTCCTTAAGCAACTGCCTTCAGCTCTGGTCATGATCCCAGCCCCATGTTGGGCTCCCTGCTTAGCTGCTCAGCAGGGAGTCTGCTTCTCCCTCTCCCGCTGCCCCTCTCCCTGCTCATACTCCCTCTCCTAGCAAATAAATAAATCTTAAAAAAAAAAAAAAAGGAATAGCTACATTAGTATCAGATAAAACAGATTTCAGAACAAAGAAAGTCATCAGGGAAAGGCAGAAACAAGAGAATTCAACAATATACATTAAAAAAATTATACACTATGACCACCTCTGATCTATTTCATGGATGCAAAGGCTGGTTCAATATTCTAAAACCAGTATAATCTTCTCATTAACAGGCTACTGCTACTGACAAAAAAATCATGCCATCTTATCAAAGTACTGTCAAAATTTAATACAATTTTTTTTTAAAGATTTTATTTATTTGACACAGAGAGAGATCAGATCACAAGTAGGCTGAGAGGCAGGCAGAGAGAGGAGGAAGCAGGCTCCTCACTGAGGAGGGAGCCCAACGCAGGCCTTGATCCCAGGACCCTGAGATCATGACCTGAGCCGAAGGCAGAGGCTTTAACCCACTGAGCCACCCAGGTGCCCTAATACAATTTTTTTTTTAAAAAGCTGCAAATAGGAATACATGGAAACTTTCTTTACTTGACAAAGAACATCTACAAAACCCCTACATCTAAACTACACTTAATGATGAAAGACAATGTTTCCTCCTCCAATCAAGAACAAAGCACAGGGCGCCTGGGTGGCTCAGTGGGTTAAAGCCTCNAGCAGGGAGCCCAACGCAGGCCTTGATCCCAGGACCCTGAGATCAAGACCTGCATCGAGCTCTCTGGTCTGAAGGGAGCCTGCTTCCTCCTCTCCCTGTCTCTCTGCCTGCCTCTCTGCCTACTTGTAATCTCTCTCTCTGTGTCAAATAAATAAATAAAATCATTAAAAAAAAAAAGAACAAAAGCACATTTATTCAAATAGTGCCAGAGGCTACAGCTAGTAAAAAAAAAAAAAAAAAAAGAGACCAAAAACAAAACAAAACAAAACAAAAAACATACAGTTTGAACAACAAAAAAAGAAAGAATACTGTTCCTATTTGCAACTGACATACTTGGCTAAGTAGAAAATGTCAGAGAAAAAACTAGAAATAGTGAGTTCAGCAAGGTCACAAGATAGAAACTAACCATACAAACATTAATTTTATTTCTATATTCTGGCAAAAAATACACGGACCCTGGAATTAAAAATGCAAAACCATTTACAATGATTTGGAAAATGAAATACTTAGGTGTATACTAATGAAAAAAAGTACAGGATCTGTATTCTAAACACAACAAAAGCCTACTGGAAAGAACCAAAGATCTAAATTAATAGAGATGTATACCATTACTGTGCAATGGAAGACTCAATACAGTTAATGTATCAATTCTCTCCAAACCAATACACAGGTTTAATACAATTCCTATCAAAATCCAAGCAAGTTAAAAAAAAAAAATCCCAGCAAGACTTCCAATATAGCGAAGATTGTTATAAAATGCATATGGAAAAGTGAGGGAACTAGAATAGCTAAAGTAACTTTGAAAACTTTTAGGAAAAAGAAACTAGGAGAAAAATTTTAGAATGCATGTCTAGATGAGAAATTCTCAGACTCCACAAAAGGAAAACAATAAATTGGGCTTCATCAAATTTAAAATCTTTTGTCCTATAAGTGGCCTTCTTGGGAGGATAAAAGTATAAGCTACAGGCTGGAACAAATTATGTACACACTCTCATAACTCAAGAACAAAAAAGCAGAAATATGGGCAAGAGGCATGAACAAACAGATCACTGAAGAAGATATGCAGATAGCAAATAAGGACATGGAAGATGTTCAAAATCCTTAGCCATTAGGAAAATGCAAGTTAAAATCACAATCAGATATCACTACACACCTATCAGAATAACTAAAATAAAAAATAGTGACAAAACCAAATGTTGGTGAGAATGCAAAGAAACTGAGTCACTCATACACTGGTGATGGGAATCCAACTACTGTATAATCCAGCAATTATTCTTAGATATTGATCCCAGTGAAATGAAAAGTTGTGTTCACACAAAAACCCGTACACAAATATATAAAATAACTTTATTCCTGTAACCAAAATATGTCAACAATCCATGAATGGATGAATGTATGAATGCATGAATGGTCAACAACCTGTAGTATATTCATACCATGGAATATGCATTCCTAAATGAAAAGAAACAAACACAACAAATAAAACAATCTGGATGAATTTCCAGGAAATTATGCTCGGTGACAAAAGCTAATCCCTAAAGGTAATATATTGGATGGCTCTATTTATGTAATATTTGACATGACAAAATATACTACAGAAATGGAGAACAGATTAGTAATTGCCAAGAGTTAACGAAGTGGGAGGGAGGGAAGTGGGAGCTACTATAAAAAGGCGACATGAGGGATTCTTTTCTGTGGTGGAAATATTCTGTATCTTGACTGTCTCAATGTCGATATCCTGGCTGTGATATTATGTTACCATTTCAGGAGGGGTAATGGACACGCAAGAAAATCTCAATTATTTCTTACAACTGCATGGGAATCTATAAAAAGTTTAACTTAAAAAAAAAAAGGAAAGGTATAATAAAAGGAAATGTGTATTAAAAAATAAAATACTTTGATTTAGATATTAAGTATCATATCATTTAATTCTAAACATGGAAGCAAAGAGGTTTCTTAAGAAAAAAGTGCCTACATGCACAAATGACTAACAAGGCTTGGTTTTACCCCTAGGTGCCATTTTTACATCCTTAAGCTTGAAAACTAATGTTGAATATTCCCCATGACTCTCTTCTGCCACATCTTGTACTGTGTAACGCCTCCTATGTTAGATGGATGCCAGGAGGTAAAAAGAAATCCCACATGTTTCGTTCATCAGTTATCGACTTACATAAATGTTAAGTGAAGGTAAAAAATTACTATATGTTGCATTTACTCACTTGATTCATTAGATTCAGACTTGAATTTTTTCCGGCCTTGAATCTGAGATTTTTTCCTCTGTTTGGCTTCTTTTTCCTTTTCATCATCACTGAAATCTAAGGCCTTGTAGAGGAAAAATAGATTATGTCACACGGATTTACCAATTCATTTTTACATACTTAGAAGTGAGAAGAATAGGCCTATTATTTAACATTGACGCCGAAAGAATATTACTTTTTGATATGTAATATTTTCTAGTATGTATCTGAATTAACTATATATCTGACTCTTAATAACACTGGCTTTGGAATACCCATTTCTGAAGGTTGTTCAAGACTGGCATTTTAAAGTTACCTATCTTTGCATAAAGAGAATTATCTATCTGAAACTTTCAGGGAAAAAAAGCCTTGAGTACTCTGGTCAGGTTAGGAATATGCAAATAACAAAAATGATCAGATCTAATATAAAAATAGAAGAAAATGTTATATCTTTCATTCACTCAGAAATTGATACATGCCCATTATATGCCAGGCACTGTTCTAAATACTTTACAGGCATTAATTCTTTTAATAATATGTCAAGTATAGTAAGGGCTGTAAAATATTGAAGCAAAGTAAGGGAAGAGAAAATCACTACAGATGTGATTTAGACTGGACTTCAGGGAAGGGCTAGATATCTTCATCATTCAATCTTCAGAAGACAAAAACTCAAGGTAAATCTCTAATGATGAATTAGCAGGGAATAAAGGAAAGGAAAATTTCAAGGAGCAGGAATATGTGCAAAGGAATGGTGTATTTGAGACATGAAACTGGTTTTATAAAGCAAAGCAAAAGATTCTTGCATAGTGAAATCAGAGATGATGAAATTAGAGAAAAAAGAACTTTATGTCGCAGTCACTGGGCATGTCCTAAGAGCAGGAGGGAGGTATTAAAAGGATTTTAATTGGCTTGTTTTTTTTTTAATTTTAGAGAGACTGCCTTGGCAATATTTTGCTATCACCTCCTGAAGTCAGAAAAGAATTTACATGCTTCTTGTATACATAATAAATTTGCACTCAAACATATTTATTCAATTACAAATTACATAGTAATATATTAGAAATGAATACCAAAATGAAGAATATTCATGCCTTATATATAATCTATGATTAACATCAGGTAATAATCCTATACTACAAAATTTCATAATAAAATAAGCTTTAAAATCTCAAGAGTTTTCCCCTATTAGAGAATTAAGGGACATTCAGTCAACTACTTCAAAATAAATAAATAAATAAAACACACCATTTAGTATGATGGGATTTAATTTTTAAATTGACCTAATCACACCAATTTTATAAACAATTAACATTACTATAATTAGCAACTTCAAAGCTTAGGTCTAAAATAACAAGGATGTATTAGGATATTTTCATTTCCCAAGAAATATGTTTTAATATCTTTGTGAATTTTCTCAAATACTTTAAAAACATATACCTTCAATAATAAGATGACCTAAACATAACTAAGAATATGAAGTGAATCTTCAGTGCCTTAACAGAAATCATATGCTTACGTAATATATGTTAGAAAACATAATCCCATGGCAATGTGGATACTAAAATAGAATCACTCACTGGTTAAGTGACCCTCTCTCAGTTAATGTTACCTGATTCATCCCTCAGCAAAATTAGAAATTAACATGAATCTTCAATATTGTTTGAGAACATCTAAAATGAACAAAGTTAAATCTACAAACCCAAGAACTTATAAACTGTGAAACTTCATCAGAATTCCTGAGTATGTTTAAAAACTCTCACTTATAATAATTAATTTTCCCCTACAATGTATAAATTCATACTACTTTCAAGAAATGTATACACTCATTGCTGCAATTTTTATATTAATAACTTGGAAAAAAAAGAAAATCTCCATGGAAAGTTAAATAATTCCTGACTACTATTCTTAATTATTCCTGACTATCCCACATCTCTAGAAAATCTGTGCAACAAACTACTTTAGACATAAAATTAATCTTGCTGACACGGATTCAAGAAAGAAAATTAAGAATTGTCTTCTTAGGAATGTAATTATATTATAAAAAATGGAGAGGTACGTAGATTCTAATGATTTTGTACCTCCAAAAGAAAGGCAGCTTATTATAAGCACCATTAAATGGATTCATGTCCCATATAGTTAATATACTAAATTAAAAAATAAAAATTTTTAAAATAATGATAATTCTACCTTTGTCAGCTGTCAACAAAATTGATTTAAAAAAAATAGGAAGTTATAAGGAAAATGGTAAACTGGTAATTATTAAAATATGACTGAAAATTTTTTTTTTTTTCCTAAAATGATCAATCAAAAACTCTTATTGAGGGGTATAAAATAGTCATCTGGGAGAGGGGGAGAGTACATGCTCCCACAGATGGCAGCATGACTGCCCGGCAGCATTAAGGACCTCCTTCAGGTCAAGATGAACTTACAAAATTAAGTTGTGAGGTGCCTGGGTGGCTGTGAGTTACGCATATGCCTTTGGCTCAGGTCATAATCTCAGGGTCCTGGGATCAAGCCCCCCCCCTTCTCCCTCCCCCTCTACCCAAACCCCCTCATCTGTGCCTGTACACCCTCTCAAATAAATAAATAATCTTTAAAAAATTAAACCCTGCTTTACTTACTAAAATATTATGTAAAGAGGCTTATACTTACTTCTGGTGGTGGTTCCTGATCGTTCTTCCATGACGCATCTGATCCCCTATCCCTAGAAAGAGAAAAAAGTCAAAAGAAAACATGAAGTACTTAAGATTCTGTGTTTATAACTTAATAGTATAGAAATAATGAAATAGAAGACATGAGCTCAATCCTTAATTTTATAATATACATGAAAATAAGAGCAAAAAATAAAGGACAATGTATATGCTCTTCACCTTGTTTCAGAAGATGTGGGAAGCTCATAAGAAAAACACAAGATCTGGAGACATATAAATATTAGGACTGGGGTAATCAGAATGAGAAGTCAAGGCTACACCGTGCAGAGGAAAGTGGTTTTGCAGTTCATAAGCATCTCTAAATGCTATGACTTTGATTGATACTTTCATGATACCTGAGCTCAGTTCAGAAATTAGCTCATGTCAACAAACGGTTATTCTACACCAACTATAGGTCAGACACTGTTTCAGGTGCTAAGGATACAAAAACGACCATGAGGCATTCCCTTAAGATTTTACGGGTTTAATGGTAGAGATAACCACATGAAATTCTTCTTCCCTCTACTTACCTGAGAAATATCAACAATATTCCGTGAGGAACCAAAGCTTATTCTAACGGTGTTTCTCAAAGCAGAGAGCGTGGGATAAAAGCTATGTCATTTGGTAAGGAGAAAGAATTCTAAAGATTCTGAAAGACAGCATAATCACAAGCACTAACTAGTTTTAGTGGAAAGTTTTATACTCTACAACCAACAAAAATACATAAATTATTAAGTATGACTATGATTTCTGAAAGCTCATCTTTATCTCTTTAATCTTTTTGATTTTGTTAGTTTGACAATATCTTATTACTCATTTCATTAAAATATTACAAAATACGGGGCACCTGGGTGGCTCAGTGGGTTAAGCCTCTGCCTTCAGCTCAGGTCATGATCTCAGGGTCCTGGGATCTAGCCCTACATTGGACTCTCTGATCAGCAGGGAGCCTGCTTCCTCCTCTCTCTCTGCCTGCCTCTCTGCCTACTTGTGATCTCTCTCTCTGTATCAAATAATATCTTTAAAAATATATTACAAAATACTAGGAGCAGATGTTGTCCTCACTGCTTTAAACTAGATCCCCAAAATAAATGACATTCTCAGGAATTCATTCATTAAAATCGTTAATTTTTAAACCATAATCCATAAAAACCAATATACAAATGTCAGTGGGTTGACAGAATAAGAAAATCATTAAGTCTGCTCCAAAATTTTGATTCAGAACTTCGACACTGTATATGGGACATTATCAATGATTTCTCTACCATTTAAAAAAAAGCTTTTACTCATTAATGATCAGCTTACACCTATTCATTTAACATAGCTCCAGTACTCCTTTTTGCGTATATGCCATCTCAGCCGATGGTGCCCTTAGCATGGGGTTTAAAGACATAAATGGGAAAGGTCCCCATTAGCGCATTTACCACAGAAAATCAAAATCTACTAAAGAAAAGATCAAGCAACATTCAAAAAGCACTTTCAACAAGAGTAAGTTCATGGGAAGCTAAAGTTAAAATAGCCATACAAGAGGCAGATAAACTAGAAAGGAGGTGACCTTCTCTACCTCAAAGACAAAGTACTCCACTGAGTGCCCATGCAGACACCAAACTGCAGTCTAGAATAAAATAATCTTTGTCAGGTGGGGCTTTCGCTGTGTGGGCCTAAATTCCCAATTCTTTATTGTCTCTTTCCAGGGAATAATTCTTATTCTTAAAAATCAAAAACAAAGACTTCTTCTCTTGTTTAAAATCTGTGTAGTAAATGTCTTTAGAGAAACTTAAATTTATGTTTTAAGCTAAAATATTTGTTAAAAACCAAAAAATGGCATATCCACGGCAATATCCTAATGAGATAGAATGAAATGCTACCTATTTAAGGCATGATTTTAAAACAGGAATTTTCTATTTAATTTACCTTTCTTTTCAGCAGTTATTTAGAAAAATTAACCTCACCAACCAGAAGAACAACTTAGGCAAAATGTTCCTCAGATAATTATATGTATTCTTAAACATGAGTTTAATAAATTACAATAAATGAAATTCAGAGACTTGATTTAATATGTAAGTACTTTAGAGATTTTACGCCATGCGATGGGGACTACTACTTCTGAGGTAACACTAAGGTTACTCACTGACTGAAGTTCCCCTCTATGTTCTACAAAAATGACATTCCTAATGCTTCAACTACACTTCAAATTTCTCATCAAAAGAGAGCTAGACCTAAAAGAGACTTGTGTGTCAAACTGAGTGCAAAGTCTTTTTGGATACCCATCCCTCCCCCAATCTTTTGTAGTGTTTCTTCTACTCCTACTATATTTTTAGTGGCTCATATTCATTACATCTTTCCAAAGCATTTAACTTTCTTTTTTCTGAAGAAACTATTCTACTGGAACCATATACCTCTGATTCACTATAAATAAACTATATAATTATAATAAAAGTTCAACTGATATAAGCAGCTCTACAGCTAACACTTAGCAACACAAATAACACATAGAAAATGCACAATTAATGAGTAGCATAAACATGCAGACATACTACTATCCACACGCCACAGGTATCATTTAGCATCCACAAAAGGGAAAGCAGTAGTTTATTGCTTAAATCAACCCTGTTTGGGGCACCTGGGTGGCTCAGTTGGTTAAGTGTCTGCCTTCAGCTCAGGTCATGATCCAAGGATCCTGGGATGGAGACCCACATTGGGCTCCCTGCTCAGCGGGGAAGTCTGCTTCTCCTTCCCCCCCCCGACCCCCGTTGTGCACACGCTCTCCCCCCATGCTCAATATAAATATATAAAAATAAATAAACGCTGCTTATCAACTTGATACACAACTTTTCAGGGACACATTTTTGTTGTCTCTTCTGCAAATCTGTAATCTATAGGCAACTGGAAATTTACTCATTTTCTTTTTTTCTTGAGAATTACCAACTTTCATTAAATAGTTAAGCCTATAATGTAATCCAAGGAATAATTCTATTTAAAATGGAAAAGAGTGGTAACATGAAGTAGCATGTTTATAAAAAAAAGGTATGTCATAGAAAAAATATATGAATTAGAATCCAGAAACCTCATTTGGCCCCAATGTAGTCCTACTAGTTGATTATGTCATTTTGGGTAAAAGATATAGATCATCTCAACCTGTAAAATCTGATAATAAATTATAGCTTTCAGAGATGTTAGTAGGAAAATAAATGAATGCTTTGGAACATAGATATTTAACAAGAAACTACCTTCACTGAAAATTATTCATAAAATATAAACATTAGATAAGCAGAAAACAACTAACATATCAGTGACATACTTACTGTTTAAGTTTTTCTGTGAATATATACTGGGTGAAGTCTTTCATTGATGGAGCAAAATACATAGTGTCCTTTATTTTAATACCTTTACTCTCAATATGCTCTGAAGAATTAAACCGTAACACATAAAATGGACGTGCAACAGGTCCAAATATCTCAAATATCTATAAAATAGAAGAAATAGCTTTAATATGTAAAATAATAGAAAATCAGTACTATTTTTTAAAAAACTGATAATTGTTGTAACAAGGCAATTTTGTCATGTCAAACAATAAAACTATTTATATTCGAGTCATTTTTGCATACTTGAAGTCTTCGTATTTTGATTATAAATGCATTAACTCATTCCAGATTTCCTTTTTATGAATTTAAAACAAGTGTAATAAATTTGCTCCTTGTTAAATTCGAATCATCTTGGTGCTGTACTAACTAGATAAAAAAAAAAAACATCATAATTTGTAATTCCTCATTTAAGTTGTAAAGGATGAAGAAAAGAATTACAACAGGTAACCTGAGAAATAAAATGCTGTTTCCTGGAATCTTATAACACAAAATTTAAAAACAAGCTTCTGCTTTAGTGGGTATTCAATCATTTCTCCTGTTTCCATATAGTAGTTAACATTTTTCATAAAGTTAAACCACAACTGTTTCTAATTCAAAACTTAGAAAAGTAGATTTGAACTTGAAGTTGCTTATTTCTCAAAAACCAAAGAAGCTTATACAGCCTTTAACTTTTATGTAAAGGAACTGCTTTTAGTACAGATACATTTTATTTCTGAAAATGTTTTAGGAATGACAATAGGAAGCCTCTTATTTTTAAATTCTTCTCAAAAGAAATAGCTAAACTTTTAAAAAATAATGTTTCTGATAATAAATATATATATATATGCTATAGAAACTAGACAATGACCACTGTCCGTGTCAACTTTTCTAGTTTTTTTTCTATTAACAATTTTTTTTCTTCTGAGACCACACTGTAGCTTTGTACACTGTCCCTTCTAAAACCTAAAGTTACATTAAGTTTGTCCATGTTAAACTGAGGGCTGCTGGGGGGTGGGAGGGTAGGAATAGGGTGGCCGGGTTATGGACACTGGGGAAGGTTTGTGCTATGGTGAGAGCTGTGAAATGTGTAAGCCTGATGATTCACAGACCTGGACCCCTTGGGCAAAAAAAAAAAAAAAAAAAAAAGTTTGTCCAAGTTATAAATATTCTTCGTAAGTATAATTTTGGTAGCTATATCACACTCCTTTATCAATCTGGCATGATTTGCCTTGTCTAATAGGACATTTAAGGAGCTTCCAATTTGTTCAATATATTATACATGATGCCCTGATGAACATCCTTTTATGTAAACTTCTGTACTTCAGATTTGCCAAAAATTTATTTGTAAGGAACAGAATTAAGCCAAGAGTATGATTATTATTAAAACTCTGGATATAAATTACTAAGTAATTTTCCAAATAGCTTGGACCACTTTAAACCAAGTGCACTGAAAGTGCCTGTTTTAGTACATTGTCAGTTCTTCATTTTTGACAGTAAATATTCTCATTTTATTCTCTTTAAATATACCATTCAGGACTTTATTAATTTTCAATGAGGCATAAAAGCTCACCCATCACAGTACCAATATTCTGAAAGCATGAGTAACCCAAAAAGAACTCGTAGTATTCAATACAATTAAATGCCAATGTATTCTGCAGCAACACTAGTAGCATAAAAAAATTATTTTTTTTTTTAATTCTAGAAGGAAGTAGCTAATTTGCTCTGAAAGGATTTAGGTACAAAAAGTAGTCCTCTTCCAACCAGAACTGCAAAAGACAGAGAGATACACTGCAACACAATGCTTACTGGTTCACATTACATAAAGTAACAGATTATCTTACTTGCCACTTTTTAAAAAGTCATGTGTTAATGGCAAAAATTAGAAAAATATGTATGTTTAACAAAGAAAGAGTTGGTAAATTACAGTATATTTGTGCAATGGAAGACAGTAGAAGTATTAAAATGAATAAACTAGACATACATATACATCTGGGTAAACCTCAAAATTATACTGATTTAAAAAAAGTTCATAAAAAGATATGGATGGAATTATAACATGTGAATTTTAAAAATACATTAAGAGGTAACTTGTTATACAGTGTATTTTTTGCATATATATACTTACATACTAAAAGTATAAAAATCTAGATAAGGAGAATATACAGTATCTTCAGGATATTGGCTAAATGTGGGGACGAAGGGAAGTGAATAGATTAGGAAGAAGGGAAAAGGAAGCTTCCAGTTCACGTTTTGTATTTTATTTCCTTCAAAGAAGTCTGAAGAATACATAGCATAATAAAAATAATTGTTACAGCTCATTAATTGTTAAATACAGTGTTTTAAATATAATTCTCTGTACTTTACGGTCAATATGACAGTAAACATGGTGTCATGCTTATATTTATATAATAATGATGATGAAATAACTTTTGTCACAGACTTACATGACATTTACTGGTTTGTTTGTTAAATTGCCTGTTTGCATCCTTTGCCTGTATTGCTATTTGCACGTGCCTAATATTGGTTGAAAATTCTGTTGGACTGAGAATAACAGAAACCTGGAAACAGTAACGTAAGCAAATTGGAAGTTTTATTTTTTTCTCAATCTAAAATTCAGAAATCTTTTTTTAAAGATTATATTTATTTATTTGAAACAGAGAAAGAGATTAGATCACAAGTAGGCAGAGAGGCAGGCAGAGAGAGAGGAAGCGGGCTCCCCGTTGAGCAGGGAGCCTGATGTGGGGCTCGATCCCAGGACCCTGAGATCATGACCTGAGCTGAAGGCAGAGGCTTTAACACACTGAGCCACCCAGGCACACCAAAATTCAGAAATCTAAGTTGAGTACAGTGGCTCCATGGTGCCAGGGGCGAGATGGACTCCCTGTGTCTTTCCACCAGCCATCCTCAGCATATTCTTGTCACCCATGGTGTCATAGGATAGCTGCTTTGCTTCTAGGTTGGAGGCAGTGAAGTACTACCTGTGTTCCAGGCGGGAAGATGTGGAAGCAGGAAGGAAAAGATGTATGTATCAATATGTCCCCCCACAAGCCCCACCCTCTCACCCCATACATACACATATTTTAAGAAGCCTTCTTAAAAATCTCAATCAAAAATGTCCTCTTTTTTCTCAGTGGCCAGAATTAAGTTAGATGATGACCTCTACTGAGGAACTCAGCAGTATTTGTCTAACCCTTCCCCCAGACTGGGGTTCTCTAGACAGATATTGAGAAGCTGGTAAGCCTTCACAACTGACAGACAGGGATATTAATGATGGTGACAATTGTAACAGGTGTCATTTACTGAGCAAGTGCTACATGCCAGGCGTGTGAGCTCTATACACTCCATCTTGCTTAATCTTCACTGCAATTCTAAGAATTAAGTACCTGTATTAATATCATTAAAGATAAAGAAATTGAGCCTCATGATGATGGAGTAACATGTTGAAAGTCATATGGTGGTGGAAAGGGAACTTGAGTCCCGAGGTCTGTCTGACTTCTGGGTTGCTTGGGGCTGTCCTAGTTTTAGCACTGAAAGTCTCATGTCCGAGCACCCACGTTAGTCCTGGAACAGTGGGGTCACCCATGGAAGCTCAAACAGTATTAAGGTAGGAGTTCAATTAAAGTTTGTTGAATGGTTGATTTAATTAAAAAATTTTTTAATTAAAAAAAAGTCTTAAAAACAATTTTTTTTTAAAACTCCTTTGATAAGTATCAACAAGTCTGATTCTTAAAGTTTGGATGGGGATAAAAATTTGTTTAGAAAAATTTCCCATAAAGGTGTAAGAATCACTGTTTGCAATTTTGTACATAAAAAGCTGTTTCCCAAGGATTGGTTTCCTGGACAAAATAAAAAATGATTTCACTAGAGAAATGCCTGAAGAGCTTCAAGCTTACACAGAGACTGGTTTGAACTAAAATGTACGTGACATTCAAAACATGTAGTTAAAATGAAAGCATACTTGGTTGAATATTCTTAAGATCTCAAGTGTTAATAAGCCATACCTATGAGAAAATCATTATCAGGTTTTAAGTAAAATAACTCCACATACAATAGGTAACAGGAAGCTACTTTAAGGAATCCATGCATGGCTTACACCAAAACCGAGAAGTATTTGCGCTCCTACCTCAAATAGCCATGAAACACTTGACTGAGTTGACATAAGCAATTTAGCTAATCCAGAGTTACAGAAAAAAAGGGTTTAATAATATTTTAAACTACTATCAGCTACAAAGTATAGATTTTAGATTGGCTAATACCTGAGAGCTAAACTCTGAAGAACAACCTCAGACAAAGTAGGAATCAGGCCAGCCCACCTCATCTTACAGTTTCATTAAACCTCGCATCCCACGTCACTCTTCAGACCTGCCTTTGAGGATTCTGCAAGTTCCAAACCACCTGACTACAGATAAAAGGAAAGGAAGGAATGCCTGAGACAACAGTGTGAGAAACGAAACTCAGGATAATGTTTAAGATATTTATTTTAAGGTAGGCAAGAAGCTTTCCTTATACTTTAAGTAATAATACATATTCCATAGAAATACTCATAAAAATTTAATCCAACTAAGTTTTGTACTTGCCCTGTCCTTTGAAAGGTAGTTTTCAGTGTCTACATACTTGGCCCTAGCTTGTAATACTTACCATCTCTTATTCAAAAGCAGTATCTTTCTGCTAAAAGACCTCAGAGGATTCCCATCACACACAGAGATCACAAACACACACCACTACCACCTTATACAGATACAGTTTAAGGTCTGTTAGGGAAAAAACTGTTAAGCAGAAAAGTAAATTCATTACCCCAAATTCTTACTCCACAGCATAGTCTAGGCTTAGGTGTTCTGTGTATGCTCTATGGCAAAAGTTCTAGCAGCTGGGGGCCAGCCTGAGTCAGTTGGCTAGACACGCAGAGAGACCACTCCAAGAGAGAATAAGCGGTACAGAGGGGAGCCTCTCTGCACATACGTTACATACTTATTGGCTAGCCTCAGAGGGACTAGGCAATCCTAGTTTCTACAGGTAACAAGGAACAGATCAAAGAATCTCCAGGCCCAGGAATAATGCTGAAGACTGTGCAAATGGAACCAATATCTGTATACTTCTGCTCTGAGACCAGGCTTCAAAGAATGCCGTTAACAAAGGCCTTATGGTTGTTCCAGCTCAGCCACTTTTTGGCTAACCTACAAAAAGGGGAAAGGGGGAAATGAACCCCTCACAGCCATTCAGAATTATCTCTTATCAGTCACTTAACACTAATCACTGTGTTATTATTACTTCACAAGGTGCTAAAGAAGGAGAAAATAAACCACTGTAACAAAATAATAGAGACACTCTCAGAAAATCAACACATCCGACCAACCAAGACTGCAATATATTTCTCTAAAAAAAAAAAGATCAGTAAAAATTCTGGCCCAGCTCTAACAAACACTGAAAATTAAATGCAAAACGAGTAAGTAATTCATGTTATATAAGGATAATAAATTACACAGGTTGGTCAATTTTTAAATCCCTGATAAAGAGCTAAACATTAAAAATAAAATTTCATTCATCATTATAAATGATGATAAATGAATAAGTAATCATCATTAGGATTGAAGGGCAAAAGGTAGAAACACAAATCCAAGGTTACCTCCCTTAAATCAGTGGATAAGGGGGAGGAAGGAGGAAGGGAAATGCTTCAGACACACTAAGTAGGTTGTAAACTCAATTTTGTTCCTTTTTAAAACTTTGTGATTTTTGAGTAAATGGGGATAATTCCATTGCTTAGAGTTCCAATGAATTTAAAAAGATAAAATATGTATCACTGTGGCTCATTATTATTGTTGAAGAGTAGAGGGAAAAGAAAAGAGGTACAAAGGTTTGACATTGAAGGTAAAACTAATTTAGTATACAGATGAGCTCTAAAACTTCTATTTCATTTTCTGGTCACTCATTTGTTTAACTGATAGTTCCAACCCTCCCTACCCCTGCATCATTATTTTGGGGAATCATGTCAAAGAACTTAGATGTATAATCAAATATTTTTTAAAGGCTTGTCACTTGAATTTACAAAGTTCTCTAAAATTTAGAAATAGACTTAATTTTTCCCTCTAGACTTATGTCACATAACTGAAATTAGAGGCATGAATGTTACATTTTTATCTGACTCCTTTCAAAGTCAAATGACAAAAGAGCTAAATATTAACATTATTAGTCACAGTTACAGAAAAAAATTCAAATGTATTGGGGGATATAAGAAATGTGAATTTAGCGTTTTTTTTAATTAGCAAAGTGTTGGGTATTTTGAAATTAAAACTGTCTCAGCTACTTAAAAAGACAACTGTCATGAAAATCATAAATAAAAGGAATCATGGAAATAATCAGTTTCAAATGAATTAGAAAACCAAGAAATAAGTTTCCATTCCCTCTTCTCCCCTCCCATCTTCTACTACTTTCTGGAGAAGAGTGAAAAATGCTTTGCCTATCTTTGTACCAGAGCAGAATACTGGTTTCTCCTAAAGAAGTATACATAATAATGGGCATGGAGAGCAATACTCATGGAACAGTCACTGACTCATTTCCCATCCCTTTTCTCTCTCAACCTTCTCTGGGGTTAAGCCTCCCAGTGAATCTAGTCTAACCACTTACAAAGGCACCAGCAGAACTCATACCTGAAACAAAAAGACTGAGCTTAGGTATCTGAAAGGAAAAAAAGTACAGCACCATCCTTTAGGCATTTAAAGTCTTTCTTGCCCTCACCAACTTTCTCAAGAATTGCCAAAAATTCTTCTAGTATTAGCTCTAGATTCCAATTAATTCTGCTACTGATTGCCTTACAATCCTAAGTCACTCATTTCTCTTTGGTAAATTAGCCTGCCAATGTAAACAAAAACAGAAACAAAACCGAAAAAGTATGTAGGTAGTATAAGGAAGGCAGAACCCTGATAAAAAATCTGACCTTTTTCTGTGTTAGAACGGGACAGTAGGAAACAGCATATAAAAGGGAAAATTATATGAATGACCCAATAATATAATTAAAAAGATATGCTTTTCTTCTGAATAGATATAAATTAACTGTATCTCTTAGAAAAAAAAGGAAGCCAACTATTAGTTATCTGGGAAAAATTAAACCCCAAAAAGTGACTTCCCCAAAGATAGCAGCTGGTTTCTTATTTTTATTTGTTTTCAACACAGTACACATTTACTTAGCACTTATAATTTACAAAGCATTATACTTTGCGGAGTGGAGAATGCTGAGGTGACTAAAACTACCCCTAATGCCAAAAAAAGAACACTTGGTTGGTATTTGATCTTAGAGATTTTACATCCTCTGCTGATGGCTCAAAATTGCCTATTTACTGGGTAAAATGTGTTGTCTTCCATATTAAAGATGGACATGCAGAATTGTTCCACTTGAAAAATGTTATAAGGGACTTGACTTTTTGGTGAGTACTAAAGTACACATACTCATAATTCCCCAGAATGTGCTTATAGAGACACTCTGCAGCTATTACAGAATCTTTTTCCCCTTTTTCTTTTTTCCACTCTAAAGATTCCACCTGAGGAAACCAAAGCCTAAAAAGTTTTGAGAGCCCCCTCTCAAAGGGACTCACGAACCAAAAAAAGATTAAGAACTACTACACTGTAGAAAGTGCTGTACTCAGCTTTGAGTACCTGGAGGTATTCAATATGTAGACCTACTACTTCACAAGGTACCTGACAAAAAGGAAAAAAATGTATACCAACAGACATGAAGTATTGAAAAAGTCAAGAATAAACTGAAACCAGAGCTCTAGACCGCTCATCTACTAAAATTAATAAAATCTTTTTAGGACAAATAGGGAAAATCAGAAAAACCAATCAACAAAGGATTTTTACAAACCTTTCCTGCTGTCTGTCGATCACTTTTAAAAATCACAGTCTCCTCATTAACTGGAGGCAGGTTAGTCTTAGATTCAATTATTACTGAAAAACGAAACAAAGGAGATTATTTTAAGACTTAATCTGAAGATAATGTAAAACTTAAGTGGGAATTTTTAACTCCAACATAATTTAAAATGAAATTTAAGGTGAGATAACATACCTCAGTAACTATTCCTCTTAAAACAAGTCTATTTATTATCAAGTGGCACAAGAAAATAGATTCTACACATTTCTATCTAATACAAAAGCTACAACTCTAAGAAACAAAAACTAAAGTAAAAATTCTCACAGAAAACTTGTATCACCCACTAAAAAGCCAAAATTTAAGTCATGTACATTTTCCCAACTTTTATCCCAAAAAGTATAATCACATTGAATCACAAAACTCATTTTAAGAAAAATTAGTCTTCTTTCTCATTCCAGAAATTCTTTTCTACAAAGCACGGAGTACTTACTGATCTCTGAAAAAGCTAAAGACTTCCCAAAAGCATCTTCCTCTGAATAGATGAAGAATGATAGAACTCAAGGTAATTTTTATCATTCTCAAAATGCAACAGCATCATCCCACTAGTCTATCATAACCTCCAATTCCTGTAAGGCTACAATTGTTAAAACAACCAAGCTACCATAGCAAAGAGAGAAAACAAACAAACAATAAGCTTAGAATATTAGAGCAACAATCAAGAATACTTGCCACATTACACAGATGATACCACGTCCACTTAAGAAATGAAATGTTAGTTCAGGTTATTAAAATTCATTTCAAAAATTTCAACTATCCAATTAAACAACAGTTATTCTAAGTTCTGAACACACATGTGGAGTAACAGATCACAGGTCATTTTTTGAGTCAGGTATGTTTCTGGAATAAAGATGAGTAAGGATTGATAATGATAGTGAGTACTAACACAGCATTCATTTTCAATCTCTTCTCCTTCCTAACCCCCTTCCCAAAAATCAAATTACATAAAAATAAAAGATCACCTAATCCAATTCCCTCATTTTATAGAAAGATGAGAAAACAGAACTTAACATACTAACATTATCACATGGCCAATTCCAGACCAAGTCATCACCAGAACCTAGAATAACCTAGATCCCCAGTTCCAACACTCTTCCTTTAACAACACAACTACTGACTGTGTTTCCACAGCCTAAAAAAACCATTCTTTTTTTATCATGATTCTGGGTGGCAGTTGCAGTTAGTTGAATACAAATCAACCTAAAGTTTGTACCATACATTGATAAAAATTTCCAAGGCTATCAATAGTCAAAGTATCTACTAGTACAAGATACTTAACTTCATGAAATCTCTCAACTTCTACCTAGGTGGATAATATCTAACTAGCCTATTATATTTTCCAAAATAAAAGAAAGAAAAACAAGCCAACATAACTTGTAGAACAACTACAAAGTACAAAGCCAAATACTTTCTTTTTCTCCTGGGGTTCTTATTTGAACTCACATATTTTTTTGCTTCATATGTTAATACTTATTATATTTTCTCTTTTGTAATTTGGTCCAAATCATGTTATTTTAGACTCTCAAAACAGGGTAGCATGTGCTGATTTTCAGTCAAACTTTATTCCCAGAAGCTTGAGAATTGTTAGTCTTTTAGGGTATGCTAGTCAAAACAGTATCTTTAAAAAGCATTATCCTATGCATATTGTATAGTTCACATTTTCTTCTTGATAAACATTATGACCTTTATTTTTTCTATATACATGAAGTCTAATAAATGCTCAACTATACACACAATTACACATTATGCTCAATTACACACTAGGTAATCAAGTGATTACTTAACTTATTTATGCATATTATTAAATGCCTTAAGAGAACTCAAATACCAGTAAATGTAATGACTCAAGAATGAGGTAAAGAGTTTTAATAATAATGATTTTTGTAAAAAAATAATGTTTCACTTTAATTAGAATTTTAATTAATAAATGACAAAAGTACAAAATTATATAAGTATAAACTTTGTAAAATATTGGTATGGACACTGTTAGAAACAGGTCAAAAGTCCAATTTCTACCATTGACCATAAGGGCAAGTGAGTCGGGTTTTTCCATGTCCCTTAAGTCCTGCAAACTAAGGGGGCTGGTGGATAATCTAGGTCTTTTATCCAGTTCACATATCTTGATTTTGTCAACTCTGAGTTCTACTTTTAGATGGATCTTACTATGAGAGCTAATGATAGCTACATGAACTTCAAGGCCTTAAGTATACCTACCTCATAACCTGGGGCTAAAAGAAACCTATATCTAGTTCTTTTATAAGCAACAGCTTTATATTTCATGACATTAATTCACAGAACTTTATAATTTACATGTTTCTAAAATAAAAATCAAATGCAATAGGCAGAATAATGTTCTCCCCACCAAAAGACATTCACACCCTAATCCCTGAAACTATGTTACCTTGCATGAAAAACGGGGGGGGGGGGGGGGGATTCTGCAGATGTGAATAAGGTTAAGGACCTTGAGATGGGGAGATTATCATGGATTATGCATGCAGGCCCAAACTAAGGAGTCCTTAAAAGCAGATAATCTTTCCAAGCTTTGGTCAGGGAGAGATGTGATAAGGGAGAAGGATCACAGAGAAGGTGTATCACTGGCTTTGAAGATGAAGGAAGGGGACAGGAGCCAAGGAATACAGGCAAACTCTAGTAGCTGAAAGGGATAAGAAAGTGAATTCTCCCCTAGAGCCTTCAGAAAGGAACTCAGCCCTGACGGACTCCTTGATTTTAGCCCAGTGAGACCCACATCAAACTTCTGCCCTACAGAACTATAAAGCAATAAATTTGTGTTGTTTAAAGCCACTAAATTTGTAGCCACTTAAGACCAATAAATAACGAATATACTAAATCAGTGAAAATTCTGGAGAACTGTCCGTAAAACCAAACTTTGAATTTTTAAAAAGACACTGCATTTATGAGTTACATATATAAGTAAAAAATGAATTTATCTATTCAAACTTAATGACTATAAAGTGAAGTATTATTACATATTTCACAGAAAATGCCCTAGTCATAAAGTCTTTGATTTAATGACTACATATCTGCATATAAGTAATTTTATTCATAAAATTATTTACATACCTAATTGCTCAATAATACTTGAAACCATCCCAAGAGGCTTTAATTCAATATCTTCAGGCAGAATTATAGTGAGTTCTTCAACAGAAGGTAGTTCCTGTAATATAAAAAAAGCATTGATCTTCCTCCAGCTTTCAACTAAAAAAAATAGGACATCATTTCCATTTAAAGACTAGATATTTCTGAAGATGTAACATTAAGCACTTATACCATCTCTCTGATGTTATCCTTTTTAGTGTCTGCCAATATTTCTTCCACCTCCGATATCTCCCCATCTGAGTGGTGCAACAGCATCTATACCTTAATTCAGCTAGACTAAGAATATGGACAAAAGTACCTAGATTTTTCCAATCATACTAGAATGAGACAAAAAACAAACAAACAAAAAAAGCTATTATTGTTAAGGAATCCAAGGCTGAAAAAAAAAAAAAGACATTTCACTAAGTGATTCCCAGAGAAGTAATTCTGGTCACTACAATTCCTCCAGAAGAAGAGTTCTCTTAGCTGTCTTAATTTGGTTAATTAATTTGATGGGGATTAAGTAGTTGAAAAGAGAAAGAGCAATATTTTCTGGGGCTGTGTGAAAAAGAGTAAATGTCTGGCTTCTTCAGGAAAAAGTCTAGAATTCCTGGGAAACAACATAGGCTCTACCTGGAAAAGCTGTGAAGTGTTGCCTAGTATCTTCTTTCTTTCTATGTTAAAAACTAAATTCCTTTACATTTAAAAATTCTTCTTTTCTGACCCAGCTACTAACTATACCTCAGTTGCCACAGAAACTAGATGTTGAAGTAGAGATGAAGTTGAAGAGAACTCCAAGAATAAAACTAACCTTAGGCTTTAAGCTGAACAAACGGAACTTTCTATTTTTGACCTTTGCCAAAAGACCACAACTAACTTTTAGAAGGAAGTTCTTCTTTAAGAAGGCTTGAAAGTGTAAAAATCCTATGACTGGCATGTTAGGAGTTGGTTTGGGAGGAGAAAAGTTACTTTTGAAGAAATGCTGAAAAAGATGGGAAAAGCGGAAATAATACGTTTATTACAGATGAATGGATCATGGCTAATCATTTTCCTCTTCAGGGACTCAAAGTTTTTAACAAACCATATAACCAGAGTTAAAGTGTAACTTGCTTCTGGGAGATGCTATTTTCTTCTGATCAAGAATTACTTACAAACAACCATACTAAAGGTCTCAACCAACTCCATGCAAAAGATTTAACTTTTGCACGGTTAGTCTGGATGGTGTTGGGGGAAACGACTGTATTTTATATGTTAAAATTTTTCTGAGTACTTTTAGGGAGAGGACAACCACTTGTCATTTTTGCATATTAATCATGGATAGTTTTCTCTTGGCAAGACCACGGTTTGAAAGTGGCCCATGTGTGTATTAGGACAGAAAGGGGAATAGAATTGTCAGAACTAGTAAAGAACATGTGACCTGGAATTGCCTTGTTAAGAAGTTCTTAGCAAAGAAATCCCACATCCAGTTAAGTACAAGAATAGAGAACTCTAATGTTGGGAGACTGCAGACAGGAGGGCTTTCATGATATTTTATAGAACAAATCACACTGTCTTCTGCTTCTGGGGCGGGTAGCTCTCAGAAGTAGCGAATGGCATTTTCTAATGCAGAAGTATAGTAATGAAATCTGAAATCTCCCCCATTGACCAACCAAATCACAACTAAATCCAGAGCAAAAACTTTCCGTACTTTTGGACTGCGATAAAGCTCACTGGTTAAATAGTCAGGACCAGGGGCGCCTGGGTGGCTCAGTGGATTAAAGCCTCTGCCTTTAACTCAGGTCATGATCTCAGGGTCCTGGGATCAAGGCCCGCATCAGGCTCCCTGCTCAGTGGGGAGCCTGCTTCCTCCTCTCTCTCTGCCTGCTTCTCTGCCTACTTGTGATCTCTCTCTATCCGTCAAATAAATAAATAAAATCTTTAAAAATAAATAAATAAATAAATAGTCAGGATCATGTACGTAGAACAAAGGAAAAGGAAGTCTCCAAAGAGAAAGTGCTGTTAGATCTTTTGGGAAAACCTCTGAACTGAAGAGGAGGGTAAACCAAATACCATTAACACTTAGAACACAAAATCAATGTTATTCTCAAGTAAATGAACACTATTTGGCCACAGAATGAAAAGCTCCTGTTTTATATTTTCTATTAAGAGGACTAAAGGTCCACACAATATAATTATGTTTTGGTACAGATCTACACCCTGATACTCTATCGATTTCTTTTAACTTTAAAATAAAAAATACATGCTCCTGACTTTTAAAAAGGGAAAAAAATTAGTACAGAAGGACTCAGAGTAAAAAGCAAGAATTCCCCTATCTTATTACTTTCAACCTCCCAATCCATCTTCACAGAGAACGGCTAACAGTTTATCTTTCAAATACATTTACCATGCAGATATAAACTACATTTCTAATGGTAAAATGTTTCATTTATATCCACATCATAATGCAAGCTACCCTTTTCACTTATCTTATTTTGTACATCTTTCTACACCAAAACATAAATATCTAATTTTTTAAACATTTTCCCAGAGTATCACTGTACAGACCGTAACTTAACACCACTCACTTGATAAAACATCTGCCTCTTTTTAATTTTTATCATTACACACAATGATAAAATGAACTATGCTTCACATACATCTTCGTGTAATAAATCCATATAAGTGGAACTGCTAGATCCAAAGATACGAACATTCTTTTAATTTTGACAGGTACTGCCAAATTTCCTTTCAGAAAGGTTCTGTCAATTAGCAATTCCACAAATGATGAGATTTTCTCACATTCATGCCATCACTGAGAAGCAAACTATAAATCTTTGCCAGTGTGATATAGGTCTATGATATAAAATAGCATCTTGCTTTTATTTTCATTTCTTCATTAATCAGGAAGACTACATCCTTGCAGTTTCCTCAATATCCAATTGTGTTTATGAATTGTTTGTGTATTTTATACATTTTTCTTTCAGAGAGTTTAATTTTTTATTTATATTTTATAAGAGAACTTTGGGTTAAAGAACATTTGCCCTTTATCAGAAACAAAGAAAATATCCACTCCCTTTCCTCCCAGAATGGTTTTTATTATTTAAATTGCTTAATGAACTTCAGCATTTTAATTTCTATGTAGTCAAATATAGCAAGCTTTTCTTTTTTTTTCTTTTTTTTGGCTTTGAGACGTATGTCACAGACAGACCTTCCCTATATCAAAATCACTTTTTAAATTCACTCATATTTTCATTGCTTCTCCAATTTCATTTTTAATATTTGCATATTTGGACCATTTGTAATTTTATTCTTGTATAAAAGCAAGGCACAGATTGGCTTTATCTTTACCCATATTACTGGCCAATTATTCCCATATGTTATAGAATAATCCATCTTTCCCCCTACTGATACGAAAAATAAATTTTAACACATACTAAATATACTTATATATTAGGGTTTTTTAGTGAAATCTCCATTCAGCTCTACTAATCTATTTCAGTGTCAGTACTAAACTATTTCAACAACTGTGCCTTTCATTACATATTTAATATCTGGAAATAAGGCTAGTTTTTCTATGCATTCCATTCATATTTTTCCTCATGAAATTTTTCTATTCTCATGTTGACTTCACTAGACAAACTTCAAAACCATTTTGTCATATCATATTAGTCTTGTTAGTACTGATTAAAATCACACTTAATTAGATTGTCTTAGGTCCTAAATAATCCTTAGGTTTATCTGAAGCCATCTTATACCTTATTTGCTATTATTAATTCTTAGTTACTTAATATCTTTTATTGCTATTATAAATGCATCCTTTATAGGGTATCATCTGAACACAAGAAAGCATCATGCTGAAATTTATGTCTAATGACTTTCTTGTGTATTCCCAAAAAATAAGTCCTCCTTCTCCTTTTCAATATTATTATATCATATTTTTCACTTTCAAATAATATTGGCTGGTATGTCGAGAATATCAAGTGTCAAGAAATTGTAATGATAGTGGGCATGATGTATAACTATTCATTAGAAAAGTTTCAAATGTTAAACATAATGATTTTTTTTTAAAGATTTTATTTATTCATTTGACACAGAGAGAGAGATTACAAGTAGGCAGAGAGGCAGGCAGAGAGAGAGGAGAGAGGAGGAAGCAGGCTCCCTGCTGAGCAGAGAGCCCGATGTGGGCCTCAATCCCAGGACCCTGGGATCATGACCTGAGCCGAAGGCAGCAGCTTTAACCCACTGAGCCACCCAGGCGCCCAATAATGATGTTTTTTAATTGAAAAATTTTTAAAAGGTTTAAAAAGTGACCATCTATTCCTACTTGTGTTCCTATTTGTGTTTTTTTTTTAATCAGACTGTTGAATTTCATCTAATGCCTTTTCACCATCTTTTGAGATCATTATAACATAATTTACTGTAAGTTAATAGGTCAGCTCCAGGGTCTAATGAAATCCTGATGTTTTCCTCCCCTAAGGATATCTATGAGACACATCTAACAGTGAAGAAGACAGGGGAAGATACACAAAGCCAGACTATTTGGAGTGACACAGGGACCCACTCTTGTGGTCAAAAGCAGAGTCTGTCAGGCTTCCTTAATTCCTGTTATCCTGTTTCCAACCTATGTATTAAAAGGACAAAACTGCCTACAAATGGGGAGGATCTCTGTCTCATACAGAACTAAACTTAGAGAAAAAACAGATACTGCTATCTGTGAAAACCACCATATCTCTAATTCCAGTTCAGTAATCGCAGTACCTTGTAACACAGGAATGTATATACAGTTTTCTGAGCATTCCTAAAAAAACAAAACAAACAAAAAGAACTAAAGAAGGCATTAAATTGCCTCTTGACAATAACAGACCTATCTGTAAGAGTGATGGGCATGAAATCTCCAACCAAAATACTCTGCAGAATACAAAAGGTATACAAAAAACTAAATATTGTACATAAAACTTGTAAGAAATAAATGAAATCAGCCTAGTACAATTCCAGATCAAAAGCCTATTATGGAATTTACCTTTGAAAGTGCAGTTATGTCAAGCAGTGTATTTGCTTTGAAAATGGCAGACATTTGGGGGGTTGGATCAAAGAAGAAGAGATGTATTTGTCCCTTTTAAGCAAGCATGCTTTCCATGCACTTTCCATAAAGATTTCTGTCAGGCGTGAAGAGGAAGAACTTTAAAAGGTTTAAAAGGAAAAGTTCCTTGGACTGCCATGTCAGTATATGATCTTATCTTGACATCTGGATGTCAAGGTTACTTTCTCTTCCCTAACTATGAAATCTGAAGTACTGCACCTCCACCAAGCCTAGTTACTCTTTGTTAAATCATCCTTTCTTTTCTATAAACACATCACTGTCTAACATCCCATGTGCTTTCCTGCTTAAAGTCCATTTCTCCTACTAGAACATAAATCTAACAAGAAGCAGGACTTGGTCAGCCTTGCTCATTGACACAGCACCCAGAACAACGACTGGCACACAGTAGTTGTTTAACATATATTTGTTAAATGAAATGACTTATCTCATCAGTCTGAGTTAAACAAAATTCTCAGAAGCAATCAAAGTCTTTTTTCATTCGGAGCAAAATCAGGTAATGAAAATATAATTCCCAGAATTCAAGAGAATCCTCAAGGAATGAAAGTTAAAAAGGCAGGCTTCTAAGGAAGCTTCACTGCCCAGGACTAATGCATAGATACCTCACGTTTGCAAAAGCAAACATTATTACAATTATTAAATTAACACCTGGCTCCCTGATAACATAGCAACTGTTCAGCAGCTGTTCCCGGTAAGATAAATAAATCTGCTCAGTCACATAATCTCTTTCAAGAAATNTTTCATTCGGAGCAAAATCAGGTAATGAAAATATAATTCCCAGAATTCAAGAGAATCCTCAAGGAATGAAAGTTAAAAAGGCAGGCTTCTAAGGAAGCTTCACTGCCCAGGACTAATGCATAGATACCTCACGTTTGCAAAAGCAAACATTATTACAATTATTAAATTAACACCTGGCTCCCTGATAACATAGCAACTGTTCAGCAGCTGTTCCCGGTAAGATAAACAAATAAATCTGCTCAGTCACATAATCTCTTTCAAGAAATAAAAATCCATCACTTTGCTTTACCATGAGTGAGGAAAGGATCACAGTAAAGAGAAAAAACACAAACTCCAATAAGGAAAAAAAGAGTAGCCAGAACACATATTGAAGGACATTACCACTCTTGATGGGACACAGAGGATATAAAGAATTAGAAGTAAAAGGCATTCTGACAAACTAAAAAACTGAAGGTAAAGGTGATGAGGGAAACGTGGGGTAGAAAGACCTTCTCCGGGCGCCTGGGTGGCTCAGTGGGTTAAAGCCGCTGCCTTCGGCTCAGGTCATGAACCCAGGGTCCTCGGATCGAGGCCCGCATCGGGCTCTCTGCTCAGCAGGGAGCCTGCTTCCTCCTCTCCCTATCTCTCTGCCTGCCTCTCTGCCTACTTATAATCTCTCTCTCTGTGTCAAATGAATAAATAAACTTTTAAAAAAAAAAAAAAAAGAAAGACCTTCTCCATCATATAAGCAAAACCCAAGCGTCCTGAAAATAAAAGTCAAGAAGGCTATTTACTGCAGGAAAGGAAGATTAAAGTATGAGCCTGGATTACCCTACAACCCTCATGGAAAGATGGATAGTGGGTAAGAAAGGCTCCTTTTATTCTGCTTATCCAATACCAGATACTAACTACATTTGATTACTTAAATTTCATTAACTAAAATTAAATGAATTTAAAAAGGCAATGTTTGGTTAGACTAGCCATGTTTCAAATGCTCAAGTGCTACAGTATTAACACAGTGTGGATATAGAACATTTACACGATTGCAGGAAACTCTACTGAACAGCACTGCTTTACATTCTCACACATGCAAAAAGCCCTCCACTACAAAACATACACCCAGGTATTAATAGCATCACTCTATTTTCCGCCATTAATACATACATAATTTTAAGGCCACATTATAACATCATACACCATATTGCTATGAAGTCTTAATAACCTGAAAACATTACCTGGGAAATGAAGATTTGTAATAAATCTCTATTTTTACCACTGTTACTTCCCCCAAATTAAAAAGAAACTAAAACCTCTCTTGGGTATGGAGTATATACAACTAGACATAAATATCCATGCTATCATTTAAATAAAGTTAATATTACGCTTACTGACTCAAAACAAGTATTATCTGTAATAATAAAGACTAGGCAAGGAAAGGAAGAAAAATACTTCATTCTCATCATTAGCAAAAGAAAAGGCCACATGGAAATAAAAATCCCCAGATACATAATGCCATTTGGCAATAAACTACTAAAATTTACCATACTAAAGAAATTCAATCACGTATTTTCTACAATCTACAGTTCCAAGTCAAAGGCTCTATCAAAAGACAATATGGTCCAAGCATATGCAATTTAAGAAAGCTTACATTATGATACAATCATCTATCACCATGACAAAATACAGTAATTATTCAGAAACCAAAAATCAAGGAAGTTCAAATGATCAAATTCAAATTCTAATGTTGCTATGTACGCATATCTACACAAGTACTAAAAATACAGCAAACTGCAATCTGCTCTCCCCTACTTAAAAAGTACCTCAGGCAAATCACTTTCTGGGAATCAGTTTTCTTATCTCTGAACAGTGAGAAAACTGAGCAAAAGTTCTGAATATTTCATGTAAATGTCTAATACAATTTAAAAAATGTTTAACTGCGTGTAATCAAAAAGATAGCACATTAAGATAGAAATTATATACCAGCCTCAAACACACCTACGATAATTCTGGATACCACCCCTAACTATGGCATTAAAGAAATGCACAGTCCTACCTATACTTCTGAGATATACATGAAAGAGCAATTACTATATTACAAGAATATTATTATATTCTGATTCCTGAACATCTGTATGGCCTACAAGGTTGTTCAGTTAGGCAAAACATTCAAATGACTACCACATAATATTAAAAATCTCCCCTATTAAAAAATTAAACTGTAGACAACACTAGTTTAAAAAGGGATGTTTAAGACTTCCAGTGCAAAAATGGAAGGAGCTAATGGGTCAAAAATGGCCCTCTGAGAAGATGACACTTGTACATTACAAAGACCTTGCACATTCTCTAGCTCTTTGAAGACTTATTATTGGGCAAGAAAAAAAATCAATTAATTTATGATTTTCTGAGGCAAAATTATCTAAAGAACTTTGATTTGGGTTTTCACTCACAAATCTAGAAAAAGGGCAGCAGAGGGTAATGGGAAAGGAATCAAACATTCCAAATGGCAACTAACCCTTTCTGGTGCTAGACAGGGGAAAATTTTTAAAAGTGAGGAAAGTGGAATAAAATCATCTGGCCACTTTCCTTACATTACCCAAGAACAGAGGACATGCATGTGGCAGCCAATTACCTGATGCTATTAGGTGAGCCTTCACTTTTCAGATATGGTTGGAAAGAAGGATCCAATCCCTGGAGTACTGAGAGCCATGATTGGAAACTTTTTTTTTTTTTTTTTTTTTCCCTATAGCTGGTAAAACATTGGAAAAAACAATGGATTAGATCTGTACACAGTGTGGTAACAAAGACCACATACAACATTTAGTCTAATTCATCAATTTAACAAAAGTACTTTTACAATGTTCCATGGAACTCAACATACATTACTTGCCCTTATTAATTACCCTGTTGTGTATGACACTAAACTTAAGATTGAGACTAGCCCATTAAATATTTTCACCTAAAAAATAAAAACCAATACTTCTTTGCAGTGTCTTTATATTTTTCTTTTTAAATAAATACTATGATCTTACCCTGTTTTTCTCTAAAGCTACTGTCAGAAACCAAGTTCAGGGTGCCTGGGTGGGTCAGTGGGTTAAAGCCTCTGCCTTAGGCTCAGGTCATGATCTCAGGATCCAGGCCAGCATCCCGCTCCCTGCTCAGCAGGGAGCCTGCTTCCTCCTCTCTGCCTGCCTCTCTGCCTACTTGTAATCTCTCTCTGTCAAATAAATAAAATCTTAAAAAAAAAAAAAAGAAACAAAGTTTATAAGAATATCTTCAAAAGCTGACTCACATAAAATAAAATTATAATCCATCAATAAGAAAAAACCTTCAACAATATAATTCTAAGCATTGTCTTTTATGTTAACTGACGAGTCCGTATTTCAACAAATCCAAGACACTGACTTTATCATGAAGATAAAAGCACTGCCAAATAACTGTAAAATGTCAACAATTATTAGCCCCAGATCTTAGAAGTGACAACAAGGTGTATGGATGATGAATGAACAGAGAAATACTCCGAGCCCCTACTATGTAACCAACACTATAAATACAACTGTCATGCAACAGACTCTAGCTAATCAGTAGGAAAGTTCATATTCTCTTCACCTGTCACCTTCCCATACCTATCCAATCCATCTTGCAATCTAGGATGACTTCCTTGATCCTTGCACTGCAAATTATCCCCTCTTCCACTCAATCCCACAACTTTGTATGTCCAGTACCATTTATCTCGCATTCAATCATTAACTTTCTGGTGTCACTTTGCTATTAGCAAAAGTGTGTATGCTAACTCTCTAACTAGATTCCTCTTTAACAGACATTTGTCTTTATCCTAAGCAATCAGAACTTACCAGAATGGGGGAATCTAATAAATGGAATGCTTGTGTGTAATAGCCATATGTATATATATGTGTGTGTATACCATATATATATATGGTATACACACACACACAGAACATACATGCTTACTTTACTGAATAAAACACTATCTGAAATTTAAGGGATCATGTCTGTTTGCTATAAGCTTTACTAAAATAATTTTGTTTAATGAAGCATAAAATCTTAATTTTTTAAAAAATCTGAATACTATTTTTAAAGGGCACCAAGTATTAATTTAAAAATATCTTCTCAAGTACATAAACCATTTCTTAAATATCAGACATTTTGAAAAGAAAGTTAAAAAGTGTCATCAGTATTCTATGATATGATGTAATAATTTGAAATACATTTAGAGTCATAAAATGCTGAAGTTGAAAGAGGCCTGCATTTAGGGCAAAACTTACACCAGGCCTTGAAAACAAGATATTCAGTCAATGATTATTAAGTGAAAACCATAGTACATTGTAATTTCATGGGTGGTGGGAGATCAAAAAGTATGAAATAATCTGCTGTTAACTTTAGACCACTTGAGGTGGCCCAGACATTTCCATATCCTCAAGTTGGATGTTTTATGATATGTGTTTGCACTGCCAAAATCAGAAAGAAAATATAGTGTCCTCAACCTAACTACAAAATGCATTGGTTTTATAACATAATATAAGCAGTCTCCAAATTATGAAGATACCAAGAACTGCCTACAAGCATTACATTTTTTTCTTAGTCATGCTAATATTATGTGTATACACATTAATATATCTACTGCAGTATTATCCATTTTTTATCTCCATAAGCACGGTAACCGTAACTTTTAAATGTTACGTAAAACCTTTCAGGTTTTCAGAATAGAAAATAATAGGCACTAATTTATAAAACTCATTTCTGATTAAGGTCTGAAACATCAAAATCCCATAAATGTCTTTATGATTCTAGATTTTTAATTACATCCGATTTATTTAAATAAACAGTTCAGGGCATAAACTGCTGAGAAAATTTCTCAAAAAGGACCTAATTTTCCAATTCACTGAAACACTGAATAAACCCTTTGTGGTTTAATGTTTCAAAGCTGTAATACAAATGCTACTTCACATTTACTGTGTATGTTATATATAAATCTTCTCAACATTAAAGAGGAGTTTATGATCAAAAGAATAATTCCACTTGGCTAAATTTAACAGCATATATTACATAACTGTGACATTATAAAAAGAGCCAACTAAGACTACTCTCCGTTTCAATGCCTCCATAGTGAACCATTCCCTTTTTTTCCTCTTCTCCTCACCCCTTTTTCTAAATCAAGATATAAACATATCTTGTCATCCCAAGGGACTGTTGCAACTCTCTAAGGTTTAATTCTGAAAGAAAAATCTTGAGGTTACTTCACGGTAGCTCCCATATGCTTACCATTAAAGATCTGCAACAGTTGGTAGTTAGATCACCAGGATCTAACCGTCCAACAATGTGAAAAGACTTAAAAAGCTAGATGCAGGGAGGTGACATTCTTGCTTGACAAACAGACTAACTGGAGGTAAAAATTAAGCTTAGCATGCCTAAATGGCAATAGGAAAGCCTAGGATATGAGACACTTTTATAAAAAGGTGTAACATAAAACTGGGTTAAACTGGACATGCCTATGTTCCAGACATCTCTAAAGATCCAGCACAAACTCTGATTGATAGAACTGCTTGGCCCATTTTAATTTATGTATACCTTTTAGCAAAGACAACATGTAGAATACATAGATCAAACAGCTCCATGCACAATCCCTGCTAACAGGATATACCAGTATGACCTATAAACAAAATAGTACATTTGACACTGGCTAGAGCTGGTTTTAACAAGAGGGGACAGTTCCCAGGAAAGGTGGATTGTCATTTTCAAAAAACAAACAAACAAAACAAAAACAAAAAACCAACACACACAAAAAAACTAATCTACTAAGTAATAGGGTTGTCCCAAAAGTCAGCAAAGAAATATAGCACTAATTCGCTGGTTCAAGGGAAAGATCAAAGTAGAAGACACTATATATTTAGAGCCAGGGTCACAGCAATCTACATGCAAGCTAGAATTTAAAAGATTAATCTACAGGTAAACAGAAGAAGTCAGTGAACTAAGAAAGAATAAAATGACACTCAGAAAACTATGAGAATACCCAAGAGGCATATAAAAGAAATAGTATGACTATCCTCAATAGCTGCCTTAATTCCCAATGGCTTTCTTATCCAAGTAAGTTTACAATGCATCCTCCTTCTCTTGAGGTAAGTGGAGAGTCTTTTTTGCTCACAACCATAGGAGTCCAACATAAGCCACATGTGATAACCCCTTTCAAGTATTTCCCTTTTACTCTCTACACACGATGAATATTATTACTGACTAAACGGCATCCCTTTCTGAAATGGATAAAAGACTTTCTTTCCTATGACAGAGAACCCATTCCTTGTGGTTTGCATGGGGTTGGTATCACCCACCCAACCCTCACGCTCCTCAAAATACACACACATTCACACTCCCTGTCAACTGGCTTTTACATGTTCCCGCCCTCACACCTGCCCATGTGCTTTCTCTAAAGCACTCAGTTTCCTACATACTCTCCCACACAAACAGAGTGACTATGTGACTCATGCCCAAGCAATCCAAAGACACATTCCACTAGCCTCAATTATGTGTTCAGGGCTGTGTACCAGGCCCCAGGTAAACCAGCACAAGTCCTCCCTGTGACTTTCATACAGGAATATCAATGGCCAAAATGCCAGCCCCATTGAGAAAAACCTACGAGCAAGAAAGAAGCAGAGTCCTAAAGATACTGAATACATGTAGCCATAGCATCCCGGTCTTCAGGGCCAAGTCATTCTTTTCCCTTAATTCCAGAGTAGAAGTCCTGAAGGAGTCCTAACATACTCTTTCACAGCCCTAAGTCAAAGATTTACGGCAATCCAGGGAACTCATTCCTCTACCTAACTCTAGTAGCAGTGGTCTAAAGGACTAGAAACTTCCAGTAAGCTGACTTCCTAATCATGTAAATATAAAATAAAGAGCTACTCAAGAATCCAAAGTTGAAAAGCAGAGACTATAATTGCTTCTTCCATTCTTCCCAAAGATCCCTGGGAACTGACACAAAAAGGAACAGATTGGCCCACTGTTCAAGTTTCAAAACCTAACATACCTTTCCAGCAAAAATGTAATTTTGTGATATAAGCCCAACATACACTCTCACAATTCAAAAGCACTTCCAAAATTATATTTGTCTCTGTTTATTTACTGTCTGCCTCTCTCCACCGGGCCACTATGAGAGTAGAAACTGGAGGGTCTTGTTTATAGCACCTAGTATAGATATAGCCAGTGTGCTATAATAGTTTAAGAATGAATGAATGTAAGATGCCTGCTGTTCTCTCACTCATTCTATAATCATATATCACTGTTGACTGACAACCTATCATCTGTCAAGCACTCTACTGGACTACTATGGGAACTACAAAGATCAGATATGAACTCAGCCTTCCAGAATGTGGTTCCTGACCCCTGCGTGAACATGGACCCTTTTAATTTCCTGAGGAAAATATAAGCACTCTACCAAGAAAAACACTTGAACATAGAGACTAAGATTTTGCATTAAATTTCAAGAGATTCACAAGCTAAGAATTCCAGGTCAAGCAAGATAAATAAGAATATGATACATATAAAAAAGTTCTGTGGTCCTTTATTTATTGATTTTTATACTCTGAGAAAACTTAAGTAGAAAGGTGACCAAGATACAAGATACAAGACCAAAGAAGTCTTCCAATACTTTCAGAAAATAGTCATAAGTTGGGAAAGCCTTTGTGTAAAAAGACTAGTAAGGGACAGCAATGTCTGTAGTTTGAAAACAAGAACCACTGACGAAGCTGCATAAAATTCAACGGGTTTTCAATACATAAAGCATAAGTGAGATAGGAAATTTCTCATTACAACTAAAGAAAAAGAAATAATATTGGTAGAATCCAGGCATTAGAAGGTGCCCAATTACCTCGAGACTTTTAAAATGTTTTCAAACCTTGCATTAAACGGTTTCATTGATTTAAGTATAACATAATAGATGTAATTAGTGATCATTAAATTTTTAAAAAGCATTAGTAGTGTAGGGAGAATAAACATGTGGCAATTCAGCCTGTATTCTGAAATCCTGAGGAGACATACCTTTTGGATCATGAGGTTTCAACCAAACTACCATCATCCTTCTAGGATGGAAGGAAGAAGAGGAGATAACCAAGAGTCAACTTTACAAACCAACCCTACCAAGTGCCAATAAATACCATCCTATAATAAACAGATTTTCTCCATCTGCAACAAAAATGCTCCCAAAACTTCAAGTTAGTAAGAGTCCTAAGAAACTCAACCCATCTAATTTTACTTTCTATTTCTCTTAAATGCAATCAATTAAAAAGATTTCAATTACTACCGAGCAAAAATTTCTGACTTGTGGACAAAAAAAATCCCTCTAAACAAACATGTAAAAAAACAAAAACCAAGGCTGTAAATCTACATAAGAAATCTTTGTAGGAAAGATAAAAAACAAAAAAATAGCAAGCTAAAGTTGATGTCCATCAAGAACAATTATCAAATATTAGAGTTAGAAGCAACCTTAGAAACCTTAGCAACCAGATCTCTTTTATTTAAAAAAAACAAGGCATAGAAAAAGTATGCCCAATAAGAGGATGAGAAATCTTCAAATTTACAGAGCCAGATACAGGCCAAATAACATCAATATTAGTATCATAACATATATTTTATAATATTCAAATTAGGTTTAATAACAAATCTAAGTACTTACATTAAGGAGTAACTCATCTTTTGTTTTAAGAGGAAAATTCTTATTTTCCTTCTCAGTTTGTAAATCATCTTCTCCATCTGACAGCAGTGGAGGAAGTGATATACAAGAGGAAGATGATGAGGAAGATGATGATGAGGAGGAGGAGCTTGAACTATCTGAATCTGTTTCACTGTAGGGAAGAAAAAGTCAAAAACTTAGCAAAGTATTATTCTAGTGGTATTAAATTATAATTTTTCAACAAGGAAATATCTACCATGTATTTATTGTTGCTGATATAATTCAAAAGTTAACATTTCGAAGTTGACTGTGGTATTTGTCGAAGTTGACTGTGGTTTTTGGAAAATAGTCTTTAATCCATTGATAACATTTTCAAAACCCCTGCTATAACCCAAATCCTATTATAAGAGTCTCACATATCACACATTTGTCTTAATACAGTCAAGCACATGACAAATCACTGACAAAGGAGAGCTCTGTCAAGACACCTTTCTTACTAGTCATCAATGACCAGATCACTTAATTGCCAATAAAATGTTCTGTCTTCACACAACGTGGAAACTCCTGAAAGTTACTAGCCATGTTAACCACTCTACTCTAAAAACTCCTTTAGCCTTTGGCTTCACAGCAATCGTTACCAGTAATCATCCTCTTAGCTTAAATTTTGTTTGCTGGCTTTCTCCCTCAGCCCACTTTATGTGCTGTTTTTAAAAGTTCCACCTTCATTTTCTCTTCTCTCTTCCCATGGATAATGTTAATCACTCAAATGATTTCAATCATCACCCATGTATATATAGATAACTCCTAAATCATCAGCCTCAATATTGATAACTCTAAGCTTCATCCTGATCTCCAGATGCATACTGGCCACCTCTGTATGAATAACCTACACTTACCTCATTCTAACAAGAAGTTTAAAAAAAAAGTATTCTCCTTACTAAAACTGCTTCTGTTCTTGAGCCTCTATTTTATTTCACTGCTTAGTCTTCAATCCAGTCACTATAGGTAGAAACGTTGAAATCATTTTGAGCCAATGCCATCTCAGTCATGATAAAATCCTACCTCTGAATGGCAAACATCACTCCTATTCCATTTCTCAATCCCATTTCCACTGTTACTATGACCCTATTTAGGGGAGAATCCTCGTTTCTCACCTATTTTCTGTAATAATTATATAACTGATGTCAATACTGTAGTCTCTTCCCCAAAAAAGCTAACAGACTTCTTCAACCCTTCTTCCTTACTGCTGTTACTTTCCTTCACCCTCTCATGATCTTCCATCCTAATCAGTTCACATGCTTGCTTAAAAAAAAAAAAAATCCATGACTCGACATTAGATATGAAGGAATTACCAATTTTGTTATGGGTTATAACTGTGAGTATGTAAAAGAATGTCCTCTTAGAGCATGCATTCTGAAACATTTAGGGAGAAAGTATCAAAACATCTATAAATGACTTTAAAAGGGCTTAATAACATACATATGTGAAACTAAGTTCTAAAATATTAGTAAGTGTTAACCCACGGTGATGGCTATATGTTTGCACCATTCTTTCCATTTTTTATTAAGAAAACAAACAGAGAAAAGCTTTAAAAGTTTCTCCATAAATCTATACTGTGTACAAGATAAAGGCCATCACAGAGCCCTTTGCAATCAGGTTCCTGGTAACCTTCACAATCCCATCTCCGGCCACATCTAGCACAAAAGCATATAAAATGTCCCAAATCCCGTTGTACTTTCACTACCTCATGCTGTTATTTGTGCTATTTCTTTTGACTGGAATGTCCCCAGGGCAGAAAAATTCTGTTCCTCTTTATAAGCTCAACTCAAATATCATCTCCTCTGAAGGCATCCCCTATCCACCAAAAGTAGATTTACTTCTTTCCGTATCTCTGAGAGCATTTTTTTTTCAAACTGCCTAGTACAGCCTGTCTTGTACTATCCATAATTCACTGGAAAACATGTCTTCTCAGGTGGATTATGAAGTGCTTGAAACAGAGGCACTAGTTGTCTGGCAAGTATGGTCTTTTTCTGTTACGGGGTAAATGGGCATTCCACTCACAACTGAACTCCTTGCTGCTATTACTATACTATGAATCTTTTCCTCTCTCCCAGATCATTTCTATCAGCATACCAAATTCTACAGTACCTCTGCTGAATTCCTCCAAGTTACAGTCTCATTTCTCCCCTTGAAGTTTCTTGGCAGAGTTGTTAACACATGCTATCTCTGCTCCTTTATTTCCCATTCAGTCTTCACCCCAAAATTGGCTTCTATCACCACCACTCCTTTACAAGGTCACCAACAATCTCCATGTTGTCAAGTCCAGTGGACATCTTTCTGTCATCTTAACTTTTCAGCAACATCTGACATGATCCCCCCTTACTTGCCCCAAAAAACTTCCATATCTTGGCATCCACTATGCTACCATGCTTTTCTACCCTCATGTATCTTCTTCTGTCTCCAAGGTTTTAAATATGATCTTCACTTAAAAGAGACTAAATCAACATAACATCCAAATGTACTGTTTGAGAAACTTTGTTTGAATGCCAATTCAAACAAACCAACTGTTAAAAGACAGCCAGAGAAATATGAATACTGACTGGGTATTAGGTGATATTAAGAAATTAGGATTAATTTTAACTACATTTGATAATGACATGGTGCTTACATAACAAGTACTTTATCCGTTGGAAACGTAAAGAACATACAGAGAAGGTGACATACCTTTTGAGATTTGCACTAAAAATCTCAGGTTTAAAAAAAGTTAGAAATTCTAAATAAAACAAGATTAGCAAAATACTGGAAACCATTTAAGTGCAGTGATGAGTATGTTTATTTTATTACTCATTATTATAAGCATATTACTACTTTTAACAAATTTGAAAATGTCCATAATAAAAAGTTAAAGTAAATCCTATCTGTAATCTAATGTTCAAATTTACATCTCCAGTCCAGAACTGTCCTCTCAACTTTAAACTCATTATTTTATTATCTCCAGTTAGCTGTCAAAGAAATCTCAAATTAACTGTCCAAATTAAACACTCCTGTTGGTCTCCAGCCCTCATCCCAAATAGGTTACTCCCCATTTTATGAAACAGCACCATCATCCACCTAGTTGATGCCTCCTTGTCTAGCCCACTAACCCATCTATTAGGGTGACTTCAAAATACTTAACGTTGACCATGGTCACGTCATGGACTCATGCAACATCTTTCCAACTCTTTCCACACTAAGCCCTGTTACACTCGTGCTTCTCTGTTTTCACTCTTGAACCCAGTTCAATTCCTTCTCTACAGAGCAAAGCTTATTAGAATATTAACCTGAGCATGCTATTTCTCTGTTTAAACTTCGGTAGCTTCCCTAACACTTAGAATTAAAACTTTAACATGGCTACACAGTCTTATAGGCTGGGCTCTCCTATTACTTTCTCCATGCCTTGCTTGTTCCTTCATTGTAATTTTCACCACCTCTAATTTATGTACTGATGTATTTAGTTTTATTTTTATCCTTCTCACTAGTATGTACGGCAGGGTTATTTTGTTCATCTATTCAGTATCCCACGTAAAACACTCAAATACTGGTGGACAACGTTCAGTACGATTTAGTAACATCCTACGACCTTAAGTCCCCTCTCTCCATAGAATTCATATTCAAAAGACACGACGGGGCGGAGGGAGAGGGTGCTATCTATGAAACTTAACCCAGATCATACAGCAATGAGAAATAACAATGTTTCGCTAATTTCGTGAATACATGCTCCCTGCAAGAATTCCACAAAATTATCAGGAGCCAAATTGGAAACGTATGAAATCCTTTAACTGGTCCTTAATTCATCTGGTTCAAAAAACAAGGCCACGCTCTAAACCTGATTTTTTTTAAAGATTTGACACAAAATTCAAAGTTACAACCACAAAGAGACACGTCAGATTGAGTGGTTATCGAAATAATCCAGTATCTACAGGGTTTGTTTGTTTTTGCGATCTATACACAAGACCTTTCAGACTACCAAATTTAGGAAAGAAGAGGGATCTGACCATTAATCTCGGATTCGCGACGCGATTTGCAGAGAAGGGCGAGGAATGGGCGGTCCGAGCTACTTGTCAACACGTGCGCAGCGAGCTTCAGCTACCTCTCCTCCCTCTCCCAGGCCCACGCGGGCACCCTCTCAGTCCCCGACCCCGGTTCCCCCCGCAGCTCCAGGACCCCCAGGCACCCGACCTGTCTGAGTCCGAATCCGAGTCCGAAGTCTCTAGAGAGTCTGGGGTCCCCGCCTGCTCTGCCGCGCCCGGGGCGGTGACGCAGTTCCCTCCGAGAGGAGGTTCTGGCCTTGACTGCGGCGCGAATTCAGGCGGCTGCTCCTTTGCAGGCTGAGCCTCCGCGGCCTGTCCGGTGTCCGGGGACGCCTCATCCGACTGCAGTGACGGCCGTGGCTCTGGGACAGGTACAGAGCCCGGAGACCGCACCGCCTGACCTTGGCCATCCCCCAAACTGGTGCCATTAAATTTCAGAGTTTCCAGCTGAGCGGCGGCGGCCTCCACTACTTCCATGGCGTCGCGCCAAAGACCCAGTCAGGCTCACGTTCAGGGCTCTCAGACAGGCTCGCGGCTCGCTAGGGAAAAGATAGAACAAGCGAGCGGGTTGGAACCGCACCTGGGCCCCACTTCCCGCGTTTCTCCGGTAACTGCACGCTGAGCTGCCTAGAGACACGCCCCCGCCGCTTCCAGAGCGGCACTTCCGGAAGAGCGTACTACGTGACGTGACGCGATTGCGCTCCTTGGGAGCGGGGCGGGGCTTTTGGAAACGAGACCTCGCGCGGCCCTAAACCCGCCGTTTTCATTACCTCCTTGAGCTACAGCTCTAATCCTGGGGTCAGGTGGCTAGGCTTTTTTATTGCTGGATGTGGGCCAATTCTACTTGCAGTGGAGATGCGAAGGAGGGCTTGTAGGACAGGGGAGATACCTGATGGCACAAGTTTCTGTTCGTAAGAAGTTTGGGCCAGGAAGTCTTGAACAAACCCTTCTAGTAAACTTCATTAAAGTTAAATGAAGGTGAATCTATGGATAGCAAGGACGTTAACTCTTCATCTCGGAAAAATAACTACAACTATTCCTTGGGTTTCTCCAAAGCACTCAAAAAGAGCAGTAATGGTGGACGTGATGTTGCTGCTTGTTGATGTTATGGCGGTGTCTATATGGTATTTGACGCCACTTCATAGAAAGGGTGGGATGGGACTAAAATAAACTAACTGCCTGGGAACTGGTTCCTCTAGGTCATAAGAAAGGTAAGCAAAAAGTTCTTCGGATTGAGGCAGAGATCAAAATTTTATGGTTTCTTTTTAGAACTTAAGCTCAATGCATCAGCCTCTCCAGCAGTAATAACTAATAATCCTCGTTACCATTTATTAAGTATGCATATGTGCCAAGGACGGTGCTAAAGATTTTATCAATTATTCACTGAGAATGTATTCTCTGCACACCACAGTAGCAGACTTTCATAGAATCTTAAGAGTAATACATAGTCTTTTATTTTAAGGCACTTACTCTCTAACTGAAGTAAAAAGGTCAATGCACAGGAGATAACTAGAAAGGTATTTGAAATGTGAAATACAGGATGCAAGTTCAGCTGTCATAAGGAGTTAAGTAAAACTGGTGGGCAGTATCATGGAAAGCCTCCAAAGAGAAACAGGAGTTTGAACTTGAGATACCATTCAATAATGCAGTTATTAACTAAAGTTCAGTGTTCCCAGCAAAATAGACCTGTGTTCAAATCTCAGTCCTAACATTTCCTTGTTGGTGTAATTGTAATCTTGAGCAGGTAGCCTAACATGCCTAATGCTGGTTTTCCTTACCTATAAAATGGAGATAAAACTACTATATTGTTTAGTTCATATGAGCACTAATTAAGGTTTTATAGAAGAAAATGGCCTATATCATACACATATTAGTGTGAGAAATGGTTGATAAATAGAACAATGATTGAACTTATGAATAAAATGATACTTCAGCAACAATGATCTTGCAGAGATATGCAGTGAGAATGTGAAGAAAGAAGAAATTTAAGTCAGAATACCTTTTCCTCCAGGTAAAAGTCTGTTGCATGCTTCCAGGAATTAAGCGATGAAAGTCTGAACCAGGCTTAGAGTCAGTGTAATAGAGTAGATTTCCATCCCTAACATCAGAAGAATCAAAGTACTCTAAAATTTCTAACTGAGGAAACTAGAAAGAAGTTGGTATTACCAATAAATAATGGAGAAGTTGGAATAAGATGATGAGTTTGTGGTGTTGAGTTTGAGGAAAAATTGGACACTTAATTGAAAATGCCGGCAGACATTTGAAAATATGAGACTGGAATCTAATAGAAAGATTACAATCAGAAGCATAAGTTTGGTAGCAATTAAAACATCCATTTGTTCATTCAGAAATGTATTATCATAGAAGCATGTGCTATAGTAGGGGAATGTACAAATGGGAATACGAAAGAGAGGAATCACAGGTAATTTTCTGTTTACAACCCTAAATGGTTGCAGACACTCTTAGAATAAAATCAGACTTCTTGCCCTGCTTGATCTGGCTGCTGCTTCTCTCTCCTATTTCCATCTCCGACCACTTTCCCCTCTCTTGTGCCTCTCATCTCACCGATCTTAATCTCCCTTCCATACACCAAGCTGATTCTTTATATATGGCATATTCACTCCGCTTTTATTATTTCTCTTCATTTTAATATGGTTCATGACCTCATTTTCCCCATTTCCCTACTCAGATATTATACCACAGATAAGGCTTTTCTGACCACCCAGTCTCAGAATACTACCTACTACCAATCACTCTAGTTGGTGCTTTCCTACAGAACTAAGTCTGATGAACCCAAGGTATTTGTCTAACTCACAACTGTCAGTGTCCAGAACCATAACAAATCCTAAAAAGATTTTTTGAATGGAAGGATGAAAAAGAAAACAAAAAATGAAATTTTATGAAACAATCACAGTAAAAAAAGAAATGACTTACAGATAAAGGTACAGATGGTACCTAAGTTATTCATTCAATTTAAATGAATCTAATGATATCTAAGAAAGGCTACTGCTTTCGAATAAAAATCTCTTTTTTGTTTTCAAGGTGGGATGATCTCCATCTTTCTGCATAAAAATAGCCATACCTCTGCTTAGATTTAGACTATGTTACTATTTTGTGATTGATATGTTTTTTCTAAGCTCTTGAATGTTTCAAAATTACCTGAATTTATCTACTTCCACAGCCTGCCCCTCTAACTTTATTACTTCCGACAAAGTAAAAGCCTAAAATCTTTAGCCTAAGGCTAAAAGCTAAAAAAAAAAAAAAAAAAAGTCCTTGAAAGGATAAGTTGTTTATAGGATCACTATTCAAATTAAGAAAGTTTGTCTTGAATTAAATTATGAATTAAAATCCATATTATATTTCAAAGTGAACTTGTGAAACACCTAAACATATTCTTTGAAGTGCAAAAACAAAGTTTATGAGAAGTTCATTTGACCCAAAATTTTGCAAGCTTACTCATCTTCACTTATAATAAAGATTGTGAAGTTTTATAAAAATAAAAAACAAACTGATAACCAGCTCTTAGAGCCATTTTCACTGATTTGCAGTGTCTTGCTTCTCAAAATGTAAATAAGCAGCTTTGACATCACAGGAAATTTGTTAAAGACTGCCAAAGCTCAGGCTCTGCCTTCTGAGTTAGAATCTGCATTTTAACAAAATTCCTCATGTGATTTGCATGCACAATAGAGTTTAGGAAACTGCCCTGGTGGCTATGTAAGAGTGGGAAACATTCCTGGACAAACATAGTGCTTAAAAGTAAAATGAATGAAAGCCTTTGCAAGAAGAGTTGAGGTGTTAGACCATTAAGTCTACGCTAAATAGACAGAGCAGGGGCACCTGGGTGGCTCAGTCCATTAAGCATCCAACTCGATTTCGGCTAAGGTCATGATCTCAGGGTCCTGAGATCAAGCCCTGTGTAGGGCTCTGCACTGGGTGTGGAGCCTGCTTTGGATTCTCTCTCTCCTCTCCCTCTTCCCCTCCCCCCTCTAATAATAATAAATAGAGAGAGAGAGAGAGAGAGAGAGATAGGTGATAGATAGATAAATAGATAGATAGACAGACAGAGAGACTGAGCAGTTTGTTGTCTGTTGTTACCTCTACTTGGATGCCCCAAAGGCACCTCAGACTCTAATATCCAAGACTGATCACAGCATCCTTTTTCCCATATTTCTTCTCCTTTATCTCCTATTCTGGTAATGCCACGATATCTACCTGGCCACTCACCATATACCAAGTCTGACCCTCATTAATTTGCTGTGTGACTTAATCCAAGTCACTTAATTTTCTCTAATATTTACTCATTCATTCAATAAATATCTACCAGACACCAAATTTGTGCCAGGTGCTGCACCAGGTATTGGGAATAAAGTGATAATACAGGAAAGACCCTAGAGCTCATGGAACTCACAGTATAAAATTTCAGTTTTAAGTGATGAATGGTCACAAGAACAGAACTCAACAGACCTTTCAGAGTGCATCAGGATCCAAAGTGAGAGTTAGGGAATGGGAAGGTCAGCATTCCAGATTGCTTACGTGTGTGGGGTTTCAAGTAAGATTTCATTTGAAGATTTAATGGTACAGGAAAAAAACACACCAAAAATTGAAACTTAAGACCTTTTCTAGAAATGTGATTTCATATACTCGTTGATTTTCATTTTCAAATTTTTTAATTTAAGAATTTTTATATAATATCATGACATGGTGATTGATCTGTTTATTTCTTTGTTTAAAAAGACATGAATAGACACATATACAGTTAGAAGCGTACAATGCCCTTGTTAAATGGAAATAGGTTTCCTAGTATTTGCAATATAATTATTAGAAGTGCTGTTTATCACTCCCTCCCCTTGTGGCATTTGTGATACCATTCTTATATCTCTCCCCTTTCTGCTTTATTTTCATTTTCTTAGTTTTACTTTTGGCTTTTTCTCCATTCTCTCTTAACTGTTGATATGCTGGTTAGTCTCACCTGTCTCCAACCCTTCCTTTACACTCTTGCCAGAATAAGATGTCTGAAAGGCAAATATGATCATATAATTTTTCTGGTTTAAAATCTTTCAATAATTCACGATTCTCTTAAGATAAATAAAAACTCTTAAATATGGCTTGAACTCATGAAATTGTAAATCAGCCACCCAAGAGATGATGATGGGAAGGAAGACAATGTTGTCAGAGACTATTTGAAGCAAAGCATGGAGACAGGGAAATAAATGTTGGGCTGGTTTTCCTTCTCCTGGGCTGGAAATTTTGTGATTTCTACATTCAACATACTGTTCTCAGATATGATAAAATATACAGAATGTGATTTTCTAATACTTGAGTGCCCTTGAGATTTGGAACCATAGACTTTATCTTAGACGGCCCTGGGGACTCCACATACATTTTTTTTGTTTGTTTGTTTGTTTTTGGTTTCAGGGGTAGAATTTAGTGATTCGTCACTTACATATAACACCCAGTGCTCATCGCAAGTGTACTCATTAATACCTGTCACACATTCAGCCCATCTGCCCACCAACCTCCCCTCCAGCAACCCTGTTTGTTCTCTTAACTATATAGTCCCTTATGGTTTGCCTCCCTCTCTGTTTTTATCTTATTCTTGACCCCTAAAAGTAATCACCCATTGATTGCATTAGATCATCCTCTGCCCCCATTTTCATGGCTGTTATTTTTAAGTCCCCCAAACCACACTGCACTTAAGAATACCAGTTGATGTCAGTCTTTCAGGCACTCCTCAAAGCTCTCTTAAGACGAAAAGGTGCTCCCATTGCCCACTGCTACTGGAACCGCCAGATGCACTATATAAATCAGGCCCTTGAAGAATGTCTCCAGGGAAATAAATCCTTTAGACATGATTATAGGATTACTTCTTTCCCTGGAGACAGAATTCATGTATACCTGCTGCTATAGACTAAATGTTTGTGTGCCCCCAAAATTTGTATGTTGAAACCTAATCCTTGATGTGATGGAATTAGGAGGTGGAGCCCTTGGGAGGTGATTTAGTCATGAGGACTTGGATTAAAGACCTGAGAGAACACCTTTGCTTTTCTAGCCACCTGAGATTTAAAAAAGCAGTGGGGATTCTGCAAATAGGAAGGGAGCTCTCACTGGAACCAGAGCATGTTGGCACCCGGATCTCATACTTCAAGCCTCCTGAACTGTGAGAAATAAATTTTTTGTTTTTAATAAGTCCACAATACTTCATTTTGGCAGCCCAAACTAAGATACTAATACTTCATGGTATAGTTCTTACAGGATATTTAATTGGAATTTATTTTATTTTATTTATTTATTTGACAGAGAGAGAGAGAGATCACAAATAGGCAGAAAGGCAGGCAGAGAGAGAGGAGGAAGCAGGCTCCCCCCTGAACAGGGAGCCCGACATGGAGCTCGATTCCAGGACCCTGAGATCATGACCTGAGCTGAAGGCAGAGGCTTAAACTCACTGAGCCACCCAGGCGCCCCTAAATTGGAATTTTTGATGAAGCAGGAGAATATAGGTGGTGCTGCATTCAAGAAAGTGCTAGACTCCCTTGAAGGCGGAATTTCAAAGGAAACAGCCAACACTCATTTATAAAAACCTTAAATTTTCCTTACAATCAGAAATAAGAAAAAGTAAAAGATGGACAGAAGATTTAATGAAGTGGTTTTGAAAGAGAAAGTTGATGGATGGAAAGCTGGGGATTGTGATTCCCACCCCACCTTCAATCTGCCTTCCCTCTTCTCTCTGCCTTTTTCCCATCAACACAGGAATGAGCAAAAAAACTAGAATGATAACAAGCTGGAAAAGGAGAAGAAATAGTAGGACAGGGTAAAAGAGAAAAGGAACATGTTCCCCTTCCTCCTGTCAGCCATCAGCTCAAAAAGGCTTCAGCTTGAGGGAAGGATGAAGATTTGATGTTGAAATAAAATTTAGAGGTTTGATTGTTATGTAAGAAACATTGTTATTTCTGTTTGTCATGTTAAAAGATCATAGGACTTTCTTTTTATGGCACTCAGGGACCAGGAAAGACAGAGGGATTGAGTTTTCACACAAATAGAAGGATTGTTCCCATAGGGTAGATTTAATGGGACAATGGAAAAAGTAAAGTTTGTTTTTTTAGATTATACTGCCTGAGTCCATTGTGTTCGAAGTAACAGTTACATAGTCGTGGCCCCAGACTTTCCCAACCATTTGCCTTCCAAACCTAGAAGAGCGCCCCCCCCACTGTACTGCACTCTTTTATAGCTAAGGCCAAACACCCCTCAAAACCTCCCAGAAACATATGCTCTGCTGAGAGCTGAAAGAAATTCAAAGAAAGCCACAAACCGCTTGCAAAATGAATGACCAAGTTCTTGGCCTATACCAGAAAACCACTGTTATTGATCACATCACTTTCTTGCCTAAAACCCCTCGCTTTGTATATCAATTTCATTTCTCTTCATTCTTTATTACATCTTACATTTCCATATGGCCTTATTCCTCTGTCTCAAGTCCTAACACTCAGTTTTAGTCCCTGGGTGGATTAGGGGCCCGAGGGCGCATAGCTAGGAACCCTAGCCTCCTCAAGCACACTCTAAATTAGGCACTTTTGTGTTAACAGTGAAGGTAGGGGGTAGGAGTGAGAGATTGTACCATTCCTGGCAAGCCAATTTCTGTAGCAATTGGTTTTCGGTTTTTAGAGTTTTTGGTTAAAAAGGGTCTCAGAATGTTAACATTTTACTATAATCAGTTTCACCTCATGTGTCTACATATACATACGTGTCTCTTTGTGCATGTGTCTGTATGATTACAGCCCATTTGCAAGTTAGCAGCAGACATGATGCCTCTTTACCCTTAAATATTTCAGTGTGTGTTTCCTATAAAGAAGACATTTCATGTGTAAATACACTTACCAATTGTACACAGTAATCAACTGTTTATTTAGAGAACAGGGCAGTTATTTTGAAGAATGTCCCTTAACCAAGGTTTCTCAGATATTTTCTCATTATTTGGTTCATGTGATATATTTATTTTGCAAGGATATCACAAAGGCGATGCTGTGTTTCTATCAGCAAATTACATCAGAAGACACACAATTTTGAATTGTGCCATTATGGTGATGTTAATTTTAGGTAAGCTGGGTAAACAGTCAGTGGGAGTTCTTTGTACTATGCTTACAACTATTCTGAAATTGTTCCAAAAAAATGCAAAATCTAACTAGATATCAGTATAATATAAAAAACAAAAATAAGAAATAAAGCCTTAAAGGACTTTTCCAAAAAAAGGGAGTGGTGTTTGCAACACGTTGAACTGCTCAACACAAACCATACTCAAACCCAAACTATACTCTAAATCTCTTTGTTTGACTCTTTATTCTTCTGGTGAACGCGATATAATTTTTTTGTATCCCAGCTCATCAGACTTAGCATTCATTATTATATACCTATTTATACTTTCGACCCTTTTAAATATTGTCTCTTTATTCCATCAACACAGCTCAAAGCCACCTGGGCAAATATCGCTTCAGAATCTCTACTTAACCTCAAATAACCTCTAACCCAGGGACACATTCATGTGAGCTGCGCTGCCACCAATTTGGCTCATCTATGCTTCAGGGTGTTAAGAAGAAATAAGAGGCCCCAAATGGAGTCACTTGTGCTAAGTCAATGTCATCAAACCAAAGCTTAATACCTAACCTAATTTTACTTTCAACCTTCTCTAGGAATGTAGTCTTAACTGGTCAGTCCAGGATTTTCTGGTCAGCAGTATGAGATAATCTGCCACATAAAACCTTTCCATTCCCCAGAAGAAGATAAATGAATCTGCTCTTTCCTTATCCCTTCCCCCTCTGCCTATAATATATACCCTTCCATCTTGTACAGTTCCTCAGAGCTCCTTTCTGCTTATTAGATATGATGACACATGATTCATGAATCATTGAATAAAGCCAGTTAGATCTTCAGATTTACTTGGTTGAGTTTTTGTTGTTGAATGATTTGGTGATATCAGCTGGATCCCAAGTGAACTTCTGATGGCATTCAGGGACAATGAGAAACAGGCACGGTACTCTGTGAACCCTTTTGAGTTCACAGTCTTTCTTGCTATTTTTGAGGGCCACGGGCAAGTCCACTTGGTTCTGAGCTCCATTGTCATTACATTGAGCTCCTAACCTCATTGGTTTTCCAGTTCAGGGCTTAGCAGACAGTTTTAGCTGTCAGATGATTCCATCTGGAACCTGAGTCCCTAGCCCTTGGTTTGGTCCGAAATTCCCCAGTTGTTTGGAATCCCTTTCTCCAGTTCTAGTCCATAGTCCCCATTTACTGAAGTCTGCTAGCTTAATCTATGCTGAGATTTGCTGTTGCTACACATAGGCTATTTATTCTCTTGGCCACGAAATGATAACATCTCTCGGTTACTGCTAGTCTAATTGGGATTTACATGTTCGTTTGCCCTGTTTTGTGTGGATAAAGCTGGTTGCTAATGGGAATCTTGGGAGGAAAAAAGCCACAAAAATTGGCAGGCAAAAGTTGAACACTTAAAGGCAGTCTTAGAGTGCTTACCAGCTAACTCAAAGACTCCCATGTGGGGATTAGTTGGTCACAGAATGGGTTAGATTGACACTAGGCCACCCACCAACCTCAAGATAATTTGCGTGGAATGAGGTGCACAGTGGAACACCACACAACCCCAACCCCATGACATATCCTCTTAGGTATTAGTTTGGCTTGAGAGACCCAAAGTCTTAGCTAAAATAACAACAACAACAACAACAATAGCAACAACAACAGTAACAGTATTCTCAAAATTCAACAAGTTAAGCACAACATCTTCTAGCACATCTGCTTATTTTAGGTCTAAGGACTGTGTTTCTGGAAGCTATTAATATCCACAAAAATGGCAAAGTTTTACTAAAGACAATCTAGAATTAAATGGCCACTATGAGGAATGTTCTTATTAGATAGGATTGTTTACTTAAAAAGGACACTTAAAAGTAAGAGCTCCCATATCAAACAAACAGAATGGGATTCCTATTTTAATTGGTATATAGAAGTTTCCAAAGGCTTCAAGATTCCAAAATAGCTTAATTTAAAAAATTCATTGCAAAAAAAAAAAAATAGGAAAGAAAAAAAGAAAGAAAGAAAGAAAGAAAGAAATTAATTCATTGTAAAAGACTAATGGAAATTTAAAGACACAAAATCATAAACAAAAGTCTGCAAAACTATTAGTTTTACAGCTACAAAGTCTCCAAGGCCAGACACCTAAAACAAAATAACACCTGCCTCTCCAACCCCCACATCACAGTCTCCTAGGGGTCCATCGTTAAAATGTTGGCCCAAGAATCCATGTCTCAGTTGTAATCAGCTGAAAAAAAGATTGTGCTCAAAAGGCCTATACGAATTTTTCAACATCAACTCAAATGCCTTCAGATATATTCTTAAAGCTGGGCTGCTATATGTGTCCCTCCCAAAGTTGACCTGACTCAGAGGGATTTTCTGATAAACTGCTGTGTTATTCTCTCAGAAGGGAAAACTAATATTAAAAATGATGAAAAACCTTGCCAAATTCTAGTAAACAATGGAACTACAGATGGGATCCTTGGAAAATTGGCAGAAGTGGGTTAAGGGTGAGAATTCTTACCAGAGTCAGCTCTCCTGGATTTCTGCTATAGGACCCGGTAGAAAGAGGAAAATGAAAGATCTTTTTCACCCTCTTTGAGAACACCTTTTCAGTCCAAGGGGTTGTTCAATATTGCCAGAAATGTTTATTATTTGTTCTGGCTAAAAACTACAAAGTAGTTCTGTGGTCAGAAAATTGGTCTATTACACAGCCCGATAGAAAATTTCTTTTTTAGGACTTCTCCCCAAGCTAAAATAAAACCATATACTCAGAGGAAAAGAAAAACTTCCTAAAGCCCTTGTAAAAAAATTTGTGGGCAGGTCAATTTATGAGGTCATTTAAGTTGCAACCCCATTCCTTGAGGAAATGAGAGGAACTGCTTTATCTTACAAATCTTTACAAAACTAGAAATGCAACTCTAGAGACAGTTCAGAATTTATCTATTGTCTTTTTACCAACCGCAAAGCATCCCCTATTTATCTTAAAAGGCTTGTAACTTACATTCTTCCTGATGTCTTTGAGATGTAAATGTTAAAATACAAACTCCAGGGAAATAATTCTTATTGGAAAAAAGGAGAAAAGTCATTTGGAATTTGGGCTAATGGAAAATCTTAAGCGTATGGAAACTGTAAGGTCTCTGTGTATGTCCGTAAATATCTTAAATATCTATCTATCTATCTATTTATCTATCTATCTGTTATATGTGTGTGTGTTGTAGGTATGTGGTATTTTCTACCTCTGAATGGTATTGCCAAAATTAATTTGTAAAAGAACTCTATTTAGTTATGCATATATATATATATATATATATATAAAATTTATTTATTTGAGAGAGAGAAAGAGCATGAGTCGGGGGAGGAGCAGAGGGAGAGAATCTTCAGTGGACTCAGCGCTGAGAAACTGACACGGGGCTCCATCTCAAAACCCATCAGATCATGACCTGAACCAAAATGAAGAGTCAGAGGCCCAGCTGACTGAGCCACCCAGGCTCCCCTCTATTTAATTAGTTTAAAGAAAATCAAACCCATATATAAATTAAGCATTCATAAAAATCTTCAAAAACGATAAAAACTAACTCAACTATTATTTTTCATGTTCATGAAATCTGGGGTAATCTTTGGCAAATAAAAGATAGTTTAAATTTGATTTAATTAAAAAAGGCATGTCTTCAGAGTTACCAGCATTAAATATAGTGCAATCATACAACGTCTACCTAGGTTTGCTAGTCAAATAAGTTCATGTTATCTCGTATAAATTTTGTCAGAAAAGGAAAAAAAGGGTGCCTGGGTGGCTCAGTGGGTTAAAGCCTCTGCCTTCGGCTCAGGTCATGATCTCAGGGTCCTGGGATCGAGGCCCGCATCGGGCTCTCTGCTCAGCAGGGCGCCTGCTTCCTCCTCTCTCTCTGCCTGCCTCTTAGCCTACTTATGATCTCTCTCCCTCTGTGAAATAAATAAATAAAAATCTTTATATAAAAAAAAGAAAAGAAAAGAAAAAAAAGAATAGCTTGGGATGATGATTAGCTTTGTCTAATGTCTCATAAAGACTTTGTAGGTGTAGAGAGCAAAATGGGGTCTCATGTCAAGCAGGGGTAGGTGTCAGGCAGTGATGCAAGCAGTTAAGGTACTGCAGCTACGAAATATCATTGGAACCAGCGTCAGCTGACACCTCAGAACGGATAACAGGGAGGACCAGAGGAGGTCTGTGGGGACCCGAAAAAGATTAAATCAAAAGGGGCAGATATGGGCAGTAAACTCTCAGACTCTTCAGACATGACCCCTCTATATCTGACTACTTAAAAAGGGCAACTGCCACCCAAGGCTCTGCCCGGTGGATCTCTGAACACAACCGAGGTCCTTCATTGATTGAACATCAGAAGTAGCAAGTGCTGAGAGCTAACCCAGACCAGACGGAGGCCTTATCTCAACTGTGTGCCCAGAGACTGACTTCCAGTTTTGTTCTTTAACTTCCCACACCCTTACGTCATCTTGTTGTGTGATTTGTTTTATGTCCTGCTGTGAGCTGTGTAAGAGAAGCCAAGCTTAATCACACAATGAATTGTCTTTGAGTCTGGAGTCCTGAACCTGCTTTATAATTGTGACTTAACTTTGCTTTATGATTCAGTAAAGCTGCCATTGTGGAAAGACAAAACTTACGTGTTTGCCTTCATAGTGTGCCCCTGACAGTAGGTAATCTAAACATAATTGTTAAGAAGCAGTGTATTAAATAGTTGTAAGCAAGATAAAAAGGTTTTAGGTGAACTTCCCAAATATTTTTGATAACCTGAAACCTTTAAGTTTTGCTAAGGTAAATTAAATGATGGATGATCTTTAAACATCTAAACATTCATTTCAAAATAAGATAAAATATTAGAACATTAATTATTAAATATAAGCTTCCTTTTACAGAGAAACTAAAGATATTTGGGCCCATTAATCAACAGTCTTGTGCCATAGTAAAAATTTTACATAAAAAATATTTCTAGAAGTTATAAAAAGTATTTATAAATTTGGCAAGCTACAGAATGCTAATCTAAAAAACAGTTCACGGGCGCCTGGGTGGCTCAGTGGATTAAAGCCTCTGCCTTCAGCTCAGGTCATGATCTCAGGGTTCTGGGATCGGGGCCCCGTATCGGGTTCCCTGCTCAGTGGGGAGCCTGCTTCCTCCTCTCTCTCTGCCTGCCTCTCTGCCTACTTGTGATCTCACTCTCTGTCAAGTAAATAAATAAAAAAAAATTAAAAAAAAAAAAACAGTTCACAATTGTTTTCTTCTTTATTGTCCCTAGAAATAAAGGATTTTAGGTTAAAAATTCTAATATATAATTAAAGCTACTAAAAAGTAAGAAGAGAAACATCTCCATATGTAAGAAAAATAGGGTGCGCGCTTTTGGTAAAATAAAAAAGTATGAGAAATGGAAATACAATTTATGTTGAGAGAAAAAAGTTGTAGAAGGTTTATGGAACTGGAATCTTCAAAAAGGGATTTTATGAGTGGTCAGGGCTTGCTAAGATTGGAATGAATTTAATTAAGTTAAATGAATTTTATATCAAAAGAAAGCTGGTGCAAATTAGAATTTGGTTTTCCCTCTGTTAAAAGGACAACATTTTCTTCAACTCTTCCTCTGCTTTTGACAAGCGATTGTAAAAAGGTTTTCTTTATCTTTTAAGTAATCTGCCTAACAAAGAAAGATTTTGTGTCTTGTCCAAATAATTTCCTCTCTCTTTATCAAATCTTTGATTACTTAACCAAGCTGTGTCTTCTCTATTAAAGGAGCCAAGTATTTAATGTTGGCTCCTTTAAGTTCTTAAAGAATTTATTTATTGAGAGAGAGAATGAGCATGAGAGGGGTGGGAAGAGAGGCAGAGGGAGAAGCAGACTCCTTGCTGAGCAGGGAGCCTGATCTGGGGCTCTGTGCGGGGCTCCACATGGAGCTCCACATGGGGCTCAGTCTCAGGACCCTGAGATCATTACCCGAGCCAAACACAGATGCTTAACTGACTGAGCCACCCAGGTGCCCCTGCCTGTGAATTGTCACTATGGGTAAATGGATAACTAAGCATTGTCTCACAATGACCTATATCCTATTTGACCAAGTGCTTTAAAACACTTTGCTATTTTCTAAAACTTCCCCCAAATCAACTTCTAAAGTCTTTTTGACCTCAAACTAACTTAGGGATTTTCCAAAGGGTCCTTGAACACCTCAAAAGATTTGTTTTCCATCCTTATAAAAAAAAAAAGATATTAGGGGTGCCTGGATGGCTCAGTGGGTTAAAGCCTCTGCCTTCAGCTCAGGTCATGATCTCAGGGTCCTGGGATCGAGCTCTGCATCCAGCTCCCTGCTCAGCAGAGAGCCTGCTTCCTCCTCTCTCTCTGCCTGCCTCTCTGCCTACTTGTAATCTCTCTCTCTGTCAAATAAATAAATAAAATCTTAAAAAAAACCCCATATTATACTAATCAGGTTTATTTGGTATCTTAAATTACATGAGAAGCATTGTCAAATAAGTGATGCTAAACTTTCTTATATTTGTGTGAATACATGTTATTAATATAAATATTACAGAAATTGTGTGAAACTGATATGTCCTGGTATGTCATTACTTGTAATTCTAGTGATCATCTTGAAATGTCATGTGTCAAAGAAATAACCAAATTTCTTTGCTAGTTGCATGACTTCTCATCAGATTCTTAACCATAGCTATTTTTAAGTCTTTTTGTCATTTACAGAAAGTTATTGATTTACCCTGATGCTTTTGCAAAAGTGTTCCTACCAATTGCTTCATCTTCAAGGAGACTCGTGGAAAGGACTCTGATAACTACTCTAGAACACAGGTCTCTAATACCTTTTGATCATAAAACTGAACTGGATGAAAATTTCCATAACTAATGGAAAAAAATGGATCTAAGCAAAACAAATATTAATTATATGGAACTACATGAGTTGAGGAGGATGATTATAACTTTTTATGACTTTTTGCTTAAAACATTGCTGGTTGCTTAACGCTTTGTTTTTCTAGACTTAAGAAAATCTCTGTTAAGCTATCGATGACATGCAACAATTCAATAAAAAAAGCGTAACTTTGGGGCACCTGGGTGGCTCGGTGGGTTAAGCCTCTGCCTTCAGCTCAGGTCATGGTCTCAGGGTCCTGGGATCCAGCCCCGCATCGGGCTCTCTGCTTGACAGAGGGTCTGCTTCCCCCTCTCTCTCTCTGCCCCTATCTGCCTACTTGTGATCTCTCTCTCTCTGTCAAATAAAGTAAGTAAAAATCTAAAAAAAAAAAAAAAAAAAAAAAAGCATACCNAAAAAAAAAAAAAAAAAAAAAAAAAAAAAAAAAAAAAAAAAAAAAAGCATACCTTTGTAAATGAGCACGAACAATTTAGTTTTTCTCCCTACCTGGTTCCTCCAGAATTCAGAAGCTCTTGAGTGTTCTTTTCATAGCAAAACAGTTAGTTATTTACATAAGTTCAATAAGAATCGGTTTTCCCTATATCAGGACACAATTGGAAACGTTGGTTACATTATTTTGCTTTGACTGCAATGTCTTATGTAAGAGAGGTGAGCATAGACTCAAATATGACCAGTTTTAAGAAACTAAGGTTGATTTTTTTGAGATTTATTTATTTAAAGTCAATCAGAAAAAGACAATTATTACATGATCTCTCTGATATGAGGAATTTGAGGGGCAGGGCGGGGGGTTTTGGGGGGTAGGAAGGGAAAAAAAGAAACAAGATGGGATCAGGAAGGAGACAAACCATAAGAGACTCAGTCTCATGAAACAAACTGAGGGTTACTGGTGGGTAGAAGGTAGGAATAGGGTGGCTGGGTTATGGACATTGGGGAGGGTTTGTGCTATGGTGAGTGCAGTGAAATGTGTATGCCTGATGATTTGCAGGCCTATACCCCTGGGGCAAATAATACATTATATGGAATTTTTTTTAAAAAGGATTTATTTATTTATTTATTTATTTATTTATTTATTTATTTGAGACAAAGAGTGAGAGAGAGCCTATGAGTTGGGGGAGAGACAGAGGGAAGGAATCTCAAGTAGATGCTCCACTAAGCACAGAGCCTGACTTGCGGCTCCACCCCACAACCCATGAGATCATGACCTGAGCTGAAACCAAGAGTCAGATGCTCAATGGACTGAGCCACCTAGGTGCCCCTGAGGCTGACTTTATATGAAACCAATAAAGCCCCAAGGAAAAATTTACCTGGTACCGAGCTTAAAAGTTTCCAGCAAAACAGTCTTTAAAAGAGCTTATATGGTTAATCACTATTCTTGCTGTACTTAAGTAAATAATTAGGCCAGTTGTATGCAAACAAATTAGTTTTACCCTGATTATCTTTGGTAAAAAATGGGGACAGTTATAGACAGAAAAATTAGGTTTGAACCTTTGTAGATAAATAAATTCTAGTTCTACTATTTGTCTTTAGGATTTACTATATATCTGTAAATTGGGCTGGATCCTAAATTCTTCTAGTTTCCTTAAATATTTGCTTATGACTCCCCAAACTAACATTTCCAATTTTCTCCCACCCTTCTGATTTGGAATCACTAAATACAAGACTGACCTTCTTTCTCCTTGGAAGGGAATATACCAGGTCCTCCCCACTACCTAGATGACAGCCAAACTTTAGGAACTCAAGCCTTAGGTACACATTTTACAGCCCAAATTAACAAGGAAGAGAAGTAGCCAACATGAGTGTAGTCAGCTTCCTCCCAAGACATCAGAGCAAGACTTCAAAATTCAGCTAAACATGAAACCCTTTCTTCATCTCTTTCTTTCCTTTACGTTGATCTGGAAAGGTAATGTCATTATCCACACATCCCAGGCTATTGTTAAGGGGGATAACCTTTCAGAATGCTGGATTATCATCAAAAAACTCTTCTGTCCATGGTACCAGAGACATCCCTGGTCTATTTCCCTGTTTCTAGTTCTCCACTCCAAAGTTGGGGAACTTTGCTTCCAGGCTCTGTGCAAAGAAAGGGTACAAGGCAAGGGTGACCAGAATGAAACTGCTTGTGCAGTCTATAGACCTTTAAATTTTACTGACCTCATGACTGTCACTTCCAGTCTTGAGACAAATTCAGACAAGAATTACCAGGAAGAGGCATTCATGATTCAGGATTCACTTCCTTTAGGAGGGTTCTACTTCCCTGGGTAAGAATAAATGTAAATGACCCCATGATTAGAAACCTCTCTTTAACTCTTTTTTTTTTTTTAAATTTATTTGACAGAGAGAGAGAGAGATCACAAGTAGGCAGAGAGGCAGGGAGAGGGGGAAGCAGGCTCCCTGCCGAGCAGAGAGCCCAATGCGGGCCTCGATCCCAGGACCCTGGGATCATGACCTGAGCCGAAGGCAGAGCTTAACCCCCTGAGCCACCCGGGCGCCCGCTTTAACTCTTGAAAGTATTGCAGAATCCACTGCTAAGGTGATAGCTGCCCAACGAATAGATTCTTTGGCCAAAGTTTGTTTGTTTGTTTGTTTGTTTTTTAAAGCAAATGTTAACATTTTACTTTATTTTATTTTTATTTGAGTATAGTTGACACACAATGTTACATCAGTTTCAAGTCTATATTATAATTCAACAACTCTATATGATATGCTGTGTTCATCACAAGTGTAGGTATCATCTGTCACCAAATAATATTATTACAGTATCATTAAATATATTCCCTATACTCTACTCTTTATTCCCATAACTTTTCATTCCATAACTGGAAGCCTATACTTCTCATTCCCCTTCACCCATTTTGCTCATTACCCCATCCCCTTACCTCCGGCAAGTATCAGTTTGCTCTCTGTATTTATAGGTCTGATTTTGCTTTCGATGTTGTTCTTACTGACAGACTAGCCCTTGAATATCTTTTAGTTGAGCAAAGAGGTGCCTGTGCTGTGGCCAATACCACCTGCTACACTTGGATTCACACTTCTGGGGAAGTTGAAACTCAGTTACATATAATCATTGAGCAAGACACCTGGCTTAAAAAAATAACTCCTTTAGCAGGTCTTTCTTTGACTTATTTGATTTTGATTAGTTGTGGTCTTGGAGACCATGGCTCTGAACTGCACTTCAAACCTTGGGAATTATCCCTCTGATAATAATCATGATAATGTCTCTCAAAAGCTTTTCATGCATGTTTGCAGCCACTAAGCAGCAAGCAAATGATCTCCTTAAGACTGGAATATCAGAAAAGGAACAAAGGACACCTAGCTGACTCAGTGGGTTAAAGCCTCTGCCTTCTGCTCAGGTCATGATCTCAGGGTCCTGGGATCGAGGACCTCATCGGGCTCTCTGCTCAGCGGGGAGCCTGCTTCCTCCTCTCTCTGCCTGCCTGTCTGCCTCCTTGTGATCTCTCTCTCTCTCTGTCAAATAAATAAATAAATAAATAAATATTAAAAAAAAAAGAAAAGGAACAAAGAGAACGATCAACTTAAAGATTGTGAACCTGCTATGACCTGTGAACATTATAGGGATTAAGCAAAAACATCCTGACCTATGGATAGCACACAAAGAACCAACAAAAGCTTCAAGCAATAGCTGAGAGTGGTGCCAATGCCTCAAAATTTAATCGCATCCCTTAGTTAAGCTGAGAGTCTGATTAGAAGGGGGAATTGTTAAAAAGGGAAAAGTGGCCAAAAATGGAGTCACTTGTGCTAAGCCCACACAATCAAGACTTACTACCTAACCTAATTGCAATTTCAACCTTCTTCAGTAATGTAGTCTTAACTGGTCAATCTGGAATATTCTGGTGGCACTAATGCCACATGGACTCTTTCTGTCCCCAAAAGGAAGACAATCAGTTCTTTCCTTCCTCCTTCTCCCTTCTGCCTGTAACAGTCTTCTATCGTGTACAGCTTTTCAGAGCTCCTTTCTAGTTGCCAGAGGGGATGCTGCTTGATTCTTGAATCACTGAATAAAGCCAATTAGATGTTCAAATTTACTCAGTTGAATTGTTGTTTAACAAAGTGCAGGATCTGAATCAAGTCAGCAGGAATAGCAGGCACAGGGTTATAAGAGAAGAAGAAGGCATCAGTAAACTTTGAGTCAATTTTATATATCAATTATACCTAAATAAAGCTGAAATTTTAAAAAATAAAAAAGAAACTGTTTTTGGAACAGCTGTATGTAAAAGTAATATACTTGAAAAATTTCTTTCATTTCATTTTTGTTTATTTTTAGTTCTGTCTGAAGCCAGGGCTTACATTCCTTTTTTTCTAAATTTCAGTTTACAGGCCAATGTTAAGTATTTATGTTTTTTCATATAATTCAATCTTGAAGTTACTAAAATTGATTTTACTCTTCCAAGAAAAAAAAATACATATATATTTTTGGGAAAGCAATGTGAAAGTTAAACTGAGGTCAGTCAGTAGTTGAATGGTTTCATGAACCAGCCAGTTAGAATGTTACAGATGTCATCATTTCCAATTTGGGGAAAAAGCAGTAAAAACAGATGTTTTGTGGCTTTCCTGTTTGTGAGATCAGAGAAAATTGTTTTCACACTACCTTGTTGACATTTACTAATGATTGACAGAGTTCTTACAGGAAATACTTTATTTTCTTCTAGATTCCAAATTAAAAATACGTCAAAGTCATTCTTGTTCAATTCTCTGAATTAAATCACAACGGCAATCACTAGACTATTTACCGCATGTATCATAGGAAAAGTGAATTTGAAGATGGAGTGAAGAAAGGGTGTTTTTACCTAAAAAGTCCTGAAGTCTTTTTACCAAAGTCACTCTGGTGCTCTGAGGGAGGTAGGCAAGAGCATTTCAATGTTTCTCAGGGAGTGATTAACTCACTTTTTAGCCCTTTTGCATCATACCCAAAAAGCTGTGACCCTACTACCTCTATCTAATCTTCTCTGATGTGTGAACTACCAGTTTAAAGATTCTTTGTTTATTGCAAACAGCATAAATCAACAATGTAGTCAGCTTCTTTGGAGGGTGATGAGTTTAAAACCATACTGTAATATTTCTAAGAAAGTCTTACATTGTGTTTGAATGTGATGACTTCTAGGGTAGGGAGTGATCTTCAAACTTTTTTTCCTGTACATGAACCAGTTTTGTGTTTTTTTATGAGATGGTCAGACAGGTGCACTACAAGAAGACACAGAGGACAGGCTGAGGAAACAGCGAAGTTTATTATACCCAGAGGCTCTGCTGAGAGGAGGCGCAGCATGCCATGCAGATCATGTGGGAGAGCCACCACTGGGCTGGTCAGGAGGCAGAAGCGGGAGTGACTGGAAGGTTTAGGCCATAGTCTTTATTGGAGTGTCCATAGGGAAGACAAGGAGGACAATGTGTGCACAGCTCAGAATTGGTTAATTTGAATAATTTTGGCAGGTTTGGGTCTACAGGAGGGGTGTCTAGTTGCCTGGCACCTGGCCATGGGATGATTAAGGTAGAAAAATATATTGCCTCCAGGGTATAATGAACCAGATAGAGAAGATCTGGTTTTGGATTGTTTGGTTTGAGTACCAAAGACATGTTTCTGACTGGGCCCTTTGCTACTTCTAAGAATTGACTAGCTCCTGGAAGGGCACTCTCTCTCCTACCAGACAAGTTTGGTTTTTTTGTTTTTAAGATGTTAAAACATCATAATATACAGAAAATTGTAAATATTTACAATACAGCACATCATCAGAAAATGATTTGGGATTATGTGCCCCCAAAATACATATATTCTTTTCCTTGCAAACCAAACCATATACCTATACTACATTAAATATTAAGTGCATTAAAATAGAAATTAGAAAATGATGAATTTTATATAAAACTTTAGATAAAATAAAGCACACTATTAAATAATTCAAACTTACAAGCAGTGCAAACTTTTAAATCAATGGCATGAAAAGTTTTACCTTCATCAAATACATATCAGTTTTAATAATAGCTTAGTGAGTACAATGCTATTGAATATGTTTTATTATTTGAAAGTATTATGTCACATTATGTGACACAACAAATTAAAGATGTTCTAAATTAAGGGGATTTTTTTACCTTTTATTTTTATTTTTTTAAAGATTTTATTAATTTATTTGATAGTGAGAGAGAGATTATGAGTAGGCAGAGAGAGAGGAAGAAGCAGTCTCCCTGCCAAGCGGGAGCTGGATGCAGGGCTCGATCTCAGGACCCTAAGATCATGACCTGAGCTGAAGGCAGAGGCTTAACCCACTGAGCCACCCAGGTGCCCATTTTTACCTTTTAAATAAGGGAATTTTTAATACAAAAAATAGCACGAATACTAAAATGAACTCCTCTATATTCTTTTTTTTTAAAAACAATAGTTTCTTTTTTTTTTAAGATTTTATTTATTTATTTGACACAGAGAGAGATCACAAGTAGGCAGAAAGGCAGGCAGAGAGAGAGGAGGAAGCAGGCTCCCCACTGAGCAGGGAACCTGATGTGGGTCTCCATCCCAGGACCCTGAGATCATGACCTGAGCCGAAGGCAGAGGCTTTAACTCACTGAGCCACCCAGGGGCCCCAAACTCCTCTATATTCTTCACCCATTTCTGTCATCATCAGTTCATAGGAATCTTGGTTTATGTATACATGCCCTGACCACTACCCTAGATTATTTTGAAAAAAATTCCAGATATCATACAATTCATCTGTAAATATTTCAATATGTACTTCTTGAAGTTATGCATTTTTAAATAAATCACAACAGTATTAACAAAGAAAAACTAATAAAAAGTCCTTAATATTATCAAATATCCAGTCACCATTCACATTTTTTTGCCATGTTTTTATAGCCAGTTACAATTATATTGACACTTGGGGCACCTGGGTGGCTCAATGGGTTAAGCCTCTGCCTTCGGCTCAGGTCATGATCTCAGGGTCCTGGGATCGAGCCCCATATCGGGCTCTCTGCTCAGCGGAGAGCCTGCTTCCCCCCATTCCTGCCTGCCTCTCTTCCTGCTTGTGAGTGCTCTCTCTAAAATAAATAAATAAAATCTTAAAAAAAAAAACAATTATATTGACACTTGATTTTAATTACCATGCTAGCTGAAAAAGAGGCATTGCAAAATCATAATATAAATAGTATATGTTATACATTTAAGGTAAATTAAATAATGAATAATAGCAGATGTGAAAGCACATTTCAAAGAGTGTCCTAGATAGTTTTGAACACTTTTGCCCATCTTCATAAGATTTAATTAGACTGTCAGTGTTTTCATCTTGCAATAATACATTTGGCAAAAGCCAAGAAGGAAGTCTGTTGTATTTAATGTCTCTGTAGTTGTATGTACTGGAGGCTTCCATTTCCTCAATGTCCTCTTTTATTTCCCCCTGTGGACTTTAGATTTTCCCTAAGTACTCCTCCTTAGAGAGATTCTGTACCTTACTGCCTTTTCAGCAGTGACCCCTGTTCTTACACCGGAGCCCTGTTGGCATGTGGTAAAATGTGGGGGAGGGGAAGCATTCTATAATCTTATGATTAAATCTCAGTCTGTTAGTGGACCTACGACCTTGGACTACCTTCCCAGTGTTTCCCCTTTCACGTGAGACAGAAAAGCCAGACTTGGGATAAGGTTTTGTTAAAGATTTTCCTTTAGGGGTGTCTATGTGGCTCAGTTGGTTAGGTGTCTGCCTTGGGCTCAGGTCATAACCTCAGAGTCTTGGGATTGAGTCCTGCATAAAGCTCCCTGCTCAGCAGGTAGTCTGCTTCTTCCTCTCCCTCCACCTCTTCTGCCCCCCTCCCCATATACTCTCTCTCTCTCAAATAAATAAAATCTTAAAAAAAAAGAAAAGTACTTTCCTTTAGAGAGTAGCTCTTGTTATGGAGAATGCTCTGGGTGTTTCTCACAGTGAATAATCTTTCCTTCCCCTTTCAGAACCACAGAGAGATTTTTCTCAGCTCTTCATCATGAGAACCAGCTTTGAGAAAAATCGTAGGCGTAATTTCTTCATATATTGCTGTTGTCCCTTTTTCTCTTTCCTCTCTGCTTGGATCTCCAATTTTACAAGTGATAGACCATTTTGCTATGTCACATGTTTTTTGTACTTTTTTAAAATGTATTTTCTATCTTTTTGTCTTTCGTACTTGAGTTGAGATAGCTTTTTTTCCTTTTATTTTCTTTTCATTCTGTTATGTCTGGAGACTTTTCTTTTAATGTCAGACATTATTTATGAAAAATTACAGATACTTCAATCTCTAGATGATATTTTCCCACAAAGAAAATTTACTTTTTCTAGCTAAGGTGCTAGAAATTTCAGGCCACCTCAATCTAATCAGAAATTGAAATGATTCTACTTTGAGCCTTATTTTTGGTTCACTCTCAATTCCTAGGATGAAAATTTCAAGGGTCCTAGCATAAAACCTATGCTATTTTTACTAGTCTTCCTCTTTCTTCATAGTCCTTCAAACACAGTTTTTTTTCTAACTGGAACTTAATGAGTCTGTCAAAACCTCTGTTTAGTTTTTTTGCAGCCTCAGCAGTTACTTGGGAAGATCTTAGACTTACATTGACAAAACTTGGACTCACTTCTCTGAACTTCCATTCTCTGTGGGATCTTGCTTTCACAAATCTTTGCTATTTGGCAGCTTTCCTATCCTTCAAATAGATTTTATTTTGCTTTATTTTATTTTTGTCCAGAACTTCTAGTTCTTAGTTAGATGAGAAAAACTGAAAATACTTTTTTTTTCCTCAATAGGACCACAGAGAATAAAAACATTTATTTTGTCTCTGTATCTTGGTGATCTGAAATTTCAGTTCCATAACAAAGTTTCAAATAAGGTCTGGTCCAGAAATGGTATACCTGTTTATGTCTTTGGCAGAATACTGGGATATAAATCAGCTAGCTTTTAGAATATATTCTTTAAAGTTTCACCAGAAATACCTAGTCAATGTAGTATGCACAAAGCTTTTTATAGTTTTTCTTATTAAAGACCAGTTCTGTCAGGGCACCTGGTTGGCTCAGTCAGTTAAGTGTCTACTTTCACCTAGGGTAGTGATCCTGGGGTCCTGGGATCGAGCCCCACATCAGGATCCCTGCTCAGAGGAGAGCCTGCTTCTCCCTCTCCCTCTACTGCTCCCCTTTCTTGTGCTCTCTCTCTGTCTGTCTCTCTGTCAAAGAAATAAGTTTAAAAAATTAAAAACAAAAATACCAGTTCTGGCTAAGGAAACAAAATTTTATGGCATATAGAAACTACAAGCTAGCATGTGGGATTAAATACAGTTCTCTGATAATTCTGTGGTTAAGCAAGTTCTGTAGGTGACAATTTTCTCCTGAAAACTCTATAACTGGTTAGTTTCATTTCATGATTACAAAGACTTTGATAATAGCCTTAATGATTTTACATGTTTTAGAGGTCATCCAAGGCCGGGGTTGGGGGGGGAATCAAGCTTCCCAAAGTTGCCTTAAGTAGATTTTAGACTCCTAAAAAGGATGTCTCCCTACCTTCTCTAGTGCCTTTTATGCTTCCTGGACAGTGCAAATGCTCAATAAGCATTTGCTACATGTAGGAGTGAATGAATAAGTGAAAACAGAAGGCATCCTCTAGATTTTCTGTATTCTCCTGAAAATAAGAAACATCAAACTGAGCACAACATTCTGTGTTCTCACCAACATCAAGTAGGGCAAATAAATTACTTCTGAAATTCTGGAAAATTTTTAATTGTAAATAGTAAAAACAACAATGTTAAGAATATGAGTAAGGCAGTAACAGGTTATTAAAGAACTAGATTGACTATGGTTCAGGTAATTATTTGCCTTAAGGGGCTTAAAGTAGTTTCTAAAGCTTTGTGTATCTTACATATATGCCAAATTAGGTATATATTTTCGTAATAATTTATTCTCTCTCTGAACTCATGACAAGTTATTGCAGTTAATACCTTACTATACTATAAATACGGGAAAATGCAAGGATGCACTAAATATGACTACATTGGAAAAAATAGGAATTTGGGAAGCATTTAATGATTTCCAACCATCTTTCTTCAATATGGTAAAGATATTCATTAATCAACATGGTATTATTTCCACACCAATGTGTTTTATTTATTGCATTATATCTGCTTTTCAAAACTTTCTTAAAAGTAATAAAAATAATAATAGGCAATTGAATAATGTGCATCTTTGCTAATGACATTTAGAGTAGCTGATGATTTCTGTTTATTTAAATTCAGTAGAGTTTATTTTAAAGCAGTTTTTCTTGTTTTGTTATATTCAGTAGCAATACTATGAACTGTTGAACTAGACCAGAGAAATAGAAAGTATTATAAATAGTTTCCTTTTTATTACAACAGATGGTGGTTCTATCCCCCAAAAAGAATCATCTAATTAGATATTCCCTGAACATACAGCGTTTAATGTAAACAGCTACAGTTTTGTTTATAAAGTATCATTAAAAGCACTATATTTGGCATTGTTGATGTGAGTTCTATTGGTGTCCTCTCCGACAGTTTTATATGTAGAAAAGAAATTTCTGAAGTTTACCTTGTGTGTGATCAATCTATTAAATTTACAATTTAAAAACCTTGATACTTTCTTAAGCGTTTAATTTCATGTTAGAATCTTGTTATTCACTTGTAAGACTGGCAAATTTTAGTAACCACTTTTTTTAAGAGAAGATTTATTTATTTATTTGAGAGAAAAGGAGAGCGCACATACAAGAGCAGGGGATGGGACAAAAAGAGAGGGAGAGAGAGAATCTCCAGTAGACTCCTCGCCGATCGCAGAGCCGCACGCAGGGCTCCATCCCAACACCATGACATCATTACCTCAGCTGAAATCAAGAGTTGGTTGCTTAAGCAACTACGTCTCCCAGGAGCCCCTAAATAACCACTTTTAAGAGATCTTTAAATAATATTTAGAACTGCTGAAACATCTTCAACGTTTCAAGTTGCCTTTATAACTTTAATGTATTATATTTTCTTCTTAAGTACTTTGTCTTCAAATAGATCCTGCCTGATTACTTAAATAACTCTTATAAATGTAATAAATTAAATAGCTAAACATTATAAACCTAAAGTTCTCTCAGATGTCCTAGTATCTATATAATTAGTAATAGCTCAAGTTAAAAACTATCTGTCTAAATAAATGATCATATTTCACATAATCATGTATTTCACATAATCGAAGTAATAAGTCTCTCATTCTAATAATCCAAATTCATGTTAAAATTACTGATATATAAAGCTTTAATGTTTACTTTCCTTCCAAACATGAAAATATTAATTACAGGACTCTGTTTCTACTAAATCTTTAAATTCTTAATCCATCATATTCCGGTGGTTAACAGATGCATACCTATAAAAAAATAAAATCTAACCCAATTAATTAATTGATTCATTCATTCTTTCAACGGTGATTTCTTTCATACCTACCATGTGTCAGGCACTGCTTTAGGTACTGGGTATATCATAATAAAAGAGCAAGAAAAAACAAGTCTGCACTCATGAAGCTTGAATTCTTAAGGGAGAGGAAAAATAATTAATTATAAATTTATCTTATAATTTACAGCATGGTAAGAAATGATAGAGCACTCATCATAATGGTTGCTGTTTAAAAAAATAGAAAATAATAAGTATTACTGAAAATGTGAAGAAATTGAAACATTTGTGATCTGTTGGTGGGAATATAAAATAGTATCACCTTTGTGGGAAATAGTATGATCGTTTTTCAAAAGATAAAAATAAAATTGCCATATGATGCAGCAATTCTACTTATAGGTATGTATTCAAAAGAATTGAAAGCCGTGCCCTAAAGAGATCGTTGCACAGCCATGTTCATTCAGCATTATTCACAATAGCCAAGATATGGAAGCAACCCAAGTGTCCACTGGCAGATGAATGGATAAACAGAATGTGCTATATACCCACAGTGAACTACTGCTCAGTCTCAAAAAAAGAAGGAAATTCAGACATATGCTACAACATGGATGAAACTTGAGGACATTATACTAGGTGAAATAAGCCAGTCACAATGAAAAAAAAAAAATTGTATGATTCCACTTACATGAGGTACTTAGTCAAAATCACAGAGACAGAAAGTAGAATGGTAGTTGCCAGAGTCTGGGAGGAGAGGGAAATATGGAGTTATTGTTTAGTGGGTATAGTTTTAGTTTGGGAAGATGAAAAGAGCTCTGGAGAGGGATGGCGGTGATGGACACACAACAACATCAATGTACTTAATGACACTGAACTCCACACTCAAAAATGGTTAAGGTAGCAAATATATGCTTTGTGTATTTCAGCACAATAGAAGAATTGGGGTTAAAGGTGACACATGGGGCCTGAAGCAATTTTAAATAGGATCACCAGAGAACTGAATTACTTACGGTGAGAGATTTGAGTAGGGCAGGAGATTTGGGTCTGCAGACATTGGAAAACTTTGGTCTTGTCATCTGAGCCTCCGTTTTTGATCACTAGGTCACGGGCTGCAAAATTCACACAGAGATTGGTCACAGCCTCCCTTCCTTGTTTTCCCTTCTACTCACAGAAGTCTTGAAATCTCCTCCAGGCTAAAGCTTCAGAGAATTTTGCATCTGTTTAACTTTTAAAGTATGTAAAGTTTTCCCTTGTGGGGGTGAAGAATCCTATCCACATTTTTCAAGACCTCTAAACTCTTTTGGATATTTAAAATGTTATCTGACAGACTTTTGGATATTTCACAGGTTTTGTTTGATTTGTGATTACATTTATGAGATCATTCTCCCTTCAGAAACATATGATTGATTTTTTTCTCTGAATGCACGAAATACAGTAGTTGCCTGGCTTTGTATTAATAGATGTTTCTCCTGAGAAAATCTATTCATGGCATTTATACTCTCAATGACAATATTGCTTAGAAAATGATACTTGGAATATATTTAAAATGTTAATTATATTTGATTCATATAAACAAAAAATTGAGAAATTTCACTGTTTTATAGCAAAGCAAAATCACAATAACAGATTTTTAACTTGATCTGGCCGATTTCGTTGTAGTGAGCAATACTTGCTTCCACCAGTGGAACTCGATGTGAAAAACTACCATGAACAAAATAACTTTATTTAATAACTAGAGTAAGCTGCCGGTATTTTTAGGTGTATTTTTAAAGTTTGACAACTGCTTTCCTATGTGACTTTAAGAAAAATACCAGACATACTTGATTAAAATGCGCTGACCACATTTTTAAAGTGATAAGATATAGAAACTAAATTGACAAAAATCTAAAGTTCACGTTAAATTACTCTGTGTGCCTACGAGTCATGTCATAAGCTGATTGAACCTTAAAGTTTTAAAGAGAGACATGTATTTGAGCAGTAGGCAGAACAAGATGTAAATTGCTTAAAGTTACCAGAAGGAAGTTGCTGGCCCTGGAAAAGCTTTTCCTAAGACTGGAGAGAGGACCAGGGAATGTGAGTTTTGGGAATAACTCAAAGAGGGAGTGACAAGGCCTTCTGCTACATTGGTGCCCCCAGTCTTTCTTGAATGTGTCAGCCATGCTCCAAACTAAAGAACTCTGCTCTTGCTCTGTCTGGAAAGTACTTTCCTTTGTTTTTTCAAATGTCATATCAATTTTTTTGTTCTAATGTAATGTTTTCAGTGAAACTTTCTGTGGCAGACTGTATTTTTTCCAAAATGACACAGCAATATTTCGAGTCCCAAAAGCTTTTCCAGAAACTTGCCACTCTTCAGTGAAGAGGCGGAATCTATTTCCCACATTCTTGAAACTGGGCATACCTTTGTAACTATCTCAATAAATAGAATGAAGCAAAATTGGCACTGTGTGACTTTGAGGCTAAGCTACAAAGGGTTTCTGCTTGGCTTTTTCTGTCTTTTGGGATTCAAGTCCTTGGAACGGAGCTACTATCTTGTGAGGCAGACCAAGCCATGAGGAGAGGCCTTATGATGTGTAAGTTTCAGCATCAACTGCCAGTATTTGAATGAGCAAACATTTAGATGATTCTAGCCCTTAGCCTGCAAGTATTTCAACTGAGGCTTTGTGGAACAGGGACAAGCTATCCCTGTCACACCCTATGCAAATTCTTGGTTCACAAATCCTTGAGGTAATAAGTAGTTGTTTCATACCAAAAGGTTTGGGGTAATTTGTTATGCAGTTAGAGGTAACTGGCAGTTGCCAGTAGGGCACGTAGGGTCTGAGGTGACTATTTATTATAGATTCTCTGTCTATGTGAATCATTTGATTAAAAAATACGATACAAAGTCATGAGCCCATGTGAATTACAGAGATTTATCAATGAAGAGTTTGTTTTGCTGTCCAAACAGTGCATTTAAAATTTCTTAGTCCAATGTCTGACCCATGTTAAAGTCACATCAAGTTAGCAGGTCAGCACTAGTCTGGTGGTCCAATCTCTCAGAATCCCAGAAAAGAAATACGGCACCAGACAGTAGAAGTGATCTACTTACCAGGTCATTCTCTTGCAACTGGGGTCTATCACTGGGACTCTGAAATGATCTCAGAGACATGAGTCAGGAAGATCTTTGAAGCACATTGTTGACTTCATGTATATATAGGGTTGGAAGTCAGAGAATAGCTTAAAGAGGAGAAAGTAGAACCAAGCTCAAGCCCCTTGCTGGTATGCACTTGGCAATCCTAAGCACAAGAATGGGACTTTGAGAGCACCTTGGTGGCTCAGTGGGTTAAAGCCTCTGCCTTCAGCTCAGGTCATGATCTCAGGGTCCTGGGATCAAGACCTGCATTGGACTCTCTGCTCAGCAGGGAGCCTGCTTCCTCCTCTCTCTCTGCCTGCCTCTCTGCCTACTTGTGATCTTTCTATCAAATAAATAAAATCTTCAAAAAAAAAAAAAAGAATGGGACTTTGAAAATTTCAAGGAGATTCAAAGTATGAGGGCCTTCAGGCGCTGGGACAGGGGCTCTGCTTTTCATTCTCTAAGTGTCCCACAGAGAATTAGAACGCCTTCCGTAACCTCCTTATTTAAAATTTCACCCTCGACTCCTAGCACTCCTTATCTTTTCTCTGCTTCATTTTTCTACATAGAACCTAAAACCATTTGATACACCTTTTCAGAAAAAAGGTAACGTCTGTTTACTCCTTCTAAAATGTGAGTTCCGCGAAGGTAGTCATTTTGTTTATTTGTTCACACTTATATCCCAATCATGCCTAGAGCATGGCACATATGCAGTAATTGCAGGTAGTGATGTCTGTAAGAAGAAACTAAGGACTAAGGGCAGAGAGAAAAACTGGGATAGAGGGCTACTTTACATAAGGTGGTCAGGACAGTTGTCTCGGATGATACAACTTTTGAGGAGAAGGCTGAATGAAAGGAAGCAGAGACCCAAAGATGTTGGGGAAAGAGCATCCTAGGCAGAGGGAATAAAACTGTAAAGACCCTAAAGTGCTTGGTGTGCTTGGTGTGTTTAAGGAATAGATGAAGGTGACCATGATTAGAAAAATGGAGGACAGTGGAAGGAAATGAAGTTGAGAGATCATCATGATCCAGAAAATAAAGAGCTTTCAAAGCTAGTCTAATAAATTTATATTTTACAGTGATTCAGTGCCATTGGAGGGCTGTGAGCAAGAGGTAGAAAGATCAATGGAAAGTGAGTGAGCAGGTAATGAGAAGACTGGCCCAACTAGAAGTAAGAGGACTTTTTAGGGAGGATATAATGGAGACACTTAAACATAGACAAAGTAGTTATATTTAGGAATGATTGGGACACCTGGGTGGCTCAGTCAGTTAAGCAACTGCCTTTGGCTCAGATCATGATCCCGGGGTTCTGGGATCGAGCCCTACACAGGGTTCCTCATTCAATGGGGAGCATGCCACTCCCGCTGCTGGTGCTCTCTCTGTGCAAATAAACAGATACAATCTTAAAAAAATAAACAAATAAACAAACAAATAAATAAATAAATAAATAAATAAATAAATAAATTTAGGAATGGTTGGAAAAGAAAATAATTCAACAAGCATTTATCAATTACAGTGCGTTTAACTACATTATACTGGATATTAGAGATGCAGAAGATAATAAAACACAATCAGAGAACTCACATTCAGTGGAAGAAAAAAAACAAAATTAAGTAATGATAAGACCTTGTGCTCTTGTAATAGTCGTCACACATGATTGTAATTTCATTGACTATTTTTCTCACTGGACTAAGAGGAACCCTAGGTAAAGGAACTTCCCTACTTCATCTTTCTTTTTTGTCTTTCTTTTTTGTTATCTCCAGCTCTGAGTACAATGACTATGACATAATGTACACTATATATGTACTTTATATATAAGTAAATAAATATAAAAGCAATGATGAAGATATATATGGGTAGTATGAGAATCTGAAGGAAAGGTACATCAAATAAGATTTACTAGAGATGGTGCTGATCAAGTAGGGAGTAGGTTTGGCATCCAGGAAAATAGAGATGCTGAGAAAATTCTGAGAACAATTGGTTTGAGGTTCTAGAGTATAAATTGAGTTGAGACAACCTAAATAAATATGCTTTAAGAAATAGGCATGTGTCATATCAAGGGTGCATTTGTGAGCCACCGTAAGATTCATCCTATAGATGACGAGGAAACAGTTTTCAGAAAAGGACTGGTATGCTCAGGCTGATGTAGTATAGAACTGATTTGGAGGGTAGATTTGATGTAGATCATGCCAGCTTTAAAGAAATTAGTCATGGGCTGCTTTGACAGAGAAGTGGTAAAATGCTATTGTCTGTTAATTTGGAATTTTGAAGTGGAGGCAGACCAGATGGCTGACATAGTGACCTCCCCTATTACCTTCTCCTCCTCTTCCTTTTATACTTATAGTGGAGACATTTGACTCCTACCTGCAGTCTTGCCCTTGCCCTGGGACTTGAGATTAAATCTGTCTACAGTCAGAGGTAATTGAGAAGGGAGACCTGAAAGCCCAAGGGACTAAAATCCTGGTCAGCCCTGCTGCTCCTCTCATTCTGATTTCACACCTTAAATTTAGTCATCCGGCTGTTGCCTTGTTTTTTGTTTTTTTTGTCTTGTTTTGTTTTTTTAAATATTTTATTTATTTATTTGACAGAGAGAGAGATTACAAGTAGGCAGAGAGGCAGGCAGAGGGAGAGGAGGAAGCAGGCTCCTGGCTGAGCAGGGAGCCGGATGTGGGCCTCGATCCCAAGACCCTGAGATCATGACCTGAGCTGAAGGCAGAGGCTTTAACCCACTGAGCCACCCATGCACCCCTGTTGTCTTGTTTTTAAAATCAAGATTAAAGCTCTCCCATATGTCCACCAGGACAGGCGCCATGTCCTATTATTACTAATTGCCTTGATTGCAGAGCTACCAGTGGTCTGTATAATATTTTTACGTGAATTAGAAAAAGATATCTTTTCTGGGATAAAACAGCTAGAATTTAAGACTTATAGGATTGGAAGTTAGTCTTATTGACTCCCTTGTGGGACGCTTTTGTGCTGTTCACAATTGTGCAACTGTACATGTTGGTCCAGCTTAAATCCCGTGTTTTATCACTGAACCTCAGCCTCATGACCCTCATCTTGCTACCAAGCCTCAGCTACTGGATTGGTCATTTGCCTGGATCTTTACCCATCGTCTTCTCCCTGAAACCCAGCTGAGCAACTTCTGTCTGCTAAAACAGTTTAGGATTTGAGGGGTATGAAATGGTTTTAATTATTAGTTTGATTTTGGAGGAATATTTTCAGTTTTTTCAATTAGGCTTAGAAAATATATATTAAGAGTTCAAATTACCTAGCTTTCTTTTGTAAGTTATTTACTTGTGTTATTAGAAAACTAACATTTGGTTTTATTGTATAGTTAATTTTCTTATCTATGATTGGATAAAATGTCTACTATTATATTTTCTTAGTGCTGTCTATACTATAAATCAGTATTCTTATATGCTATAGATCTCTATTCTGTTCCATTGTTTATATGTATTTTTTACACCAATGCAACATTGTGTTACTTTAGCTTTAAAAAATATGTGTGTGTGTGTGTGTACATATTACTCTTTTTATTTTTTAATTTTTTTAAAGATTTTATTTATTTATTTGAAGGGGAGAGAGAGAGAGAGAGCAGGAGTGGGGAGGAGAGGGAGAAGCAGGCTCCCCGCTGAGCAGGGAGCCCCATGCAGGTCTCCATCCCAGGACCTGGGATCAGAACCCAATCCAAAGGCTGACACGTAACCAACCAAGCCACCCAGGTGGCCCTATATTATTCTTTATTTGTGCTATTTTTTGTTTGTTTGAAACTCTACTAGTTTGATTTTATTGTGGCTACAGAATATTTCTTTTATGTAATGTTTACGTGATACATCATTTTCAATCCTCCTTTCCTTTATTTTTTATATCACTATATTTTATGTAAATCTCTTATAAGTAGGATATAGTTAGCTTTGATATTAAGCAATATAATAATCTTCATCTTTTAATTGGAGAAATTATTTCACTTTTATTTACATTAATCATTGATATGTTTGGATTTAAATCTATCACTTTGCTATTTGTTAAGTATTTATCTGTTTACTTTGCATTCCCTTTCTCTCATTTAGTCACTCAGTTGATTTAAGTTATCTCAGCAAGATCCCTTCAGTAAGAAACAAATATCCTCAGAAATAGAGAACTTTTAACAAATATAAATTCATACCTTGAATGAAGCTGGATGCAAAAGGGACAGTCAGAGGTCTAAGGAGGTCAGAATTGGACAAACATGGGTAAGCAGCTTCTAAAGAGACATAGTAAGTCTATTCAATTCCTGTGTTGGAGAGGCCTATGTGATAGCTAGAGAGGTATCCAAGGATCAAGAGTGTGGTGAGTTGTTTTTGATTAATTCCTGCAGTCATCAGCTATCTGTATTAGTCACTCTTATTTGCACATAAAACAACCTCATGGTCACTATATCATATGCCAAGAAATATTTATCCTCACCTTTGAGACCATGTGGATCAGCTTCTATGGCCTTGGTTTCAGAGGTGCTCCACTCAATGGATGTTCATTCTGAGGAGTAGAGGCTACTTTGAGAGCAGTCAGAAGCGTTCACTGAATATGTGTAAATAGACAATGTCATTTAAGATCCAAATTTGAATTTGTACATGCTCACTTCCACCCACATTCCGTTGACTAAAATGAGTCACATGAAGAAGGCCACCATCAGGGAAGTGTCCTCCTTCTAAGGAGGTAGAAAGTTAAGAAAAAAAAATATTTGCTGAACAAAAGCTTAATCCACTTCAGCGTCTAGCTAGAAAACGCTTTTAAAACACCCTTCATTTTATTCTGTACTTTTTGCTCATGTAGCAAAAAATGTCATCCTTGACCTTCTTACCTCTTATTTTGGTCTCCATGAACCTTTAAATGAAATCTGGAAAGCAGCTGGGTCCTTTTTGTTTTGTTTTGTTTTTTAAATAAAATCAGCTTGCAATAGTCTACCATATATTTTAGAACTAGAAAAAAATTCATATAAAATATTCGGCTCCTCTCCTCCTCCTACAACAGGGACTTCTTATAGTGCTCTTCAAATGCAATAAACATCTATTACAGTAGGCAATTTCATCTAAGTTCCATCAGATGTAATAATCTGTTCTCAGGCTTTAGCATATTTGCAATTACAGTCTGAAATTATACTGTTTTGATATTGGCTCATATGGTTGGTATTAGAATAGTAGACATTCTTAACATAGACATAAGAATAATGCTTTAATCATTTTATTATTTTTAATATCAGATAAAAATAACGAATTCCCAATGTATTAGAAATATTGTATAGAGAATAAGATGAAGGCTCTTCCAAGAATGCACTCACATAAATATAATGCAGCGTACTGTCTGCCTGCCAAATATAAATCACATAAATATGAATTCTCTACACACAAGAGATACCCAAATTAAAGATGAATAAGAGCAAGATGCATATCCAAAAAAGCATAAATAAAGCAAATACATGCAATCTATTGAATATATGTAGCAAAACCAAAAGTATAGGAGAAGATGACAGAATATGGGAGTAGCTCTTATCAGTGATGGGAGGGTCATCATTACCTAATATTCCCATATTCAAAAGATATCCAGATCAAGGGAATTCATACTAGGCACTTCAAAAGGAATAAAAGAACTGCAAAAAGGGATTTATGATGATACTGAAAATGGCGTTGTATTTTTAGAAACTGTGAAAAGGCAAAACAGTCTCAATGAGAGCTTTACTGGGTTTGCTTGACACAGAATGGCAAAGCCCCACTGATGCTGGAAAGTCACAGGCAGCAAAGGTAGGACACAACTGAACCACCTGGACAGAAGATAAAGTAAAAAAGAAACTGAGAGACTTGGAAAAAGAAAGAAGGAAAGAAAGACAAAAGAGCGGGTGGGAAGAAAGAAAGGAGGAAAGGCAGGCAGGCAGGAAGGAGGAAGGGAGGGATGAATTAAAGAAGGAAGAGAAAATCATTCAGGGCAATTGCCAGTTTTAACTCTCAAGTGCTCCTATAGGTGTATGCTTTGGTATTGTTTTCATTCTATAAGAATTTTCCTTTTTTGCTCTAAAAAAAATGCCCTAAAAATATATCTAAAATTTTTGCTCACTGTACTTGGAAGGTTTCTTTGAACATTTAAACTCTTTAGTGACAGAAATAAAAGTCTATTTTTATGAAAATCTTTACCAGGTCTTCAGCACAAATGAGGCTCTTACATTACCGTACGGTTTCCCAAATCTTTTGGCGGCTGCTGTTCTGAGATGCTCAGTTTCTGTAAATCAAAGTATTTTCTTTCAAGATAATTTACATACATAAATTTGTAAAATATAACGTGTCACAAAAAATTCTAGAAATTGCTTTCTTGTTCGGTGTTTCTACAGTAGCATCCATTTTTTGAATGAGTAAGATGCAATCCATGAGCAGCCTAGACTCTAGGGATGATCCACAGGGAACAACACAAGAGATTTGGGGCAGAATGTTATTGGTTAATATTCAATTTTTTCCCTCCTGTTTACTTTTGAATACCAAATTTATGAAGGACAAACACTAAAAATGCAAAGCATTGCTCATCCTCACTGCTTAACATCAGAATATGGGGGTCAGTGAGCTTTCTTCTAACTGCTACCATCCTTCTTCAAAAAACATACTTCTTTGAAGGTTATCCATTTTGATTTACCACCTAACAACTTTCTTCATTCCTGCCATAAACCATTTTCTGGGTCATTCTCCAGTTACAGAAGACTTGAAATTTTAACCTTTCGTATAGACCATTCTCAGAGTAAATGAATTGGCCTCTCAGTTCTTTGCTCTCATCCTTGATTTTCTTTCTCTGTCCTCATCTTTGCCACCCATTCTCATCATTCTGCTCTACCCTGAGCCTATTATAACAAGGAGCTGCACCATGACAGAAATTTCTGTTTCAAATAGTTCACACTCTGACCTGTTCATCTAGCTCTGGTAGCTTTTACCAGTTCAATTACTTCAAAAATCAAATCTTCCCCAATACTTTGCTCTCAGCCAATGTACATTTTCAATATCACTATTCCCTACTTTTTTTTCAATTTCTTCTTTACTTACTGCCAGTGCTCATCATATCACTTCAATGCAAACACCCCCAAATCATTTGTGTTCCCTCTGTTATATACACTAGAAAAAAATCCCATCATTTGTTGAATTCAGCTATCTACCTTTGTTCATTACAGAAGAAAAAATATTTATTCACATAACTTGTGATTGAATATGCTCTAAAAATAGTATATGAAGCCCTCAAACTGGCATTCAAAAGTGCCCATCAATCCTATTATGTTTGGCTAGAAAGGTTCACTTTCACTCTTTCTGCAATGACTCTTTTGTACCTTCTCTCTTCAAATTCCTAATATCCCTTTCTTCACGCACTTGAGTGATACCCTCATGTTTTACTTTATTGCAAAAAATACTCAAACCAAACATAATCAGTACATCAATAAAGCTGCATCCATCCATTTTCATATCGTCTGTATCTTCCTTCTTGCCACAAAAGAATAAGTGTTTTTATTTCCCCAGAAATGTCAACCCTACCATGATGCTCTGTGTCCTGTCTCCACTTCCTTCCTTTCTTTCTCCTAGAACAATTTCTTCCTAACAATTGGATCCTTTGTACTCTCTCTAGCACATTTCTTCTGCCTCAGCATTACCTTTTCTGACTCCATATTCTTTTTTGCCTTCCATCCTGTCTGTTTGCCCCTTAACTTCATATATTTTATTTCCTTCTTTCCCATTTATTCATGAATCTACTCAAATCGAGTCCCATCAAATTTAGTGTTATTGTTTTTGCAAAAGTCTCAAAAGATTTTCCAGTTACTAAATTCAACAGACTATTCATTAGTCATCTTGATTGGGCTCTCAGCAGTATTGGAAATCATTGACCACTTTTTGCTCCTTGAAATAATTTATTCTCTGTGTCTAGGATAAAGCTATCTTTTGTTTTCTACTTCCCAGGCAGTCTCAAGATCCTTTGCAGATTTCAACTTTTCTAACAAACCTCTAATATTGGTGTTCTCAAAGTTGGTGTTGATCCTAGTTCTCATCTCTAAATACCCTCTCTCTTTAAGTGATATCTAGTTGCATAGCTTTAAAAACATATTAACCACAAAATATTAATTTGTACATTTAGATCTCTTCTCCCAACCTCTCCTCTGAACTCTGGACTCCTATCTAACTGCCCACCTAGGATCTCCACCCAGGTAATGTATTAGTTGTTATAATATTAGTATCTCTCTCTCTTATATATGTATACACACACACACACACACATAACAACATTAGTTGTTATAACACATGAAAACATACGAAGTTTTCAAATTTTAGTGACTTAATATAATAACGCAAAATTTATTTCCCACCCATTCACATAAACAGTGTCGTTTGGAGGGTTCCTAAAGCATCCTTCCTCCTGGTAATGAGGTAGGTCCCAGACTCCTTCTTTTATTATGTTTCTACCCTCATCTTTAGATTCAGAAGATCTGAAGACATTCTGCATGCAGTGGAAAGCATATGCAGATCAACTGAGATGACATTTTCTGCCCAGAATGACACACAAGCCATTCCCTTTTATTATACTGGTAAAAAGTAATCACATGGACTCTTGCGGATGCAATGTGAGCTGGGAAATATTATCTCTAGTTGAAAAGCTGCTCACCAGCAATGATAACAGAGAGCTAAGGGGAGTGTGAATCTTTGATACAGTTAGCCATCTCTAACACAGTCTGCTTTTTCTGACACCAAATAAGCATCCAAACTCTTTTCCTCCTAAAAAAAAAATAAAAAAATACAATGGACCCTGAAACAACAGGGGTTTGAACCGCATAGGTCAACTTATTTGTGAATTGTTTTTGATAAATACTGTACAGCTATGTAAATGTATTTTCTCTTCCTAATGATTTTCTTGACATTCTCTTTTCTCTAGCTTATTTTATTGTTAGAATACATATATAATGCATGTCACATACAAAATATGTGTTAATCAGCTGTTAATGTTAGCAGTAAGGCTTTTGGTCAACAATAGGCTCTTAGTAGCTAAGTTTTTGGTAAGTTAAAAGCTATATGTAGATTTTCAAAAGTTATATGCAGGATATCAGCACCCCTAACCCCTGTGTTGACCAAGGGTCAACTGTTTAAGCATCTCATCTTTGAGGAATGAAACCAAAAGTTTCAACCAGCTACCATATCCAGCTAAGAGTTCAATATCTCTGAGTGATGAATGATTTTCTCCAGCAGGGGTGGATATGGTTCCTTGCACTCTGGCAACATATGAACTAAAAGGAAAACTCTCTGTCTATTCAATCCTCCACCCTGACAACATCTAATACATAGTGATGGGGCAGGGACACCCCCCTCCCAAAAATGGAATAAGACCTCACATTCTGAAAACAGAAGTATCTGGGAAAACTTCTTTACCCCAAGCAAAGGAGAACTGTGTTTTCCTCTACTTTGCACACTGCTTTACTCCTGGTCACCAATGTTTGGGTTTTTTTCTCCATACTGACCACAATTTTCTGACGCTAGCTTGGGGTCCCACAATTCAATTCAGTTCTGACGCTATCTATCTGGAGGTCATGTTAGATCCCACAGATGAAGGACTCAGTCCCACAAGACTGCCCCCACTTTAGATGCCAATCGCGAGGTCTAGGTTGTTTGTTACCCACTTCTGACCAGCTATAAATTAGGGTTCCCATGATCATCTCCTCCAGTTCAATAATTTGCTAGTCTGACTCAAGAATTCAGGCAAATACTTACTTACATTTGCCAGTTTATTTGTAATAAAAGATATGGTAAATGATACAGATGAATAGTCAGATGAGGAGATACATAAGGTGAAGTCCAGAAATTCAGGATCTTCTATCCTTAGAGTTGAGGGTACACCCATCTTGTGGCTCATGGATGTGTTCACCAACCCAGAATCTCTCCAAACCCTGTACTTCAGGAATTTTTATGGAGGCTTCACCACATAGGCATGATTGAATAACTTAATCTCTAGCTCTTCTACCCTCCCTAGAGGATAGGAAATTGGGCTGAATGTTACAAGCTTCTAATCAACCTTGATCTTTCTGATGATCAGCCCCTCATCCAGAAACCCATCAAGTGTCATCTCGTTAAAACAAAAGATGATCTTATCACCCATAAAATTTCAAAGGATTTAGGAGCTCTGTGTAAGATATTCCTGTTATCCTCTATCACTCAGGAAATTACAAAGTTTTTAGGAGCTCTGGTCAGGACCTGGGAATGAAGACCAAAATATAAATTTCTTATTATATTACAATATCACAGTAAGCATTATAGACATAGCAGTTACATGTCCTTAGAACTGATGAAAACCTGAAGGCATGCCCTGTGAGTTCCTTTACCCAGGTAGAGAAGAGAAGTTTCTTATTTAGACCCTGATTCTGTTTTCTGGAGGGAACTCATTTGTTCATTGTTCTCAATGGTCCCTGTAACCATATGGGCCAGAATTATCTTCTGAGATACTCTATTTTGTTCATTATCTTGATGGTCTCATTTGAAGTGGATTTTGGAATATTTGCCTTTCTTGGTTGTGAACTTCTTTTGCAACTATCTTCATATTAATGCAAGTTTGGGAGCCCAGTGGTTGTTTAAAGGTCAATGAGTCAAAGGTAACCTGCAGGTTTCTATGGCAATATGTTTTCAAAGTTTTGTAAGCTTCTGATCTATTTGTCCCCAGTTCCATGTGCCATAACAATATAAAATTTTCTTTCTTAGACATTAGCTCTTAGGCCAGCTTTATTTTTTCCTGCCCAATGGTTCTCTCTTTTAACTTGATAGTGATTATGTTGAGACGATCTATATATTCCTTTATAGCAAATCCATATTTTGAGTGGACCTCCATTGCTCAAGCTTCTTCAGTCATAAGACTAGTGTCTGTTGCAGTAATTTTTCCCCAATCCTTAAAGGTCTAAATCTCTAGACTGTTCGCTTTCAATTTTGTTTACAAGCTGGACCATTCTCATCTGAGCTAATACCTTTCTTTTAATGCCATACAAACACAGCCAGTAACAACCAACCCACATTACAAACATGCCTTCCTAATTATTTTCTGCTAGAGCAGAGATTCTTAATCTTTTTTTTTTCTTTTTTTGCCATGGTTGCCTTTGGCAATCTATGGAATCCTTTTGACTTCTCAGAATTTTAAATATATAAAGGAAAATATTGAAGATCAAAAAGAAAATAAACAATATAGAAATACAGTTATTACAATATTGAAAAAATTGTGGTAATATATGTGTCACTTTAATACATCTAATAAGAAAATATATTTAAAATAAAGACAAAGTAAAGCTAATTTTTATAAAGTATCAGTGTGAGCTGTCATTAGATGGCTTACATAAAAGCATTAAACAGCATGTTGGTTTCTGATACATTTCCTTCCACATGTAGGAAACAATTTGTGTTTCACTGGAGACTACACACTGCCCATATATAAAATATCCTTCCAGGTTATCTGATTCTAGCTTTTCATTGTCTTTGAGTTATTTGATAATTCTTAAATTGTAGTGAATGATAAACTTGCACATTCTGTCTTGTCTGGTAGAGATTTAATTGGCTATTTCAGCACCTCTCCTCTCCTTATAAAAATGGTCCTGCCTTTACAATGTACTTCAGCATTTCTTTCACTTCATGTCCTTTTTTGTGTGTGTATGTGCTTTTCCTTTGAGCTGGTTATAACCTCTGAGGAAATGGTTCTCTTATTCAATGAATAGAATAGAATCTTTCACAAGTTCTCATTTTTATGTCTGTAGGAGTATCATGATTTTACCTTTTTCTGACAATTAACTTTTAGCACACATAATGATCAACGAATGATTTTAGATAGGAAACCCTAGAAAGTAACAAGAATGTCTGTGTCACAAATAATTGCATACAATTTACAAGATAAAGAGATGCCTGGTGGTCACATGGGAGCCCATAGAAAGAGAGACACTGGCTCCTTGTCCTGGAAGTGACACATGTCATCATATCTCACATTCTGTTGGTCAGAACTAATGACATGGACTCACAAAGATGAACAGGAGCTAGGAAATAAATCCCTGACTGGGTAGCTATCTCACATTACAGAATGAGAGCAAGAATGTTTCATAGACAATTAATATCTTACACAGAAATATATAATGGATAATAGTGCTCATTGCCATGTGGCATTAGTAGACCTCTCACACTTAAATATTCTACATGAGAATTCATGATATCTGCATGAAAAATGTTTCAAGGTTGGTAAGTATTTGTCTCATAAAGGGACTTCTCATTTTTTATCTTTTTAAAACAGTAACTTTGTCCAGCTTCACTCACTATTGAGGTATTAAAAACTTTCTCTTATGTTTCAGTGTAAAGAGATTAGAGAGAAAAAGGTATGTCAAATTCTTAATAAGTTTAATTATAGGATAACCCTATGACAACATAGTCAACTGTGAAGTGCACATGATCTTTGCAGCTTTATTTTTAGAGGAATCTTCCAAACTATGAAAGTGAGTGAATGCAGGTTACATATCATTATTCAGAACCATAATTGAGAATTATGTAAGGAAAATTTTCCTATCCTCATTTTTGGTAGTTCTGTTTTCCTATTTGCGTGCGCTTGCATGGAATGTACTATTTTCATTAGTTTAAAGTTGCCCTCAATACTAATTCCTACCCAGAATGTTGAGCTTAAATAAACTTATATGTAATTGTTTCTATATTTTTAATTTGAAGTTTGGAACTTTACTTTGAAAGTTATTTATCATAAACTGGAATATAAAAGAAAACATTTGTGTGTTTGTATAGCTAGCAAACGATATCACAGTTTACAATCCTTTCCACAAATTCTCTTTAAATGACTATGTCATGACTTTTTCATTCTAACAATGCATGTTAAAAAAGGAACAATGGGGCCAAAATAGAGTCACCTGTGCTAAACCCCACATCAGTAAATCAAGACTTACAACCTAACTTAATTGCATTTCAGCCTCTCCGAGGAATGTGACCTTTAACCACGAATCAGGAATTACCTGGTCAGCACTAATGAGGTAATTGGTTTGATAGACCCCATCCACCCCACAAAGGAAGGTGACTTTGCCTAAAACAATCCACTAATTTCTAGAAACTTCCTTTATCTGTCTGCTTCTGCCTATAAAACCCTACCCTTTTGTACAGTTCCTTAGAGCTCCTTTCTATCTGCTAAGATGGGCTGTTACTTAATTCATGAATCATTAGTAAAGCCAATTAAAGCTTCAAATTTACTCAGCTGAATTTTGTTTTCTAACATATATAGTTTGGAGACTACCTAAAATCAGGTCTTCCCAAGTGTGTTTAATGGGCACTAGTTTTTCAAAGTGTTCATAGGGATAATGTTTAAAAAGAGTTATTGTAGTAAATTTGGACATCAGGGGCTTACAGTCAAGTATGTTTCTTTGCTAAAAACTTCTTAGACCTTTAATGTATAAACATTTATTGGGAAGCATCAAGAGGAGAAATAGTATTTCCAAATTTATTTAACTGTAAGTCCTTTATTTGTCACGACACAACTAGCATTGTTAGTGATCTGGGAAGCATTTAGCATTTAGGGAAATGCTTTCAGTTTGGGGGCGTATTCTTGGATTCCTCATGAGCACCATTCAAATATGTTTAGAGGATATCATAAGGAAACTAAACTAATGCAAGACCATCTAGATTCCATAGAGTATGGCTGCAGGAGGGGCCCTGTGCTTATGCTTTACTAATCAGGTTGATAAGTTGCAACACAATGTTAATCTATTTCCCTTCTCCTTCTATCATGTGGGAAAATGTTGCTACTGAAATAACCAGTTATTAGTGCTTATTGCAATGTTGTCATGTTTGTTTCCACCAAAACAAAGAAGGATCTGCATTGACCAGCCACTTAAGGCTGTCACTGACAACTCTAACAATTCTGAATATTCACTGGCTTTTAGATGATAGGGATTTTTTTAAAACATAAATTCCTTATGAAATCACATCACAAAAGTATTTTTTAAAAAATAGCTAATATTACTCTGAACTAATCCCAGTTTAAATATATATTTTACTTTTAATATATTAATTTATTTAATCCTTACAACTACCTTACTTATATATTCATGTTATAAATGACAAAGATAAGGCCCAGATTCTTGAACTTTTTCTTAAGTCATGCCACAGTATAGTAAGGGAGAGAACTTGAATCCAGGATCCAGATAATTTTTAATCAGTGTTGGACAATGTTTGCATGGAGAAATGACTTCTGAGATTCATTTGCACCCTGTCCAAAATAACTGTCTAGAAAGATCTTGTTGGTTGGTTGAAACTTTAGAAATTATCATTATTAATATGTAAAAACAGTTGAAGAGTGACAATTTCACATGTTTTACCTCATGGCAAAGAAAAGTAGTGAGATGTCAATGTAGTTAAGTATTTATTGAGTACACATAGTATGTTAGAAATATGCATAAAATTTCTAGAAGTTGCAGATGCACAAGTGAGCCAAACAGACGTAGACCTTAATTTAAAAGTTAACTAAATTATTCCAAAGATTGAATACATTATTAGAAAATGGTTTAAATGCTAAGAAAGAAGAAAATCTGGTGCTGAGAGTATGCAACAAAGGGATATGATTTGTTCTGGGGGTGGAATTAGGAAGACTTGCCTGAGGGAGAGAAGCTTGAGTTGAAATCTAAAGGTTGAATAGGAATGAATGAAGCTCTGAGAGTAGTGGGGAGGATGGGAAGAAGAAAAAGAAAGGGAAGGAATCGGAAAGGAAGGAAGATGGGAAGAGATAAAAGGGGGCACTTGTAGGTGGTGGAGATAGGCTTTCTGGGCAAAACCAATAGCATGGGTACAGATCTGGAGTTCAGGAATACACATGTTGTGTTTGAGAGACTGAAGAAAGACCAGTATTTCTAAAGTGTGAAAAACTTCCAGAAGAGGAAGTGTGGGACCAGTTAGGGATGTGGGGTTTTGCCAGAGGAGTCATGAGAAATTACTAAAATGATTTAGTAATGTGATTAAATGTACATTTTCACCAAATTATAGATGGATCCTATAAACACACTCCAGAGTCCATTGGAAAAGTAACATAAAGGTCCACTTCATTCCTGATGAAGAACTCAAAATAAAACTTAAAAATGCATCTTGAAGTTGGAATACTTGTAAATCTTTGAATTCACTTATAGTAAATTTGTTCTAGCTTCTATAAATAGGCATTTATATGATATACAGTAATCAAAGTATTATTAAGTTATGTTTAAGAATAGGTTTTTAAAAATCTATTTACATGACTCTCATGCAAATATAAAATGAACACAGGTCAAAAATGTTATTTAACTAAACTGATGATGAAATCAATAAGATGTTACAACCAGTTTCAAAAGAAAATTTAAAGAATGACACATCCATGTGGAATTTAAGAAACAAAACAAAGATGCAAAGGGATTAAAAGAGAGAGGAAGGCAAACCAAGAAAGAGACACTTAACTATAGAGAGCAAACTGATGGTTGGGGGGGAGAGGGGAGTGGTGAAATAGGTGATGGGGATTAAGGAGTGTACTTGTTGTGTTGAGCCCCAGGTGACATAATTCACACCAGGAAGTGTGAATCACTGTACTGTACACCTGAAATGAATATCACACTTGTTCTAATGTTAATTGGAATTTAAATAAAAACTTAAAAATGTAAAGAACCACACATACATAAGCAAGTGAGGAATGCTGAAATAAGTTTACAAATAGATGAACAACAGGTCTATCCTCAAGCAATAGTTCCACGCCCTGACACAAGGAGTTTGTACTTCTGTGGGGAAGAATCTTTGCATTGTTATCAGTTACCACTTGCAGGGTTGTAAAAATAGTATAAAGACAATGAAAGAGTGAAAAAACCTGAAAGGGTATGGTAGAAAAATACATTTTCAGTCAATTGTGAAGTCTTTCAGAATTTTTCCTTATAAATATTATACATTTTGTGGCCTATAAAAAGGCTGCTCTACTATTGGTCTAAAAAATGTCACTGTACCCTATAATAGATTTGACCTAAAATCAGTGTCATTATTTCTGGCAAAGCTCTATGGGCTCCTGGAGCACTTCTTTATTCTTGATGTAGGTCAGTTTCAGAACCTATGAATCCAGACAGATTTCAGTCATGTGAGACCCTGAACAGAGAATCCAGCCACATAATGTGGGACTCTTAACCCAGGGAAACAGTGAGATAATAAATTGGTGCTGTTTTAAGACACTAAGTTTGTGGTAAATTTTTACACAGAATGCAAAACTAATGTAAATTTATATTGTACAATTCAATTCAAATGGAGTTCAAAATGAGGCAAAACTGAACCATGGTGTACATGTTAAGATTGGACTACCTCATGGGCATCTGAATGGCTCAGATGGTGAAGTGTCACCTTCAGCTCAGGTCATGATCTCCAGGTGCTGGGACTGAGCCCCAGGTCAGGCTCCCAGCTCAGCTGGGAGTATGCCTCTCCCTCTCCCTCTGCTTCTCCCCTGGCTTGTGTTCTCTCTCTCTCTCTCTCTCTCTCTCTCTCTCTCTCTCTCAAATGAATAAATAAAATCTTAAAAAAAAAGATCAGAGCTACCTCTGGGAAGTGAGGGGCAGGTAGTATTGGGTGGGGGTATGAAGGGGCTTCTGGAATCCGACAGTGCTCTAGTTCTCGATCTGGGCAGGTGTGCTCATTTTGTGGAAATTCATTAAGCAGTACACTTGGGATTTGTGTACTTTTCTGCCTGTATAGTTTGGCTAAATATTCTTGAAGAAAAATATTATTTAGACTTCATTTGGGTTTATATTTCTGATTCCATTGCAAAAAAAAGACTGAAAGTATTAACATATATTGAACAATGTGCTACACATAGTTCTAAGAGCTTTATGTGAATTAGCATGTTTTGTACGTCAATTTTGGTATTGCACCCTTTTTAATATAGAAATTAGTTAATTTCAGAGTCAGACGTTAAAGTACTTGCCCTTTGGAGTGTACTTGAAACTAGTTTAAAAGTCTTTCCCTGCCTTGTAAAGCTTTCAGAGTTAAATCAAAACAGAATTGGTTAAGCTGCTTCTAGGGACAAGCATTTTCCATATAATTAATTTCGAATGTTCTATTCATTTTAAAGATGAGTATAAAGTCTTTAGTGTGTATGAAAGGCAGTTTCCTCCCTCCACACAGACACCTATAATTAACAAACTTCCATTAATTATTTTGAACGAATTTTTTCATTTCCTTTGACAAGAAACATCACTTCTCAGTCCTAACATATATAAGGAATCTATTCTGAGACTATTCTTTGTCACAAGAAAAAGGCAATATTTTCTTATTGAGATTTTTCTTCTAGATCAAACAGAAAGATGTCATTTGCATTTCTTTTTTTTTTAAATATTTTATTTATTTATTTGACACAGAGAGAGAGATTACAAGTAGGCAGAGAGGCAGGCAGATAGACAGGGAGAGGAGGAAGCAGGCTCCCTGTTGAGCAGAGACCCCGATGCGGGCCTCTATCCTAGGATGCTGAGATCATGACCTGAGCCGAAAGCAGAGGCTTTAACCCACTGAGCCACCCAGGCGCCCGTCATTTGCATTTCTCTAACAAGCCTCAAGTATAAAGTTATCTTTGCTTACACCAGTCATTCTTGTGTGGCTTACAGTTTTTACTCTTCTTAAATAAAAACAAAAGCTGACTTATCTTTCAAAAATCATTAAGTAATATAGTCCTGAAATAATCTTTCAACAACCACTTGTAGGTGCACAGTCCATATCAGAGATAACATAAAATGGTGATTTCTGAGTGGACTCTGACACTGGACTCTATAATAACTTATTCCTTATTCATAGATACCATAAAAATGTCATTTATAATTATATGGTGCAGAAGGAATGGAGATGCTTCAGGGAAAAAATTCTTATGCATGGGCAGCCTTTGTCAACTTTCACTAGTTAAATATGATGTTCAGTTAAATATAATAATAAATTATTTAAGGATAATACAATAAAGATGAGATATATGGCATTACCACAGATGATAATTACATGAAAACATGCAGATTATTTCTACTATGGGACCAAGAGGAAAACATAAAACCTATTAACATAAAAGGAAGACATTTTTTGTTTTGCTTATTACATTTTCCACAGAAGTATTTTAACGGTTCTAATTTTTTCCTAAGAGACCATTGTCTACAATCATTGAGAGTTTTTTGCGAGAATGATAAAATAATTTTTCTTAGGGAGCATTATTTTTTCATTATAGTTTGGGTTGAAATGCTCTCCCCAGTTTGGCATTCCAAATAATTTTAATTACATTTATTAAGATTTTGAATAAATAATATATTCTTTTGATTCAAAATTCAAAAAATACAGAAGTGAACACAGAGAAAAATCACCCCTCCTACTTTTGTCTCCAAGACCCCAATTCTCTTCCCCCTAAGTAATATATAGCATCATTTTCTTTTAAGCCTTGGAAGAAAAATTTTATGCATACATAAAGCAAATATGTACAAATTATATATGTGTGTATATTTTTCCCTGTTACTCAGAAACGATCAAGCTGTTTTCAACACTTGGAGACAATAAACTCCTTAAGATGAGAAGTTTGTATCTGATTCATCTGTGTGATCTCTCTAGCGCATGGAGATATATATAATTCCTCCTCCCTTTCTTTTTTGCACATGGTTGCATATATGCCCATTCTGCACTACATTTTGTTTTGTTTTTTAGATAAAAATATGTTTTTCCAGTTTTATTGAGAAATAACTGACAGATGTCACCGCATAATTTTAAGGTGCCCTGTAGCTTGATGGTTTGATTCATGTATATTGTGAAATGATTACTAAAATAGGTTCAACTAACGACCATCTTCTCATGTAGAGACAATAAAAAAAAAGAAGCAAAGAAGAAAGGAAAAAAAAATTCTCCTTGTGATGAGAACTCTTAAAATTTACTCTTTTAACAACTACGTAACATACAGCAGTGTTAGCTATTGCCCTCACGTTGGACATTACATTCCTAGTATTTATCTATCTTATAACTGGAAGTTTGTACTTTTGACCACTTTTCTCTAGTTCCCCCCCCCACCCACCTCCGATAACCACAAGTAAATCTCTTTTTTTATGACTTTAGTTTTTTCGGTTTTGTTTTTTTTTAGATTCCATGTATAAATGATATCATACAGTATTTGTCTTTTACCTCCTGATTTGTTTCACTTTTTTTTTGTTTGTTTTACTTTTATAATGCCTTCGAGTTCTACCCACATTGCAAATAGCAGGATTTTCTCATTTTTTGTGGCTGAATATTCCATTATGTATATACACCACAACTTCTTTCTCCAACCATCCGTTGATGAACCCTTAGGTTTTTCCATATCTCAGCTATTGTAAATAATGCTGCTGTGAATATGGGGGTGGAGTTATCTTTTCCAGTTAGTGTTTTTGTTACCTTTGGATATATTCCCAGAAGTGGAATGGATGGATCATATGGTAGTTCTGTTTTTAATTTATGAGCATTTTCTATGCTGTTTTCATAGTGGGAAAGCATTTCTTGCAGTGAGTTCCGTATCAGTACCTAAAATACTTCCTTATCCCTTTTCATCGTGGTATAATGTTCCATTGTATGTGACATTCCATATATATATATATACACATATATACACATTCTATATATATCTATATATCTATATATATCTCAATATATATATATGGAATGTGTGTGTGTATATATATATATATGTGTATATATATATATATATATATAACTTTTTTCACCCGATCTCCTCTACATTCATATTTGGGTTTTGCCCAATAGTTTGCCATTATAATGGGCATGCGGTCATCAAAAATGACTAACTTCAACTGAGCACTTAGTATGGTTGGGCACCATGTAAAATGCTTTCTTTACATTCAATTCTCAAGCTAACTCTATGAGAGCAGTACTTTTTTTTATTTCTACTTCACAGATGAAGGAAACAGGAGGTTGACTAATTTGTCTAAAGTGAGAAAATGAGTAAGTGGAAGATTCAGAATCTGACTGCTGCTCCGTGTGTTTTCAAAACTCTTATAACAGAAAATAATTACATAGATATTTACTAACAATCTCTTTGTATTCAGTGTGCTGAGGAGGGAGATCACACAGATACATCAGACACAGACTCTTAACTTGAGGAGCTTATTGTCTGTAAGTGTTAAAAACAGCCTGATCCGGGTGCCTGGGTGGCTCAGTTGGTTAAATGTCTGCTTTCTGCTCAGGTCATGATGCCTGGGTCCTAGGATCAAGCCCTAGGCTGGGCTCCCTGCTCAGTGTGGAGTCTGCTACCCCTCCTCCTTTGCCCCTCTCCTGTGCTTGTGGACTTTCTCTCTCTCAAAACAAATAAATAAAATCTTAAAAAAACAAAAACAAAACCAGAAACTGATCCAAATGATCCAAAACTGATCATTTCTGAAAAATGGTAAGTCAGTCAATTATAGCAGATTTCAGTAAAGCGACGGGTCGGTAACAAAAATGTTTTGTGTACACAGAAATTACAGTTTAAAATCACATTCTCAATTTCAAGTTTTATAATTCAACTAAAGAGTACCAAATCTAGAAAGAAAACTCTAAATCTGGTTTTGATGTAATTACAGTAGTATATAAATTTAATACCTAAATTTCAAAGATGACCACTTTTTAGAAGTGAACCAGAAACATCTCAAAATCTCTAAGTATATAGCTAGGAAAAAAAAAATCTTCCAACAGAAGAAAATTTGAAACAAATATTAAGAAAATGAATGGTTTGAGAAGAATTCTGAAAATGGCTTGCTTGTTTCTAGGGTAGAAGTTAAACTTAATTTCGATTATTGGATTTTGGAAATTTCTGTTTTATTCTTTTCATTGCCAATTTCCTTCAGGACAAAGATTAGAAGTGTCAAAAATGACACGTAACAGACATTTCTTCCAAATGTTGGGGTTTATGTAGGGATGGAAAATGTTATGAAGAAACTGGCTTCCAAATTTGCAGCCTAGTTTTGATAGTTAAAAAAAGAAAAAGAAAAAAAAACCAGTTGTAGTAAGAGCAGAAAACATTTTTTATAGAGAGACACTTATATCCAAAATGTACTCTGCAATTAAATGACCCTTCTCACTCTAGTTCCTCAGCTGCCCTTGGATTTACTGCTCACACTCCATTTGCCCTTCATATTCCTTATCTAATGACTCCTGTAATTTGCTTACTGAAGGGGCACCTCGGTGGCTCAGTCGGTTAAGCGTCTGCCTTTGGCTCAGGTCGTGATCCCATGATCCTGGGATCCAGCTCCACATCAGGCTCTCTGTTCAATGAGGGAGCCTGTTTCTCCCTCTGTTTCTGCCTGATGCTCCTGGTGCTTGTGCTCTCGCTCAATCTCCGTCAAACAAATAAACAGAATCTGAAAAAAATAATAGTGTCTCAGAACAGGTTAAAGAATAATATATTTTAAAATATACACATTTCTATTTCCAAAAAAAAGAAAAAAACAAGGAAGGAAACAAAAAAATTAACTATGCGTAAATTTATGGCAGTATTATTTTTTAAATAATCATATTTTTAAAATAATTTTTAAATTGTTATGATGCTTAATTTAATAGCTATTACTTGTTACTTTTTCACATTTAAATGAAGATCACATTTGTTTCCATTTTCAAGTTCTCCATTGATAAAGATGAACAAGTTTCACGGTATAAAACATTGCCTACTTCTTGATAGAACTGAGTTTCCGCAAGTCTCTGAAAATCTTTTTTTGTTGTTGAAGGATGTTTGCCTTGGGGATTACAGTATCTCTTGCTTTTTATTTTAGAAAAGAAGCATGACTTAGTCTGACATGTGTGACTAATATGGTCACAACCCTTGGGAAATTAGATGGTTTTCTGGAGACATCACTAAAGAATACTGACTGAACTATTACTGCCTGACATATGAGTCGCTCTATACACCAAGGCTAAAAACTGTCAGAATGAACAAATACCAAGATGAGTATCTTTAGCTAGTTGCTCCAACTAGTCCAATCACTGATGACTCAGACACATCTGCCAAATGCATAAGCTTATTACCATTTTGGAGCCTCAACGGTCTCATGAAAAATGAAAAAAAAACAAAACAAAAACCAAGATCAGATGATGAAGGCATCATTCTGGATTAGGGTTCTGTGATGTATCCAATATCACCATGACATGAAAATAAGGATGCTTCAGCCAACAACAGGGCTGAGAAGAAAAATAGAAAGGAAAAGTCCAAAACTATGAAGAAATGAAAGAAAACTGTAAAGCTGAAGTGCTGAATATTGCCCTTACTGAAGAGAGAGAGGGAAGAGGAAAATGGTAGCAGCAGGTTCGTTGAAAGATGGAATGGCCAGATGGCCAAGTGAAGTGTGAGGTCTTCAGAGCCAGGCTGCCTCCATTAGAATCACAACTTTCCACTTCTAGCTGTGTGGCCTTGGGCAAGTGACTTAGCCTCTCTGTCTTTCAGTTTCATTATCTGTAAAATAAGAATAGCGGTAGACAGTGTCTGCCACAAAGGAACACTAAAAATTAATATTAATTTTATTAATTTATTATTTTATTAATTTTATCAATATTATTAAATGGGCCATATAGTTAATATCCAAAGTTACCTATGAAGAGGATCTGACATACAGGCACTTGACAAATGATTCTTGATTTAATTAGTGAGTGATTGAACTATTCTTTTTAATTTAAAGTCTCAAGTTCTCCTAAGCTTTGTTATAGGTGTTAGTCGACTACAAAATTTAAAAATGAATTTATAGGGGTGCCTGGGTGGCTCAGTCGGTTACGTGTCTGTCTTCAGCTCAGGTCATGATCCCGGGGTCGTGGGATGGAACCCAGCATTGGGCTCCCTGGTCTGTGGAGATCCTCCTTCTCCCTCTGCCTCTGCCTGCCGCTCCTGCTGCTTGTGTGCTCTCTCTCTCTCTGTCAAATAAATAAATAAAACATTTAAAAATAAATTAAAAGAAAATAAATTTACAGTTAATTTTTAAATATACATTGAATGAGAAGAAAAAGGAGATATTTTCCCTTACTCGTCTGCTTTATTCTTACTCAGAATCAAATTACATATATATTTCAATATAAATACTGTCAATCTTATTCTACAATTACATAAAGTTTAAAAGGTACTAAAGATATTTTTTAAAATTTTGATAGGGTAATTGATTTCATTATTCCATTTAGTTTAGCTTTTCAAGGCTAAACTCAATTCAAATTTCTCTGGGTAGAAAAAGGACATTCTAAAAGTAGCTAATTAAAATAATCATTGTGAGATATGTAGACGTGTGATTAACCAGACAGGATTCTTTAAAAAGTAAATGAGACTATATTGCAATTTTACAGCTGAAATATTTCATCTGATTCATTAGGGGAATTCTTAATAGAACCCTGGGAGAGGACGAGTACAACCACTTTGCTGCTTGTGGCTCAATTATATAGATATGATGTGCAGTTTAGAAGAGAACAAGGAAGGGGCGCCTGGGTGGCTCAATCGTTAAGCATCTGCCTTCAGCTCAGGTCATTGATCCCAGGGTCCCCACACTGAGCCCCACATTGAGCCCCGCTGTGGGCTCCCGGCTCAGCGGGAAGCCTGCTTCTCCCTCTCCCACTCCCCCTGCTTGTATGAATAAATAAATAAATATCTTAAATAGATAAATTAAAATCTTAAAAAAATAAATAAAAATCTTAAAAAAAAAAAGTAAACTAGAGCTTGCTGCCCTCTGATACACATTTTTCCTGTTCTGGCCATGGTTTTGTGAACACTGCAGTAACCCTACTCTTATATGTCACAGTATTATTTAATGACTCTGGGCTGAATTCATCCATATTAAGGGATGATACTGACGGGAATTCAAAACACGATCTATTTGGCATTAAGAGAATCCCAAAGGAACACTGGCACGGCACCTGCTACTCCTTTCCAAGGACATAATCAAAAGATAGTTGGACAACCCACACCGCCCACACTTCCCAGGTGGCTAACAAATAAATGAATCATTGCCGGATAGGCTAGCAGAGTTGCACGATATTTGAAATGAACTATCCATGACTATTTTTCAAGTTTAGAAACATCTTGGAGCTCATTCTTTGGCATTTTAAAAAAAGACTGGAGTTATTTTCAAAGGAAGAAAGTAGCCCAACTTGAGGTGGGGGTAAAACAATTTCTATTGCTTTTCTTACTCTTGGCCAAACAAATGGTTCATTCTGAAATTTAGAATGATTGTGTTCTACTTTATGTAAATTACATAATTTGGTTAATATACTTCTAACTTCAGCAGAATTGTGGTTCCAGTAATTATTCGGAATCTGTTGCACTTTTTGCTAAAGTCAATATATTTCAATCTGCTTACACATGTACTTGGTGATGGTTTGACAAGTTTGACAGGCATGACTAGTTTTGAAACAACAGAATTAAAAGAATGAATTAAACTAATATTTTAAAATTACTCGAACAAACAGGGGTTAGGATGCTCTATAGTGGATAAAAATGGCAGCTTGAAAGTTAAAAAGCATAGAGTATTAAAGCAAAAAAAGAAAAGTTAACATAGATGTAAAAGTTTCCCTTTCTCTCTAGGTCTGTTCTACATTCTACAGTTGAATTGTCTTTTAAATTACAGCTTTATTGTACCATGTAGCATATCAGCACTCCATTTCTTTTTATCGCTCAGTGATTCCTTCATTCACACATAATATTCCATGTATGGATATATCATATTTTGCTTATCCATTCTTTAGCTGATGGACATAAGGTTGTTTCCGCCATAGGCTATTATGAATAATGCTATCGTGAACACTGTGTGTAAGTTTTTGTGTGGGCATATGTTTTCATTTTCTTGGCATATACCTAGGAGTGGATCTTGCTGGATCTTATGGTAACTCTATGCTTAACATTTTGAAAAACCTTCATTTTTCAAAGTGGGCCATGCTCTTTTACAGTTCTTTTTTTTTTTTTTTTGAGATTTACTTATTTATTTTAGAGAGAGGAAACACACAATGCGGAGGGCAGAGGGAGAAGAGAGAAACTCAAGCAGACTCCGCACTGAGCACAGAGCCTGATGAGGGAGGGGCTCTATCTCACGACCTGAGATTATGATCTGAGCCAAAACCAAGTCAGACGTTTAATGGACTGAGCCACCCAAGTGCCCCTTTTACATTTGTACTAGCAATATATGAGAGTTCCAATTTTCCACATTCTTGACAACACTTGTTATTGTTTGTCTTTTTTATTTTAACCATGCTAGGGATGTGGAATGGTATGTCCCTGTGGTTTTGACTTACATTTCTCTAGTGATTAATAGTGGTGAGCATATTATTGTGTGCTTACTAAACATGTGTATATCCTGTTTCTGTAAAAAAATGCCTATTTAATTCTTTTGCCTGTGTTTAATTGATTTGTCTTTCTTTTAATTGACTTTTTAAAAAAAGAGCAGTTTTAGGTTCACAGAAAAATTGAGGGGAAGGTACAGAGATCTTTCACACACCCTCTGCCTCCCACACATGCATCGCTTCCCACGTTATCAATATCTCCCACCAGAATGGTACATTTGTTACAGTTGATGAACCTACATTGGCACATCATAATCACCCAAAGTCCATAGTTTACACTAGGGTTCACTCTTGGAACTGTACTTTCTAAGAGTTTGGATAAATGTGTACTAACATGTGTGCATTATTTTCATTGCCCTAAAAATCCTCTGTGCTCGACCTACTCAGTCATCCTCTCCCTACAACCCATGGCAACCACTTATCTTTTCCCTGTCTCCACAGTTTTGCCTTTTCCAGAATGTCATATAGTTGGAATCATACAGCATATAGCCTTTCAGATTGGCTTCTTTCACTTAGTAATACACATTTAAGGTTCTCCCATATTTTTTCATGGCTTGGTTGTCTTTTTCTTTTCAGCACTGAATTATATTCTATTATCTGGATGTGCCACAGTTTATTTATACATTCACCTACTTCCTTTCCAATCCAGAAGGGTTTTATTACATTTTCTTGCCTAACTGACCTCCAGTACAATCTTGAATAGAAGTGAGAGCAGAGATCCTTGTCTTTTTCTCAAACTTAGGATGAATGGGTTGAGTCTTTCACTATAGAGTATGATTTCAGTTGTCGGATTTTCATAGATGCTCTTTGTAAGGTTGAGGGCATTTCTTTCTACTCCTAATTTACTATGAAAGTTTGTTGGATTTTATCAAGTGTTTTTTTCTGCATCTCTTGAGGTAAGCATGAGGCATTTGTCCTTTATTCTATCACTATGATGGATTACATTGACTGATTTTTGTATATTAAAAACTTGCATTCCTGGGATAAATCTCACTTAATCATAGTGTTAATTCTTTTTATATGTTGCTGGACTTGATATATTCATATTTTGTTAAGTATGTTTACATCTATGTTCATAAGGGATATTGATGTATAGGTTTCTTTTCTTACAATGTATTTTTTCTATCCTTTTTTTATTATGTTTAGTTAGTCAGCATACAGTACATCATTAGTTTTTGATGTAGTGTTCAATGATTGATTAGTTGAATATAACACCCTGAGCTTATCACATTTCTATCTTTGATATCAAGATAATTCTGACTTCCCAGAACAAGATATAAAGTGATTCCTCCTCTTTCTCTCTTTCTTTTTTTCTTTAAGTTTGGAAAGTTTTGGTGTTAACTCTTCTTTAAATGTTTGGTAGAATTCACCTGTGAAGCCATCTGGTCCTGGGCTTTTCTTTGTGGAAAATTTTTGATTACTAATTTATTCTTTTTTTATAAGTCTACTTAAAGGACTAGATTAAATTTTTAATCTTTAAATTTCAATAGCAGTATTATAATGGCTATGAAGAATATGTGACCATGTAGAGAAATGCTTTATTCAATATTTAATAGGGTAAAATGGATATTTGGTCATTTTTGTCCACCTGGCAGCCAACCTCTTTCTTATTTAAGAGAAATCCTAGAGATCAGAGTCTCACAATCTTACTTCTAATACTGAAGTGTAAGGAAACCACAGACCTGAGCTTTATCAATTGACCCAAGCTTCTGCCTGGGACTCTGAATCTGGAGGTATAGGGCAAAGGCATGGAAGCAAACATATGACTACCTTAAGAGTGGTTAGATATGGAGGAAGTGAAGAGAGAGGTTACATGATGCTTCTAGACAAGTGGAATTAGTACACAGAGATGTTATCAGGAAGGGCTAACTCTGTGTGTGTCACAGTTTGGGATTTTGGTCCAAATTACCCCTGTTTATAAGCTTTTCATGAAACAACAGTTTTCTCATGAGAGGAATGAGAGTTCAAGTCTTCCTATTTGTAAAGGAGTTTGAGTTATTCAGTATCCCAGAAGAACTTTGCACAAACAATAATTTAGCAAGTAGATATGATTTGGAATAAAGTGTCAATCCTGACAGACTAGTTTTAGTAAATTTTATCTTTTCCTATGACAACTATTAGGCTAATTCCTTATATAGTATTCAACTTATACTGTTCCCATGATTCTTTCTAATATTTTCTTTGATTGATCTGATCAATAACAAAGTTTTAGACCAAAGTCTAATTTTTGGTTCAATTCAATGAGTCTTTATTGAACTCTGGCCATTGTAGGGATACAATAATCAGCAACAGAATCGCTAGCATCAAATAGTTTTTTATCTTGTAGGTAGAGACATGCATGATTATAAACATAATATTAGACAGAAAATTACTACTTCTGTAAAGGGAGTACAATTGTTATAGTGGAGAAGAAACAGATTTACACCTATGGATACTTAGAAATAAATCTTGGAAAAGGTGTTATTTGAGTAGGCCTTGATGGATAATAAGATGTTTCTAAATCAGATTTGAGGAAAGAGGGAAACTTGATGAAGGTAACTGAATGATCAAAGAAAGGAGGCTGTGGAGCCCCTGGGTGGCTCAGTGGGTTAAAGCCTCTGCTTTCGGCTCAGATCATGATCTCAGGGTTCTGGGATCGAGCCCCACATCGGGCTCTCTGCTCAGTGGGGAACCTGCTTCCTCCTCTCTCTGCCTGCCTTTCTGCTTACTTGTGATCTCTCTCTCTCTGTCAAATAAATAAATAAAATCTTAAAAAAAAAAAAGAAAGAAAAAAAGAAAGGAGGCGCTGTGAGTATGGCCAAAATTTGGGTTCATTTAAGTTTATGACACATGAGTAAGAAAACAAATAATTAATTTTTTATTTTTAAAAAGATTTTATTTATTCATTTGAGAGAGAGAGAGAGAGGGAGAAAGAGAAACCACGAACAGGGTGGAGGGACAGAGGGAGAAGGAGATGCAAGCTCCCCACTGAACAGGGAGCCTGACACATGGCTCAGTGCCAGAACCCTGGGATCATCACCTGAGTTGAAAGCAGACACTTAAGTGACTGAGCCATCCAGGTGCCTCCAAATAATTAATTTTTATTGAGGATATACTATGTACCAGACACAGTTATATTATTTAAACATATATTAGCTGGTCAGCTTCTTTAATCTTCACACATCTATGAGGTAGGTACTATTATTATCTTCACTAGTTCCCCCCCACTTTATATATTGGGGAAAAACATATACACAAGTAAGTTAAGTGACTTATTTTGGTAGACAGACTCTTAGATGGCTTCCTGTTATCCCCACCTCCTGCTACAAGTGGGTAGGAACTGTGATTTCCTTCTTACCAACAAGAATGGAAAAAGTGTTGAGGTATAACTTCTGTGGTTAGGTTACATAAGATTCTAACTTTTATCTTGCTATCACTCTATTGATTCTTGTACTGGCTTTGATGACGTAAGCTGCCATATGGAGAAGACCATGTGACCAGGCACTGAGAGTGGCTGGCAGCTAACAGCTAAAAAGAAGCTGATATCCTCACTCCGATAACCTCTGAGGAAGAGAATCCTAATAACAACAAAGTGAGCTTTGAAGTGCATCCTTTCCCAGGCTAGTGTCACGTGAGACCCAGCCCTGGCTGACATGAGTTTCAGTCTAGTGAAACACCCCGAAGCAGAGAACCCAGTTAAATCATGCCCAAAGTTCTTACCCATAGAAAAACTATGAGATTATATATATGTGTGTTGGTTTAAGTTGCTAATTTTGTGGTAATTTGTTACACAGCAAGAGATAACTAACCAACACACTTGCCCAAGGCCATACAAATAGTAAGTTGATGAGTGACAATATGAAACTGGGTAATTTGGCTCTGATTTGGAAAATTTATTCTGACAGGTACAATTTTAGTAGCATTTTACATGGGAATGCTTTTCTTTTTTTGCATCAGTAGTCAATCCTCTAATATGAGTCACAATTATAAAATTTCTCATCATAAAAGCCAAAATTAATGGGTGAGATCTATCTAGTGGAGTTCTTGGATATCTATTTGCATCCATTAATAAATAGGTATTTTTAAGATTGTCCTGGATAGGGCCAAGACTTGGAGTCTGCCTGTTAACTGGTATTTGGACAAACAGAAGTTTAATAGAGGCCCTTGTAGCAGTCATTATATATGGGAGATTATGGAGTTTCTGATATTGGATTTGCTCTGAGAGAATATTATCTAGCACAATCATCCACACTTTAAACATGGCTCCAGAATTGAAGTAAACTGATAGTTCAGAGTACGGCTCAGAGGCAGGTACCAGTTCTAATGGCATCTGCATGCTTTGCACAGGAGACTGTGTGGGACTTGAAGAGCTCTTTCCCTTGATAGAGAGACCCTGGCATTTATGCAGACATGCTATGGGACCCCACTAACGGTAAGACAGAAGATAGGATTTTTCTCTCTTGGCAAGAGTGATGAGAGAGTTCCAGCTCCCCAGAGAGGAGATACTTCTAGGAGATTGTCTGTGAATATGTCTGTGCCTGAGGCAGGAAGCCCAGTCCACTAAGTTGTGGTAAGAACCAGCAAGCAGTACTCATAAACACTTGGGTGAAGGTAGGGATGGGAGACTTTGTGGTCAAGCAGTTGATGGGGTTGTTAAAACAACACAAAACAAAACTATAGCACTAAATGGAATCACTTATGCTAGGTGAAACCACCAGACGGAGGCTTCATATCTAATCTAATTGCAGTTTCGAACTCCCCCAGAAATGCAGTCTTAACCAATCCATCAGGAATTTTCTGGTCAGCACCAAAAAAGTAATCTGTCACATGGCCCTTTCCATGCCCCAGAGGAAGAAGAGGTAATCCACCTAATAAGAGCCTTTTGTCCCCAAAGGAAAGTGACCCCGCCTAAATCAATCCTTTTTTTTTTTCTTTCTGTTTATGACTTCCTTGTCCTGCCTTTGAAAACCTTTCCCTTTCTGTGGCCCTCTATTTGCTAGATGGGATGCTCCCCAATTCATGATTCATTTAATAAACCCAAATAAATCCTTAAAATTTGTTCAGTTGAATTGTTGTTATTTAACAGTTTAGGGATTGAAGTGTTCATGTAGGTGTAAGGACATTTTCCATATAGGCTGATAAAGCTAGGACATTTAGGTTATACAAAGGTTAAAGAAAATAAATAAGCTATGAAATGCCACAGCACACTTACTTGTCTGTGCCCAAAATCTCGTGTGTTCAATTGGTGATCACTTTCTGAAGAAACTTGTTCCTGAATAGTTTATGCTGCCATGGAGTTATCTGAAAATACTGAATAAAACCACATACATTATTTTTTAAAATAAATGTGTTTGTTATGTCAATCTATAGTCATTACTGATTAGTGGTTTTTTGGACAAGAAGGAGAAAGAGAGAGAGAGACTATTAAAGGCTGAGTAGATATGGAAATATCTCCATTAAGAAGTTTTAAACCCACTGAACCAGACTGAAACTGATGATCTGATCATGATATTTGTCAAATTAATGTCTAAAGACTATAGTCTATGAAAGATAGTGCAGTTATGTAAATCTATGCATAAAAAATAAAAATCCCATATGTGCCTAGAGGGAGAGGTTTCTGGAAAAAATGCTAACGATGAGATAACAGTATTTAGCATACCTACAGATTTTAATTCAAAGAACTCCAAATGTCTTACAAATTTATTATCTATTAAGTCAAAGCTGGCAATATTATTTCCATGTTGTAAATTTCAAAAGTTACTACATTTTAATTGGACAAAAATATATACATTATAATAAAATCTTTGAAAGGGAAAACACTGGGAAACACCTAAAGTAAACCTTACACGATTTTGAAATATCTCACTGACCCAAGTGCATTTAATACTTGTTAAAATTGCATGCAACTTTGAACGTTATAAACATTTTTAAAATTATTCTATTCCACAGCATTTATATTTTTACTATATAAGTTAATAGTAAAAATTTTTTAGACAGTGTGAATTCTAGTTTATGTGAACAAAATACGGCTGCTGCCTTAAGGAGCTTACAAACTAATGAGGAAATAAAACTAGTGAATGGCTCTAACATTAACCAGATATTATGTGGTAAAGAGTTCTAAAGGAGGCACCTTGAGGAAACAGAAAAAGACATAATTATCTGTGATTGGCACTGCAAAGGTCAATGAAACCAGATTTTGAAGCGTGTGCAGGATTTCCCAAGTCGATATTAGAGGAAGTAAATTTCAGGGCTAATAAAATAATGTTAATGAACTGCCAGAATGTGAAGTGTAATAAGTAGAATAGTAGGGGCTAGACTGAAAAGATAGGTTAAAATCAGACTAAGGCAGGATTGTTTTCTTCAGGTCAAGGTCAGAATAAACTGGGACTGTTTTCATCAGGTAATAAGAAATAACCAAAGCACTTTGAACATGACAGTGAGAAAATTATGTCTAATTTTTAAATTCATTTTCACAAGACCAATGTTATAAATCTGAAATAGGAAAGACAGGAATAGAAGCAGATTGTAGGGGAAGATGATAATTTTTGTTCTGGACATGGAATAAAAAGCTGTTCGTGTGAAGTCTTAGCAGTGATTTCCTTTACCCACACCCCCACCTCTCCCAACTGGTTTTCTTTTACTTATTTATTTAATTATTTATTTATTTACTTATTTATCTACTTTAAGATTTATTTATCTAAGGGAGACTTGCACACGAGCAAGTTGGCGGAGTGGGACAGGGAGAAGGGGGGAGAATCTCAAGCAGACACCCTGCTAAGTGCAGACCTTGAGACCATGACCTGTGCCAGAATCGAGAGTCCAATGTTTAACTGAGACAGCCAGTCGCCCCCTCTTTTTTTCTTAACTGCAGACATTGAGAACCCCACATAACCTACTTGCCATTTGTATGTCCAAATCCATAAAGTGATTCAGTGGTGTTTTGAGGTACTGATGGGATGTTCCAGTGGAGGCTTCCAGCAGGAGGCTGGCATTGTGAATATAGACACTGCACAGGAGTTGAGACTTAAACTTACAGATTTGGGACTCCTTCTCATAGAATTTAAAAGAACACTCATGGGGGGAGGGGAGGATAGGCAAGAATAAGGGATGAGGGTAAAAGATAAATTCTTCAGTGAAATGTAGCCACACAAGGTAAGTAAGAAACCATGATTTTCATCAGTTGGAAACTGCTTTGGCATGGAGGCCCTAAGGCTAGATTTGGAAAGTCTGAATTTGAACCCAGATACTTTGTTCTTCCTGTAGTGTACCACTAGAATCTTTGAGAAAAAGGACTCCTTACTGAGTGGTTTTTAAAGAACATTATGTGCATTTTCTTATTTAATTCTCACAAAGATTCTATAAGCTACATGGTTTATTTTTCTCACGTTGTAGATGAGTGGATTGAGGAATAGGCAGTTTGAGGAGCTTGCCTAAAATTTGATAGTGGAATAGCTGGGATTACAGCCCATTCATTCTGATCTCTGGAACCCATTGTTTTAAACCTCAAGTTCCCCTTCTGGTACGTGCCTCTGTTCTTTCACTTTCTCCTCATAGTCATTCTGTTTATGCTTATATGAAGAGACAGGAGATTTACACATATCAAAGTTATGAAAGGAAAATAATCAATATTACCTACTAAAATTTATTTTGTATTCTTCCTATTTTTATGCTAAAAAGAGTATTAATATATTTTAGGGGCAGAAAAATAAACAGGAATAAAATGAGGAAGAATGAGGGAAGCAAAAAAGAAAGAAAAACAAAGAGAATTAGAAAACCAATTGAGAGAAAAGAAAACATACATAGGAGGAAATTTGTAAACTAAACTTATGAAACTTCTATCATATGTCAGGCACACTGCATATTGTGACAGCATCTATTTATTGGTTTCCCTCACTTTCCCTGCTGTCACAGCTCTCCCCTATGATAGAGATTGAGATCACTAGATAATGACTTTTCCAAGTACCCTGACAGCTGTGGAATGGGTATGTGACCCAATCTTGTCTAGAGGGCTAAGATATAAAAAGGTATATGCGGAGAATCCAACCTTCCCACTCAACTGTGATTGTATGGGAGATAATGCCTGGCATTTTGGCAGCCATATTGCAGCCATGAAGGTTCAAATCTAAGGATGACAACTAAAAGGAATAAGGAAAGCCTCATTTCTTCATGACATCATGGAGCCACTAAAGGAATAACCCCCACGTTCCTTGTCTGATAGGATAATGCATACATTCATTGCTTTAGCCTCCTTTAAATATTCTGTTAGTTGAAGATGAAAGGATCTTAATCTTACTAGTATTCACTGAATGCACATCCACTGAATATGAAAACACATGTTCATAACAAATCTATAAAGATCCCACCCAGTGCTGGAAACTTGCCTCTTCTGAGTTGCCCATAGGTATCTTGATCTGACTCCACAAGAAAGGCAGGGAAGAATATGGTTGACACTGAAGTCACTCATGTACAATGTCCCTCTTCTCAGTGTTTTGCTCAGTTTTGATGGAGGGAGCAGAAGCCACTGCCCAGGAGGACCCCGCAGGGATAAGAATCTATATCACAATAGGTGAGAGTACTGAGATAAGCAGAGATAAGAGCTTTTGGTGAGGGAATCTTTAATAAATTGTACAGAAGGGAGACAATAAATATTGTCCTGGAGCAGCAGGGACTATGTTTGGTTCACTGACCTTCCTCTTATGAATTTACTTTGGGAAAAAGGCCATTAAAATTTCCATTAATAAGTGGATATGAGTGGTACAAGGGGTGGACTGCAGTGAGTACATTGGTGTGCTGCCCAAATCCCTCTTCAGATCTCAACGGCTTATTTCCCTGGGTTGTTGCAATTGCTGCTGAGACACAGCCCCCAGTTTTCAACCTTCTCAACAAATTGCCTCCATGAAAGACAAGTGCCAAACCAAGGTCATGCCCCTTCCCAGCCCAGCCTGCCAGGCCATGACTAGTCATCTTGGAGGTAAAAATGTCCTGCTCCCTCACTCCATAGGACAACTCACAGGGACCATCCCAGCTTCAGCAGAGTCAAGTGGGGCTTTTCTTGAAACAACATTGCAGGCTGATGTTTCCTTCTGCCCAACCCTGTTTCTTTCCACAGATGTTTATCCCAAGAGTGCTCTATAATAAACCACTAGCACACTAACTGAAGTCCCAATGTCTGCTTCCTAGGGAACCCAGGCTGCGACATCTGGCCTGAAATCAGAGAAGGCTTTTCTGAGGAAGCAATCTTAAATTTTGCAGAGTAAATAGGAATAAACCAAAAGAGGGGCCAGGACATGTAAGTCAAAGACAACGGTTCTCAATAGTAGTGATTTTCATATCAAACCGTGCCCCCAAGGGGCATTTGGCAGTGTCTGGAGACTTTTCTGGTTGTTAAAACTGGGGGTTCCTACTGATATCTATTGAATAGAGGCTAGGAATGTTGCTACACATCTTACATTACACAGAAAGGCCCTCCACCACAGAGAACTATTCAGTCCAAAATGTTGATAGTGCCAGGGTTGAGAAACTCTGGCCTAAGGGAGTAGCAAATGGAGAGGCTCTGAGCTTGGAGGGAGTACAGGACAGTTAAAGAATTAGAAGACTAATGTATCTGGAACACAGAGAGTGGTAGGGAGACAAGAGGAGGAAGCTGGTAAGTGGACAGTGTAAAGAAAGTAGCTTTTTTTTTAAAGATTAGTGGAAAGCCATCGAAAGTTTCTATGCTAAGGACTAAAATGATCAGGTTTATGTTTTTAAGTAATCACACAATCTGGTCATATGACCTGGGGGGAAAAGAAGTTGTCTGAAGGTCACGTGGAGCATTAAGGTTGGGTACCAGCCAAGGGAAGGCCATCCCAAGCTCTTTATCTCCAACTGCCTGCATTTATCTTCAACTGCCTGCATTACTAGGAAGAGAGCTATTAACAGAGATTCTTCTTTACCTAAGAAACTTACCTGCATAATAAGACAAGCTTTGTTTTGTAAATATCCCCTTCCACCTTTGTGCTAATGGTCTTTCTATACTTTATAATATATCCTTTATAATGGCCTTTATATCCTCAGACACTTATGCCTCTCCTTAGCTCATACAAACTTCATGTTGCCTGACTGTCTTTGGAATTCCCATGTCTGTGTGGATTCCCTACACGTAAGCTATTAAATTTGATTTTTTCTCCTGTTAATCTGTCTATGTCAGTTTGATTCTAAGTCCAGCTAGAAGGACCTTAAAAAGCAGAGGAAATTCTTCCTCCCCAACAGTGGCTTCAATTAGCATGATGACAGGGAGAAGGAGAAAGTATTTGAGAAGTATCTAGAAGGAGGAAGTAATAAAACCTAATCATGGTTAGAGAGACAACATGAGGTCATGTTTATGTACACAGACTCTGAAGCCAGAGGACATGGGTTCAAATTCCAACCTTGTCATTTACTAGTTTGGCAACCTTGAATGGTTTATATTTAATGTTTCTATGCTTTGGTTTTTGGTTAACCCACTGTTATGACTGTGAAGTGAGTTAATTTTTGTACAATGCTTAGGAGTGCCTGGTGCATGATAAATGCTATATAAATCTTAAATAAACCAACTAAATACAAAGATACAGTGTGTCTCCAAGGTCCTGGCTTTTCTGATTTGTGTAGCTGGTAGACAATTATGCCATTCTCTGAACTGAAGAACTGGGGTGAGAGTCTTTATTTTGTTTTGTTTTGTTTTTCTCAAGGGGTTAAAAGGGTGGTTAGGGCTACACACAGGAGAGTGCAAAACTGCTGAGAAGTCAAAACTCTATTTCTAAGAAGAAAGAGATGACTGTTTTAAAAAGTACATTCTGAATATTTTCTAAAAAAAAAACCAAAAAATGAGGTCCATACTAAACAAATCACTTTGCTGTAAACCAGGAATATCAAATAAATATTGCTTCCTCAACCTTGCATTGCAACAAATAAGATATTCTAGGTTTGATTCTCCTTCTCCCCAAGAAGTAATTAAGCAGTGAACTAATATTGATTCAATTATCTTTTTCTTTTTCTACTTTGTAGTGTTAACTGTTACTAGCTTATCAAACAAATAAAGAAATTCTACCCACAGTATATCAAGAATGCCATGAACTCTAAAGATAGTCTCTGAGTTAATAATTATCTTATTCTTATTAAAAAGCAATTATTTTCCCTTTTTTTCAGATGTATACCCACTTCCTACTATGCAGGCTCTGGATTACAACAGAACTCATTTAAAAAATAATACTTGTGGATATTATTTTACCCAAGTGCTTGTAAGCAATCTAAATTTGTAAAGATATCTGTCCATGTGGAGACATCAAAGAAAGATACATTTGAAGTGCAATAATTCAAAATGATAATGCTAAGGACTATATAAATCAGCCTGAAATTTTTTTGCACAAAAATGCTGAGAATCTTTATTTCCTCCAATTGTTTATTTAGAGCATGATCTTTCAAAACAAGGAGAAAGATTTGTAGGAGTTTTGTGCCTAGCAACATTTCTTTTTCTTTACTTCTACAAACTAATTTGGTTAATCACATGGACTATTAATATGAATTTTTTAAAAAGAAATTAATAGAAGGCTTAGGGAGTTTGTTTTATGTACTGCTATCCTAAAATAGAGAAAAAAAAAAAAGAAAGAAAGCCAGTGATCAATTTGAGGTGTTAATTGCATAGAGGAAAACAGAAATTGTTTTACTCATATGAAGAGTCTAACTCTAGAATGTTATGAATTTATGCAAGGTGAGGGAAAAGAATTTGCTTCCTAGTTTCCTTTCAGCATAAAGTGAATCATTATTACATAGGGTACTTATTTATATCCTTATATTTTGCATGGATTTTGAAGTTTAACAAGTGTTTTTATAAATATTATCTTACTTAATACTCAAAAGAACCCAATGATGCATGTATAGTAAAGCATGATGGCTGTTTTACTGATATGGTAACCAAAAAATAGACATGAAGGCCACACAGTAAATATTAGATATAGCAGCATACATCTGAACTTAAGTCTTCTGACTGCAAGACCAGAGGTATTTATTTTACTCCACTGTGATTTCCATTATGTATGTTTTCTTCACTTGATTCCAGAAACTTGGACCTTCTAAAAGAAGTCAAAGGACCTGATGAAATCACCAACAAGAGCTGTTCTTATATTTTTGGAAATATCTCAGAACTAAATGTAGTGGTGTAGTGGTCCAAGGCCAGTTTAAGTCGAAGTCTTCATTCCATTTTCCTATACTCTTTTTTTTTAAGTAGCAAAGATTTTATTTACATTTTAATTCGTCTTCCAGAGAAAGGTACCTACACTGTACATGGATACATTTAGCCTGTCATGCCATTCATGGTAGAAAACATTGCCTTACTAACTATAGGAATTAAAACACCTGTGTTTCAGGTGTAGGCTGGTTACAGACCTGTCACTTGTGACCCAAAGTCCCCGGGGTCAGACAGTGATTTTGCAGGACTGAAGTCATTTTTACTTTTAGAGTCATTTGAAAACTTTTCTATTGAGGGCAGGGGCTCTCCTCATTCAACACTGCATATCCAAATTGAGTGCAGTGTCTGGATCATAATATGTACTTAGTAAATATTTGTGAACAAATGAATAAGTAGTTTTAATCATTCTCAGCATGCCTCCAACACACATAAAACACTACATGCCCTTTAACTTCTAATTCTGTAATTATCTATTCAGTCAAAAGACACTGAGTACTTCTTACATGGCAGGTTATTGTAGGTGCTGGGGACACATAAGGGAAAAAAATTATTGGATTTATATTCTAATGGCAAGAAGTCTCCAAGTTAATAACAGAAATAAACAAATACAGAAATAAAACAAAAAATTAAAATGGTAGATGGTGATAAGAGTCAAGGAAAAAAATAAGTAAAAAAAACTGGAGATAGGGAGTATTAGATTGGTTCTCATGTCACAGGCAAAGTAGTCAAGAACCATTTCAATTGATGAAACTATTGTCATCTCCATTTCATGTTTTCAGCCACTAAAGTGGGTATCTTGAAATTGACAGCTGTTTTTATTTTGCAGGCCTGTAATCAAGTGCTGTTTTTTTTTTTTTTAAGATTTTTTATTTATTTATTTGACAGAGAGAGAGATCACAAGTAGGTGGAGAGGCAGGCAGAGAGAGAGGGGGAAGCAGTCTCTTGGCTAAGCAGAGAGCCCGATGCGGGGCTCCATCCCAGGACCCTACCTGAGCCTAAGGCAGAGGCTTAACCCACTGAGCCACCCAGGTGCTCCAAGTGCTGGTTTTTTACTAGATACTGTATACATACATCAGTGTCATAGAATTTGTCATCTAAGAACTTTAATTTTAAATGCTGTCCCCTAATAATAGTGAAGGCTTTATAGGGTGTACCTGATACACATCAGATGGATTCCTGGTATTGGGATGGTACGGTGATTCCACCTTTTGAAGCTCACAGTCCCAAACAGACAAACCAGACCAACTCACCTTCCTTCCTCCCTTCCCTCCCTCCCTTCCCCCCTCCCTTCCTCCC
>LNAC01000536.1:309607-351105 GCA_002007465.1 Ailurus styani | reverse complement strand
GCCCTTTTTTTTTTTTTTTTTTTTTTTTAGTGTGTGAAAGGCGTGGATGGATTTTATTTATTACCCTATATCTACGATTTAATTAGAGGTAAAATATAAGCAACACATAAAAATGCCTATTTCTGCTATCATGTAATATAATTCTCCATCATGAATATCATCATAAAGCTAATGAAAGCTCTATGCCATCACGTACCCTACCTTCTCATGGCTGGTATTTTACAACTCTCATTGTCTGTGAATCCAACCCACGTAAGATCCTCCCACAAATGGCACAGACTATCAGAGGGCGCGTCATTAGCTTACTGGCCCCTCACTCGCCACACCGGAGCCTCAACGTTACAAGTAGAGTTCTTAAATAACGAAGGCGATGAAAACCCCTGGAGTCTGATCCGAGCTGGAAGTGTTCCAGAGAAACCCACACCACAGCAGGTTACACGACCGCGAGGCTTTAGCGTCTGTCCCTGGACTGGCCCAACACTCACACACGACCCTACGCCTCTAGTACGCGATGCGTTCGTTTCACTTGGATACAAAGTCACTGCGGAAGAGGTTCTCGGTACTGCGTCTCTAGGCCACACGTTGACATACTAACCTCTCACCGGCTTGTTAGGGATCCAGATGGTGGTTTTTTAATTATGATAAAAAACATATGAACCATGATAGATCGCTTAGGAAAAGGTTTAGTCAAATATACAGATGTTCACTCATACACACTGTTCACTCAGTCGTTAAAGGAGAGCCATGAACAAAAGGATCATTTAAATGATTTTTCTTTCTTTTTTTTTTAAAAGATTTTATTTATTTATTTGACCCAGAGAGAGATCACAAGTAGGCAGAGAGGCAGGCAGAGAGAGAGGAGGAAGCAGGCCCCCCCCTGCTGAACAGAGAGCCTGGTGTGGGACTTGATCCCAGGACCCCGAGATCATGACCTGAGCCAAAGGCAGAGGCTTAACCCACTGAGCCACCCAGGTACCCCTAAATGATTTTTCAAATAGAAAAACTAAAAGGACTGAACTATCATCATAGATGTTTCTTCACTCCAGGAGCTGAGATGTTCCAGATAGGAGAGATCTTCGCTTGATTGGAAAATAAACACCATTAGCTGATGGCTCTGTTGATACGTAAAAAATCTGATGAGTTTCATCCCTGTCACTTTCCCTGTCATTCTTCCAGCATTGCTGTAAAATCCTTATAATACATTCCAAAGTAAACCAGCCATTCCAAATCTACAGTCATTCTGCTCTTTAATTCAATTCACAGAACTGTTGAAAAAGTAGACATTTCTATCTAAAAGTAGAAAAAAAAGGTTTGTATAGAAGATATTTCTGTTATACAAGGATGTTACACAGCTTGGGGAAATAACAGGTCCAAAAAGCTCTTCTCACCACTGATACTTTAAGCCTAGAAGGGGAAGAGGTCTACCATGCAGGGTCTGGTTCTTGCTTGATCTGAGAGTTTCCATCAGTCTCCTTTGTTTCTTCTGTCACAGGAACCTCCAACTGGTTGGGCTCAGTTGATTCTCATATCACTGGGCCTTCTGACTCATTCTGATCAACCAACTGATTATTAATCACAAGTCCGGGAAATGGTCTAATGACTGTGAATTTAATGAACTCAGCAGAATCTAAGATCCTTCTCATGGAGCTGATTTCCAGGTACGTGGGGGCTTTGAATGACACTCTGGGGGGGCATGCCATCAACCACCACACAGGCAGGGTTAATGGTGATTTTCCTGTAGGGAACTTTCACAGGGAAACCCATACCAATAGCTTCACCAAATCTCTGACCGAAGAAGTCATTCACTTGCTCTCTGAGCTGTCTTGCTTTCTCAACATTGGACAGCCTTTCGTTATCATCATCTGGAATCGTCACCTGAATGATGTTAAGATCTTCCACACCTAATGCAGTAGTATTAACGTTGGGCGCTGAATTTATTTTTCTCGGAGGGCTCTTCGAAGAGGAGGTGCTCTCCTTTATTGCTGTCTCAAACATCTCAGGCTTTTTAATGATGAACTTAATCCTGGCCTTGTTTCTGAGTATCTTCTCCAGCCTTGGAATGCCACAAGTCGACGGCAGCCGGAATGGCGCACCTTCAGGCAGGCCCTCTGAGTAGAAGTCTTCCGGGAAAGGTTCAAATAATGCAAAAGGCACCTTCACAGCTTGCTTGAGGCCAAGAGCTTCACCACATTTTTCATTGAAAAGATTTTCAACTTTCTGTTTTAGGTCTGTGATTTTGGCATTCCAGGCCTCAAATGAAAACTCTCTCCCTCGAGGCTTGAAGGGAACATTAGAACCATTAGTCTGGGTAGGGGTTCGAACCGCGGAGGTTTGAGGGTTATTGTTATTAGGGCCTTCCACAATGACCTCAATTTCAGGAACTTTTGAATTACTCCCAGGGCTCCGTGGTCTTTTCGGTGACTGTAAAGCTTTAGTGTTTATTTTACTAGCCATTCCAGGAATCAGGTAGGAAATAACTAGTTCAGGTGTTTCAACAACGAACTTGATTTTATTACTCCCATGGACAATCCTTTCAAGTCGTGGGGTTCCAAACCTGGTAGGGCTTCAGAAGGGAATTCCTTCTGGCAAGCCTTTTACATAAAGGAGCTTGGGGTTTGATTCAAACACAGGGTATGGAACTTTTACTGCCTCTGTGAGTCCAAGAGCTTGAGCGAATTTCAAATTAAAAATCTCTTCCACTTGCTTCCATAGCTTGGTAATTCTGACATTCCAGTCTTCTTTGACTGGTGTATTCATTCTCGGCTGAGTGACTTCAGTAGTACTGTGGGTCAGAAGTTCTGGTCTTTTAATAACAAATTTAATTCGATTGCCCACTTGTATGATCTTCTCCAGCCTTGGGATGCAATACCGTGAGGGAGTTCTAAAAGAAATGTTTTCAGGTAGTCCTTCCATGTAGAGGTCATTAGAATGTGCCTCAAATTTCTCGTAAGGTACAGCCTTGGCCCCTGTTCTCCCCAAAGCTGTGGGGTGAAGGGTTAGGGGGGGTTGGGGGGATGGGGGGACCAATCAGTGGCCCCTTTTCTCTGCTCTCCGAGCTTCTCTCTCACCCCCCTCCACCTCCTCCTCCAGGAACTAAATTGTAAACAAATAATACTGGTCAGCAAACTGTTATCCGGTCTGTAAGAGCAAAAGGAAGAAAGAAAAATGAAGGCTTTGAAGGAAGTCAGCACTTCCAAATATTTTCATCTGTGTATGTTAGTGAAACCATAGAAGCTGCTTTTTGGTATTACAAGCAACAGTCTCCAACCCTGAGAGGCACTTGACCCAAAAAGATGAAAAAAGGAAAGAAAGGAGATCTAGAATATTATTCCAATTGGCATAAATATCTCCTAAAGGGAATTTTGAAATATGTTTTTATTCTATCTAGCACCATGAATAGCATAGGTAATGGTTTATATTTGGACACCGAAGGTATCATCTGGAAATGTTGGCACTCTATAGTTGACTAATCTGTATATGATTACAACTCAAATAATTTGCAGAAGAGTATGGTGACAGCTAAACCAACACTATGCACTTTGTTATTCTTTCATCAAACATTTATGATTTCCATGGGGGGGGTGGGAGATTTTCCTCTATCCTTCAAAGGTTCTTCTGGTTGGTCTAATAATTAATAAAACAGATTGACAGGAGAAAATCAAGTTTAATTTTGTACATTTAAGAACACTACACATATGAGACTTCAAAGTAAGGTCAGTGAAGTCTATATGCCATCCTGAGCTAAGCAATGAGGTAGGAGCCTGAGGCTTCAAAAAGGAGGAGGGCAATTCACAGGGCAATTAGAGAAAGAGCAGATGTTTGGTCAGTAGATGTTTGCCCTGCCATACAGATGGGTCATTCAGATAAAATTTATCTCTGATAATAGCTCATATTCTGTTAAAGTTTAGATTCTTCTAGGTAGTTAAGGAACAAAAGTTTCTCTTGAGCCTGCAGAGTCTCGATTGTCTGCAGCTCCAAGTCATCCACGTGCCACAATAGCACATTCTGGGGAGACTTGTTCTGAACACTTTCATTTCCTTTATATCTAGGAACTAAGGGCACCAGTCTGCACAAAACGCAAACCAATAGATAAATACCCACGCTCCTAGAAGGAGTAACAGAAGTGATTGATTTTGATTCTAGGTGTAAAGGAAAGACTGAGCAAAGGAGCAGCCTGAGCTCGTTTCAGGAATGATTAGTTTGCTAAACAGGTGGAGGTGGGTGGGGAAAGAGGTTTTCCAGACAGAGGGAATAAGTACAAAGGCCTAGAGGTGTGAACGGATAGGTATGGTCAGAGAGATCTAAGTAGAAAGATTTTGCTGAATCACAAGTTTAGAATTGCAGTTAAAAGTTTGAAGATGTAGGCAGAAGGGTCTTGTTTTGAAATTGAACTTTATCCTACTGGCTAGTGGCTTTCTTTAGTGTGTATAATAATCACCTGGGGAGCTTGTTAAACTGTCCCACTCCTGATTCAGTAAGTCTAGGGTCAGATCCAGAAAAATCTTTTTAGCAAAAATCCTCAGTGACATTTTTGAAGGTAGTTTTCGTTCATCCCTTGAGGAAAGAGCTATAGTAATTGGAAGAAGTTTAGGCATTCTAATCAGGAGCACAACATTCCTCAGGATAACCTGGGGTGGGAAAAAGAAGAAAACTGGATGTCAGTGATTCGATGTGATCAGTAAAACCTCAGTCTGGGATTCAGGAGACTTGGAATCCGAGTTCAGCTCCCTTACTAACTGGCTATGTTTCTTCGGAGTAAGTTAATCTAATTTATCTGATTCTCATTTGCATTTTTTAAAGAGTAATATGGTGAAACTTCCTTGTAAGTAGATAAAAAATAAAACTAAAAACACTTTAAAAATATTTATGCTTCATGCGACTTTAATGGGAGTTTTATGGTTATGAACTATGCAAATGTCACAGACTGATTAGATCAAGGATATGACCCAAATTAGCAGTATTAATGGATACCAGCTAACACTTAGGTTTGTTTTTGAAAACATTGTGTCTTTCCTTTTACTCTTAAGTATCAATGTACGCTTTAAGAAATGCATAATTGCTTGTTCTAGTTAAAAATCGAGGCAAGCTTTCTTCTTCATTAATTTTGTTATCTGTGTTACACTTACAACTGCAGAAGATATTCATTTTAATTATATATGATACTTTTAAAATAATTCCATAGTTTTAGTGCATCAGCTTTTAATGATTTATCAATAATGTGTTGGCGTACTAAGAATATCTCTACTCCATTATCAGTAGTGCTTACCTTTTCTGAACCTTTGGTTCATCTTATAGATTGCCTAGTAGTTTGTAGAACAAAGTTTGATTTTCATCCATGTGAATACATATGAAAATATCAAGGGACTGCTTCTTTTACACCTGAATAAAAACCTGAAAATTCAGACTTTTCATTTAACATTCCTCTCAATACACTGATGTAGCAAAATTGACAACTGGGTTTATTTACTTGTTTTTTGTTTAGCTTAAAATAAGTGATTTAACCTCTCAGGGCCTCAGTTTATTTTTTTCACTTATTTTCAAATTAACTAAATGTCCAGAATTTTTTTAAACCAGCCAACTTAGTTATTTGAACATCATGTTAATGGAATTAAAGTCACAGGTTCTTAAATCATATGAAAGGCATTTTTGTCTTTTTTTTCTCTTTGCTTCAAGGTCACAGATTACAAATGGCTAGCCATCTTGCAGATACATCTATTGTGTATCAGAAGAATTAAAAACATAAAAAAAAAATGAAACAGGGAAATGAATGAAAACACTTTGCCATTTGTTTTGGAACAGCCACTGAGAGTATCCTTCATAATAAGGCTAATTGCTTAGAATTTAAATAGAGGGTCTCAGACCAAAAGAAGAAAGACATGGTCAGAACTTGCCATCGGTATACTCCTAATAACTTCAAATAGCTAAGAGATATTTATGTGCTATTTGCCGGGAACTGTTATAAGCATTTTGAATAAATGAACTCATTTAATTATCTCAAGACTCCTACAAATATGAATATATCTTCAATTTTTTAGTGGGGGCCACTGATACACAGAGGTGTCCACATCTTTCCTACGGTAACACTGGTAGTTAGAAAGTAGAGCTGGCATTCATACTGAGGGAGTCTGACTCCAGAGCCAGCCCTTGTCACAACATCTCACTGAACTGGATGAATCTCTCTTAATTTGGACACGCACAAACAAATAGAGTTTGTCATCGATCACAAGCAATCACTTAGATTTTTGCTGACATGTGATGTTCTCAGTTTCAGTGATCTCTGCCAAGGTAATAATAGTGGACTGTGAATTATGTAAAATGAAAATATCGTCTATTTTTTTGCACAAAAACCAGATGCGTCTTCAAGTCTATATTCATACATGTTGGAACAATTCATTCAGAAGTTCATTTTAAAAGTGGGCATTTATATGCAAGACCACTGTTCTCACACAAGTGACTGGAGTTACCAGACAAAAAGTCAGGAAACCTGATTTCTTGGCCCAGTGCTGCTACTAACCACCTGTGTGCCCTAAAGAAAGTGAGTTATCTTTTTTCCTTGTTTCCCCTCACCCCATTATCACATCACAGGAGTGGACTAGGAAGCCTCCAATATCTCTTTCAGCTCCAAAATTTTACGATTCTGTAATTAGGAATAAAAAGTACGGCCTATCCCTTGAGTTAAACATGGGTAATAGATTATCCCAGATTTCTGAAAATATCCCTTTAATCTCATGTAACACCTCAGGCTCATGGTATCTTGGGAGAGCTATACCAATCACATTCAGCTGCTTCGCTTATATAGTTTATGGCCAGAATTGGTTTGCTTTAGATAACACACTCTTGTGCTGTGTCACTGTTGCTAAGATACGGTTTTGTAAATACAAGTTATTTTAAATATACATCCTGGTGCATGGAGGGGGAAAAAACATGGAAAGCAGTTGGCTAAAAATCTAAACTCTCTTTTGAGAGGACTGAGACAACACTTTCAATAAATATTTGAAAGGTCCACTTTTAAGTGCATCTTAAAATTATTTTTGCCTTGCAAAATGAAACAGAGTGAAGAGAGGGTGAGGACCCAGAAGGAGAGTGAGCAAGTCTAAGGTCAACAGAGATGATGAGTCATTTTGCAGCTCAGTGATTTGGCCGGTTTGAAAAGACTGATACAGTTGCTATATGGCTCTGTGAGGATATTTTGTTCTTGAAGTTTACTTCTTGGTCTCTTCATCCGAAAGAAGAAGAGAATTTGACTGCCATCCTTTTAAAAAGATCAAAAAGGGCCTTATCTTAGGAATCGCTGTGGAAGGCTGAAGAGACTCCAGCTGGACAGCCCTGTCCCCAAAAGCAGGCTACCCGACAGAATAAGTTGTTCCCAATGTGCTGGGCAGTGACAGGCAGAAAGTCCTGTGGTCTCCAGATAAATCCTCCCCCACAAACTAAGTCCCACTGTCAGACACCCACGTCTAAAAGCCCCAGTGATTTCCTCTCTGCAGGAGCCCTTGGAAGTGTGGAGTGAGGCATAATCCCTTTTTGGCTCACGTTTTCGAGAGGATTTCTGTGTGGTTTGCTGTCAACAGGATAAAAGGGTGATGAGAGATGCGGGGTCTAGAGGACACCTTGGTTGCCAGGCCAGGAAGAGAAAGAGCTGGAAGCATACTATGGGGTTTCAAAGTCACGTTGTGCCTACTTCAGCCATTTCAGCGAGGGCCAACCCAGCTGCTCAAGCTTATATTTGGCTTTGCGCACAAGGCCTGTCCCATTAGCCTATTTTATTTACTTTTTATGATTCTTGGCAAAATTCATGTTACTCACATTCAAATTACCAGGCTTCATTCCTCGGCTGAGCAGACTTGTCTCCCAGCCTGTGTATATTCAAGAAGCGAAACTTGGTGTTACATTTATTAGTCAAAATTACATTAGCATCTGATATGCATGTGAATGGATTTTAAGCCTCACCCCTGCTATGAAGCCTCCTTACATCATTTTTAACATTGATTGATTCGGAAGGGCCATACTGAGAAATGGCTCTCTCACCCCACATCCCAAACATTCTATGTCTCAGTACTCCCGAAACTCCTACCAGTGATGTCAGGCTGAGTACTTGGTGCAACATTATCTGGTAGTTGATATTTCTTAAATAAATGAAAATGATATGAGCAGGGGACCATTTCACCATTATTTGAAATAATATCTGAAGGCAATGAACATTCTAAGTATTTCTCTCTGTTTCTTAGAGGGGAAATAGGGCTGAAAATTTCGACGGTGATGTGGTTGTTTTTGTGTGTGCTGCTCTGAGTAATAAGGAACAGCTCTCTTTATTACCTCAGGAGCTGGAGCGCCAAAATGGTAAGTGATGAGTATTACTTGAATCCATAGGATTTTACTTACTGTTGCCACCCTGGTTTTGCCTCAGTCTGCTTTCTCTTCTTTCCCTTTCATCTGACCCAGGATCACTTACCTTCTTTCTGTGTCTCTCCCCTGTCCAGCTTATAAAAATAAATGAGTAAAAGAGTAAAGAAATCACCCTGCTAGTAAATAAAAGGTTGACTTGGAAATTGCTATTGTCTGATGCTTGCCTAGTATAAGGACCCATGTCATGTATTTCTCCTGTATGAGTCCCTTGGAAAATCCTGGAAGAAAGTGTCGGACTAGAAGATTCAGACTGTTTCACAGAAATGGAACCAAAAACAATACAAGTGGCTTTCACTTCCAAAGAAAAATGAAAAATGGAAAGCTTGCCAGAAAGGGACACTAAAAAAGTAGGCAGACATAATAATAACAAACTCAGGCATTCAAACTTACTGTCTTCAAGTAATTCTATGATTTTAAAGGTTTGGAGATGTTATATAGAGCCATTTCCTAGAATTTTCAATAAGTCACACTTTCTGGGTATTTGTAGTCAACCATAACCATGGCTGAGGTGATGCTCCACAAATTACTAGTCTTGTAGCTTTCGTTTTCTGAGCTCTCTAGCACCTAATGAACATGAAATAATTGGTGGCTTTTTATGCACAATAGAATTAAGTGCTTGTTGAGTCCTCCATGTGTCAGGCACTATCTTTTTCACTATACACACGTTGCCTTGTTGAATCCTCACATAGCTGTATGAGGTAGGGACCATCATTTGCACATGTTTTAAATGACATAGCTGAGATACATAAAAGTTAAGTCAGTCACTCAAGGTTACACAGATGGTACGTGGGAGAATTGGGATTCAAGCCCAGGCTAAGGGCTTAAGAACCCACACTCTTAACTACTATTCTTTTAATCAATATGTTTGCAAAATCTTAGAAATGGAAGACACTTTAGAAAGAGTTTAATACAACCCATCTTTTACATTTGAGGAACATGGGCTTCCCAATCAGAGATTTGTTTGGGGTCTCCAAGTGACAGATTTGGGAGAAGGAGCCAGGTCTCCCGTCTTTGCATCCACATCTTGAACTTCACTTTGATCTGGGCTATCCAAATACTTTCAAGAAAGCAAACACAAGAATATTTACTTTGAGAAAAGTCTTTTATATGGTTTAGATAGTTTATATAGGCTGCTAAAATAAATTCAACCTGTCCTTCAGGAATTTCATTTCATCTGCAACATCAGAAGAAAAGAGTTAAAGGGCATCTCAGTGGCTCAGTCATTAAGCATCTGCCTTTGGCTGGGGTCATGGTCCCAGGGTCCTGGGATCGAGTCCTGAATCAGGTTTCCTCCCCAGCAGGAAGCCTGCTTCTCCCTCTCCCACGCTCCCTGCTTGTGTTCCCTCTCTCCCTGTCTCTTTCTGTCAAATAAATAAATAATATCTTTTTAAAAAAAATTTAAAAAAGAAGAAAAGAGTTAATAAAGCAGAAGGGAATAGAGAAAAGTGGAAATGAACAGAATTATAGCCGGTTTTTGATTCATTGCTGTATCTCCAAATATGAGAAGGTATGCCTGTTTGATCATTCATCCTTGATTCATCACTTACTAGGATTTCAACTATATAAGACAACAAAAGATTTTTGATGCACATGGTCTCTTGGGGGTTAGTTTCATCAACCACAATCTCTTTTTCTTTCTCCCAAGTATGGTATCCTGTCACCTAAGAAAGTATTGTAATTTACGTCTGTATCTATCTCTGTCTATCACTTTGTAGTGTAGGTTTTCATCCTACTATTGATAAAGGTAGAAAAATAATACAGATGAGAGCCACACCCTCTAAAAACAGACTATTGAGGTTATGGAGTTGGAACACATATATGTTGTGGACCTTGTCACAACAAGGGCTATCAGCATGTGTGTGTGTGTGTGTGTGTGTGTGTGTGTGTGTGTGTGTGTACCCTCAGACTCAAAGGCAAATTCAGAGGCAAGTGGTTAATTATTTAATGACTGTAGAAATATGGACCAGCCCAGATATAAAGGTTAACAGGGAAGTTTTCAATCAGAAGTTTATTAGGTAAGAATACATCATAAACTAGGCTTAACTCAAACCTCCTCTACCCTCAGACCACTGAGCAGCAAGTTATAAGGAAAAGGGAGGAAGGTATAGGTAGGAATGACATCAATTCAGCAACTCAGACAAATGCCCAGGATGTAATATGAGAGGGTCAAATTTCAGAGCAGTCTCCATTTTTCCTCCAGAGATCTGAACAGCTCTTGTCAGAATTGCCCTAATCTGGTGGTTGCTTAAGTATAGGTAAATGGTTCAATCTGACGTAGCTAATTAGCAGTCAAGATTTTGTTGGACACTGAAAATAGTCTTGTTTTAGCTTAACACACTATTAAATAATTTCTGATCTGGCATTTATTATTTAGGGTACAGGCTAAGTGGCTTTAATAAGGACACTCCAAAATACTTAGAGCACTTTTACACTCACAGATACTATGAATGAGGGATTGGAATAGGGCAGAGCAGAGATGGCTTGCTTTGTTCTAACATGTCTAGGGCCCCAGCCAAGAGGATGGGAAGGGCTGGAGGTGATCCAAAGGACCAGGGGCAGGAATTGTCTGCAGTGTTCTTTACTGAACATTTCTGTACCTTGGCTGGAAGGACTTGAAGGCTGGTCTTAGCTGTAGCTGTCAACCAGACCCCTATACACGACCTCTCCGTGGGTCTTGGGCCTTACAAGGCAAGCCAGTTGGGTTCCAACAGGCTTCTTGAGACCAAGATTCTGAGAAAAACCAAGTGGAAGTCCCATGGCCTCTTCTGGCCAAGCCTTGGAAGTCACAGAGTGCACTTTTGCCAGAATTCATTGGCGGCAGAAGTCACAAGTCCTTCAAAGGAAGGAAACATAGACTATACTTCTTTATGCCCGGTTTTAGAAACTGTCACAAGGTGCTTAAATAAATGAACACTCCAAAGATGAGCATTCTAGTGCTGAGGATGGCTCTTGTCTTCAACCTGCAGTTTCCAAGCCCTTTCCAGCTGTCACCATTTTCTAGGCAACAGAAAGGAAAGAGTGCAAAGCAAGCATCCAGAGAGAGATGACCTGGAAGTGGCATACCTCAGATTCTTTCATACCTCATTGGCCTGAGCTTAGTCGAATGGCCTGACACTGGCAAGAGAGCCTGGGAGGAGTGTGTATCTATGTGAAGGGATGCATGTGAGTAAGGCTGAAGAATTCTAGTGCTAATGTAAGAAAGAAAGAAAGAAAGAATACGGGGAGACAGAGGGCCTCCGTCTGTCCTTCTGTACTCCCCTCCTCCTTCAAATCCCACACACTCTCTTCTTTCTATTAATATAATTCTTCCTCTTCCCCAAAAAGACAGCTCAAAATCCCTTCTGTTTTTCCATGCAGCATGAAGTTAGGATTTCTGGATGGTGTACAGTCTTCTCCATCAGGTCTGGGTATGGCTTCTCTTTGGCCTGGCAGACATTAAACAAGAACCCCAAAAATGTGTCCATGCAGAGCTTCCCAGTTGGCTCTGGACAAATAACCTCTGCCTACTATATGATAGAGAAATAAGCTATCTTTTTTTTTTAAATTTTCTGTATCTTTTGTTTCTGTCAAACTAATATAGCATATATCACAAAATCACTTGAATTTCCTGTATTTATTTCAGTTTTATATTTAAAGATGTCTCCCTAAACAACAAAACTATGCATTGTAGCATTTAAGGATTGAGTGAAGTAGAGTCTATTTTGCTTATTTCCAGTTATCTCACTCAATGCTCTCAACAGACGCTACAATACAGAGCACAAAGAGAAGAGCAGATGGCCTGCAAAAAAGAATCAAAGCAAATTTGGCACTCATTGTTACTGTCATTGCCACTTCTTTTGCCTTTAAATCAGAAAAAAATCATTATAGCTCATTTTGGGAAATTTTCCTACAGACTCAGTGAAACCCAGGGATGTTCTGCATCAGATTAGAAGGAAATCCTCTCCCCCTTACACTCCTTGTCCAGACAACTGATGTGAGGCCATCTGAATATTGCATGTGGAATGATTAGGTGAGGACTGTGTGCTCACCAATGGACTTCCTGAGCTCCTACTCAACCCTTAACTACTTAGGAATGATTCAGAAAGGGGTAACATGTGGCAAGTGTAGAAATAAGCTCCTAGGCCCAAGATGGAGCCACTTTTGCCCAGGATGTTATAAGAGCAGAATGGAAACTTAGATAACTTTCACATCCCTGTAAATGCTCCACTCAACCAGAAATGCAGTATGCCCAGTCAGCCAATCCCCAAAGACCAAGGCCATCTTGGGGCTCCATGCTTATTTCCTTGTTCCTTATTCATTTTCTACTTTCTACTTTTCCCTGTTCCTTTTCTTAATTGTATAAAAGCTCCCTGCTTTCTGCCCTATTTTGCAGATCTCAGGACCCTTGGGAATGGAGGCTACTTGCTTCATGAAGTATTAAATAAAGTTTATTTGTATCACTTAAACTGTCTTCTTTAATCATTTTTAACACAAGTTATTTTTTTGGAGGGGTCTGTGTTCCTTGATTCTGTTCTAAGTCCTCAGATGTTTATTTTGCAATTCTGAGATCAAAATGATATAGTAACTCTTAATTAATCAGATGGTATGTATAAGGGATAGTTCTGTTAACTAGAGTTAGAGAAAATAAAACACATTATTTTCAGTTGTGACTGAAAAATTATTAAAAATTCTTAGTGAACCAGGCTTCCTGTACAGAATTTAGTTCCAGTGACCCTTGCTTTAAACCTACCTGGGGAGTTGGCAGTAGGCAGGGGGCAGTGTTCTACCCAGAGTTTACTTACAGAAAGCACCAAGATTCCCCACCATAAGCAACTTACTCCAAGACAAAAAGAATTAAGAGCGTAGGTCAAAGTCTGAAAAGAAGAGCGTTTCTGAATACAGTTGTGAGAGTGTCCTTTAGTTCAATCTCCATGAATTCACCAGCGAGTCCTAGAGCAAGGGAGTTGTAATAAAAATGGGCCAAAAAGGGGAAAAAATTGGGAAATGTCAAGCACATGTTTGAGTTGTTTCAAATATGAGATGGGGCTAGCGGCACAGATATAAGCACCCTTCACACTGGGCATCTGTAGCTGCCGCCTGGCCAGCAGTGGACATTCATGTCAGTGAAGGCTGCCATCAGATGTCTAGAGGCTTTGAGATTGAAAAGATTGTGCTACTTCTCCCACATGGACATTCAAAAAGAATAATAATTCTAAGCTGTTAAATAAATATAAGACCATTTAAATAAGTTATAATTTTGCTGTAAAACTAAGTCAATGAGTTTTTTTGAATAGCCAATAAATATTTTATTAAAGTTTTTCTGATGGGACGCCTGGGTGCGTCAGTGGTTTAAGCCTCTGCCTTCGGCTTAGGTCATGATCTCAGGGTCCTGGGATTGAGCCCTGCATCAGGCTCTCTGCTCAGCAGGCAGCCTGCTTCCCCCTTTCCCTCTGCCTGCCTCTCTGCCTACTTGTGATCTCTGTCTGTCAAATAAATAAAATAAAACATCTTTAAATAAATAAATAAATAAATAAATACAGTTTTTCTGATGCTTTTATTTTGTTAGTACTCTAAGCATGTACTTAGCCTGTCTGTTGGGTAATCCAGGCTGGCTTTAAAACCAATCCCTTTGGAAAGGAGAGGACCTGCCATTAGTATTCTTGGCACAGACACCTTCTTACTTAACATAAAGACACCTATTACAAAAAGCATTAGTGGAGACGGAAGACACAGCCCGGGCAAGTGGGATCAGGAGAGGAGAAGCATGGCAGGTACAACACATAGTCAATGCTACTCATTTACCTAGCATACTTGGGCACCTGCCTAAGGTCTCCAAAAACTATTCAAGAGGAATTTGTGAGGAGTCTGGAGTTTTTGCCGAGCAGTTTAGAGAATAGAGGAAAATGGTTTATAATAACTATGATTCTATTTTTTACTTTTAGGTTGATGTGATCTGGCTATTTTTTTGTGATAAAAGATCAAGTATATTACAAATAATTGAATCTTGGTGATTCAAAGTCTTGAGGTACCATTACCAGAAATCTTTGAGCATTGCTTGTATTATAAAATAACATAGCTATATAAAAAATATTGAATTACTGTGCAAAGTGCCATAACATTCCCTGAAAGTTATTTTCTCTTACATTCAATGTTCTTTCATTTCACTTTTGTTATTGTTCAGGGCAGCCAATACTATTTGTGTTTTTTTGTTTATCCCTATTTTAGGACATGTTTCAAAATTTCAATTCAAATCAACAAACATGTATTGAAGACTGACCACATATCAGGCACAATTCAAAGTTCTCAAATACAGAGGATGATGAGCACATAGACTTGGTCCTCAAAAGCTTCACATTGAAAAGATACACCAAAAAAAAAAAAAAGGTTAGAAACAAGTATAGTGAAACTCCATCATTCATAAACCTAGTAAATAGAAATATATCAGTAACACAGCAGCACATGGAAAGAATACCTAATTTAGTTGGTGGATGCGGGGTTTCAATGAGAAAACATTTCTAAAAGGACATAGTGATTGATCTTTCCTGGGTCAAGAATAGAAGTTGACCAGGTGATTAAGTAGGGGTTGGGAACCACCCAATATGCAAAGTCTTGAACTTTGAACGAAATCACAGAACATCTGGCCTAGTGAGAGACTGACTATGCTTTGATGTAACTGAATTGAAAAGTGTGTATGTATACTTGGGGAGGTAAGCCAGGAAGAGTAGGAAAAACCTACTTAATCCTGAAGGTATGAGGAATTGCTAAGAAATGAAGCAAATGAGTAGCGTGATAGGATTTGCATGTTAGGAAATTCATCTGCCAGCTGTTTGGAAAGTAGAATGGAAATGATAACTAAGGCACTATTTGAGACAATTAATTAGGGCATGACAGGGTTTCAAGTAAGCCTTTCTCACCAAGGTAGAAAAAGAAAATATTTCAGAAGTAATGTAGGGGAAAAGGAGCAAGAAAATTAAGATAATTCTCCTTGTTCTTGTAAGCGGCTGTTTCATGAACTGAAATAAGGAAAACTAAAAGAAAAAGCAGAATTGGGTTTGTAAGCAAGGTTGGAGGCTTGTGGTAGCAGTTATAGAAAGTAGATTTGCAGTGCTTGTGAGAGATCCATGTGGAGATATCAAAGAGGCATTTGGAAATGGAGATTTAAAGAAAAGAAGTCTAGGATGGAGAAAGAGATATACAATTGAACCTTGAACAACATAGAGATTGGGGTACTGACCACCCCCACATGAAGTTGAAAACCTGTGTATAACTTTTGATTCTCTAAAAACTTAACTAGTAATAACCTCCTATGGGAAACCTTGCTGATAACATAAACAGATTTACATGTATTCTGTATGTTTTATGTATTATATACTATATTCTCAAAATAAAGTAAGCTAGAAAAAAGAAAATTTTGTTAAGAAAATCGTAAGGAAGACAAAATACAATTATATTGCTGTCCTGTTAAAAATCCACATATAAATGAACTCACACAATTCAAACTTTTGTTCAAGGATCAACCATAATTGATCTTGTTGCATCTTACATAGATCATCTTACAAACTATATTTAATCATCTGTTATCAAAATGTAATATTTCCCTATTCCTTGTTCCATTGAATAGGAAATACCTTATTATCATTTTATAATATGAGTAAGAACCAAGTAAGTGGGATCACCATAAGAGGCAGGTTTAGAAATCAAAAATGCAAAGATAGTGGCTGAGAATGGATTCTCTACTACCATATTTAAATGTAACTTCATTTAAATGTTCATGTAAATGTTTCTTCATTAGAAGAAAAAAAAAACCCACTTCATTAGAAAAGACACTTTCAATTATTCTATGCATTTCTTACATTGCCAAAAGGCAGTGTGGGCTAAAGTTTAAAGGCATATTTTCTGGATAGACTGTATTTTTTGCTCCAGTTCTGCCTCCCCTCACCTGTGCAATCTTAAACAACTCACATAAGTTCTCTGTGTTTCCATGATCTCATGTGAATTGAGGCTAATGGGAAAGCACATAGCACTGGGCTCTCAAAGAATTAAATGAAATGTTACAGGTTGAGCATTGAAAAGAGGGCCTGGCATATAGAAAGTGTTCAATACGCATTACCTATCATTATCTTAAATGAATAGTAGTTTTTGTTATTCTTCTGACATAAATTTACCCAGAATGGGGAAGAGTGGTCTCAAATTTCCTTTCATATTTGTATCAACTGAACCCATTATTTGTACATGACGTACACGGAAACTGTGCTGATTTCAGAAGGGGTTTGATACAAGGTCAATACATACATTTTAATTCTAAGGAAATGGAGATATTTTACAGCACTAAGGAAAATAAAAGCACATTCAGTATTTTAAAAATATATTTGGTTTGGGAGAAATTTAGCTGTTTGGCTTTGTTTTTCCAGTAATCAACCAGCTCATAGTTTCAGTTTTTCCTCATAATGAAGATGCAGTCCAAGTCTTAGTAAACCAACTGTGTGAAGGACAAAAAGGAGAGCTTGTAAAAGCTGGAAATGGAAACAAATGCAATTAATAAGTCTTAATTGCAAAAAACTGAGGGCAGTATTTGTTCTTGGGCTTTCTTGGGACGCATTCGGAAGCAGAGTAAATTAGCTTGGAGAGTGAATTGCCCATGTAGAGGAGAGGATGTGAGCAGAATCCTGCAGCATCAAAGAGGGAAGGGGAATTTGAGGAAATGAGAGGTTTAAAAAATAAAGGACGCCAAGTCAAAAGTATCAACACAAAAACAAGAGACTCCTAGCCCCTCCTCTGAAAAAGAAACTCTATCCCTGTATCTTGTGCTCAATGAAAGAAGCAAGAGCTGTGAGGAGGTAATTTAGGAGCAGTACCACTCCCTTCTTCACGATGCTCAATTCAGCTTCTGGACTATAAAAATGACCTCACTCTTTCTCCAAACTTTCTAGATATTTATATGCTTTCCTCTGAATAGTCAACGGTTCTTTTTTAAAGCTTTGTTTATGTCTTACAGTTTTCTCAAAATAAGCGCTGTGTTGAAAATTATGTATATTAAAATGCACCAAAGCAGCCTCTCACACCAGTTTCTTTTCTGCATACATTTCTGGTATGCATTTGATAGAGTCGCTCCTGGTTGAAGTTCTACTTTAAAAAAAAATGTGAAAGGTAAGCATGGCAAGGTACAATGTGGCTACGGAAGGGTAAGGACATGAGTACACTAAAGCATATTTCCATCTATCATAGTTTCCTACATGATGCGTAACAATTAGATACATCTTTTGGAGAAAACAGCATAAAAACAAAGAAAAAACGAACCATGTAGCACATTTTGCTTCCAGGAAACCCTCCACACTTATCGATCTGGAAATAAATCCTTAGGGTATTTTGCCAGAAATAGTTTATTCTTCTCCATGTTCACATGTTCAGATATCTTTTCCTTTTTTCCCTCTACTTTAGAGGCAAATTGATACATAAGAGACATACCCCTAGTTTCACCTATGTTCTAGTGCATTTTTCCATTGGTAAAATACAAACTCAGTATTCAACTTTAGCCTCACAGAAAATTGGTCTAAATGGATTCCAGGAGTGTCGGCTAAGGATGACTTTCATACAGTGATGGCATTGGCTGCCAGGTTGTTATGCCCTCGGGTTGACTAACATGCTCTGATTCAGATTCCAAACTCCTGAGGAAAAAAGATCAGGAAGAGCTAAGTTCACGCATTCATCTCTGGTCCATCCATCTATGGCCAGGCTTGGGAAGACTAGGGTTACATAAAAACACGGCATTTTTCAGGGAAATGTGACAATGGGCTGAGGGGAAATCACGAAAATTATCTACTACAGATTCTAAGTAGGGTTTATTCACCAACAGGATTGCTTTTAATCAATCAGGGAAAGAAATTGTTTGGAAAAGATATACTTGTGATGTGACTTAAAACACACACACACACACACACACACACACACACACAGAGTCGTCAAGTTGTTCTCCAGGGTGGAGGACACAGCAGTATTGTGGCAATGACAAAACAGGAAACCCAAAGGATCTCATCTCAGCTACAGAATGGAGAGCTTGTTCTTTATCCAAGGTCAAAGAAAGGCAGAATAGCTCAGATGACACCATTCCTGTCAAAAGGCCACTGAAACAGAAAATGACAGGTGCAGATAACCATGTTCTACCAAGTTTCTCTGTGCTTTTCTAAGAATGACGTATGCACATGGGGCCAAAACAAGATTCTACAGTAAGTCTTTTTTCTGTATCCAATTTTTCTCAGATGAGTGACACTGTATGTATATATATATATATATATATATATATATATATATGACACAACCAAAATTGTACATGGTCCTGAATGTTTTATTCTTAATGGCAGATCTATAGTCATAATAACACACATTTTGTTTTAATAAAGGTGATTGCTATACTTAGTTACAATAATCTTCTATTTGATAATAAAAACTGTACAAAGGAAGAAAGAGAATATTTTACTTAACCATTAATCTTAAATATTCTCAGCAAGTGAAAACCTATAATAATATAGATGAGCTTATTCTCAAACTTATATTGAATGGTACATGCCTAGCATAGCCAATTCAATCTTGAAAAGGAGGAATAAAGTAGGAGGAATCTCGATACCTTATGTTGGGGTTTGCTATAAAGCAACAGTAATCGAGACTGTGGTATTGGTGACAGGATAGACATCTAAATCAAGGAGACAGAATACAGAATCCATAAATGGGCCCACACTAATATGCCCCACTTATTTTTGAAAAAGGTGTAAAGCAATTCAGTGGAAGAAAAAGAGTCTTTCTAAAAAACAGTGCTGGAATAATTCTACATTCATAAGAAAAAAAAGGATATTGACTGAAACCTCACGCTTTATGTAAAAACTAACTCAAAATAGATCACAGACATAAATTTAAAACCTAAAAGTACAAATTTTTTAAATAATAAAAGGATAAAATCTTCAAGTGTTAGGGAAAGAATTCTTAGACTCATCATTAAAAGCACAATCCATAAAAGGAAAAATTGGACCTCATCAAAATTGAAAACTTTGTGTAAAATACCTTCTTAAGAGGATGAAAAGACAAGCTAAGATGAGGAAAAAATATTTGCAGATCACATATCTAACAAAGGGCTAATGTCCAAAATACATAAAGAACTCTCAAAAACCAACAATAAAAAAAATGATCCAATTAGAAAATGGACAAAGACACGAAAAGACATTTCACAGTTAAGGATATCCAAGTGGCAAATAAACATGTGAAAAGGTATTCATCTTCTTTAGCCATTAGGGAAATGCAAATTGAAACTTACACTCGTGTCAGGATGGCTAAAATAAAAAATAATGACAGCGCCAAATGCTGGTCAGGATGCAGATTAGATCATTCATACAATGCTGGTGTGAATGTAATACAGCATAGCCAAACTGGAAAACAGTGTGGCAGTTTCTTATAAAACTAAACATGTAACTATCATGCAACCTACCAATCTCACTCTTAGGCATTTACTCTAAAGAAATAGAAATTTATGTTTATGTGGAAAACCTTTACACAAACATTCAGCAAGTTTATTTACACTGACCAAAAATAGGAAACAACTCTTCCTAAAGTAGGGGAATGGTTAAAGAAACTGATACATCATGCTAGCAAATACTACTCTATAATAAAAAAATGAATGAACTATTAGTGCACAAAACTCCCTGATGCATCTCCAGGAAATTACATTGAGTGGAAAAAACCTAATCCCAAATGGTTACATACTGTAGGCTTCCATTTCTATAATATTCTTGAAATTTAAAAAAATTATAGAAATGGAGAGCAGATTGTGGCTTTCAGGGGGTATGGGTGGGAGAGGGGAAAGTGGGAGCAAGTAAGTGAAGTTATAAAAGGTACTGGGTGATGAACCTATTCTATATTTTGGCTGTGGTGGTGGTCACACCAACTTTCACACACAATGAAATGATATGTAGAGATAAACATGCACACACACAAACAAATCATGTAGAAGTTTTATTGCATGTAAAAATCTGAATGAGTTTAATGGATTCTTGCAATGTCAATTTTCTGGATATGATACTGTACAATAGTTATGACAAATACTATGATGGGGGATATTGAATAAAGGTTATGTGGGACATCTCTGCACTATTTTTTATAGCTGCATGTGAATCCCAATTAACTCAAAAAATGTAAAAAAAAAAAAAGATAAAACCTGTTTCCTCAGAGGGATATCTAAAGTAACATTCTAGCAGAAGAACACAGAAATACTTAAGGCATATTTACATGAACCTCAATTATAAATTTATGAACTGGGGGTCTGGTATCTAAAGTAAAAGATAATTGTATCTTTGGAGATGCTTAAGTTTTATTTTCATTCAGTAATCTTTCTGACCAAACTCTGAATTCTATCTATTTCCACCATTCATCATTACCACTTGTTCTTTCCACAATAAATGGACAGACATTCTAGATACTGATAGTGACTCACAGTTTCAGGACTTCACACTGGGTAAGGGAGTTGGCAATAGAATTATTTCTTCATGGGGCACCTGGGTGGCTCAGTTGATTAAGCTCCTGACTCTTGATTTTGGCTCAGGTCATGATCTTAGGGTCATGGGTTCGAGTTCCTCATCGGGCTCCACGCTCAGCATGGAGTCCTTTTTTCCCTCTCCCTTTGCTCCTCCTCCTCTCTCACTCTCTCAAATAAATAAATAAGATCTTAAAAAAAAATTATTTCTTCATGAATGGGCCTGCTTCTTCACGCTCCCAGGTACTAACTGGATATAGTCTAGGTGGTTTGTGATTTTTGTTTGTTCTTCTAAGTCCTGAAACATTTTACTATAAATCTCCTAAGTTGGGACATCTCTCAAAACTTCTTCCTAATTATTAGAAAATTATTTTATCCTAGACTGGCAGGGGAGAAATCTTGTCTTAAAATCGCCAGTTTCTTGGCTCAGGAAAGAATCAAGAAAAAGAAAGAGATTTCAAGTTTCAAGGTAGAGAGTCATTCATTTAATTAGTCAGCATTAGAAACTGAGGAAACCATGGGACTGAGCACCCAAGGTACTGTGTCTGTGAAACGGGCGTGGATGGCCAGTGACAGGAGTGAGGTAGCAAAGGATGAGGTTCTGGAGAGCACGAATTTACACCAGAGCAGGGGTCATTTTTCTGGAAGGCTTTGGGCAGGTTTTTGACACCATTAGATACGGATTTTGAAATGCCTGAAGCTTAGACAATGAATGAAAAAAAATCCGAGAGTACATGTAGAGGCTTTTGCAGCAGTCCTAAGAAAAGAAATGAGACAGGAATAAAGGGAGCTGGGCTTCTGTTTTTAAGTTTTTAAGAATTTAGAGACATTTAAGAGGTAATGAAACTTAACAACTCTATTTGCCAATCTAACTCTTTGTGGTTAAGACTCAAATAGAAACGAAGCCTTCCTTTCACTTCTTCCAAGATTTTTGCAGACATAGTTTGTTCCTGCTTTTTATAAAATTTTACTTATGTGGGACATTTGGCTTAATTTTAAGGACATTTAAAATAGGCAGTCCTTTAGAAGATCATTCCTAAAAGTAGTATTTGTGAAATATTCTTGAAGCATGTATATTTTATTTATTACTCTAGGTAATCTTTTTCCTTGCACCAGACTAATAAAGAGATGTACCTGCACTACAAGATTAAAAGTATTTGGGAAACCACCCTTATTTACCTGCGTTTTTGCTTACAGCAATGTTCTACAGTGAAGAACACTGTGAGAACCTATCTTATGAAGTTCATTGTTAAACTTATTATTGGGATGCTGTTGCAACTGTTGTTTCTTATAATATGCAATATCCTTTAAGAGGACTTTAGGAGAACTCTCTCACTGGTCTCAGTATAATAAAGTAGTCTCTCCTAAAACTGATTGCTTTTATCTAATGAATACTAAATCACAATCCAGATATTTTTACTGCTAGAGACTTCCATACCTCTTCTAACAAAAGTACAGAAACTGATGGAATAATTATGCAATTATACTACTTTCTACAAGGAAGCAAACTTGAATCTGTTTGGGTAGGGATTTCCAGGGTCCTGAGTATCCAGAGAGTGGGATAGAAAGAGGAGCATGAACTCCATGTGGGCATGTTCTTTGGCCTATGGACTCCTTGCACTAGGGATAGGGCATGGCTGAAAGAGTTCTCATTAGCGGGGGCAAAACCTGTCAACAACCATCCCCTAGCTGCTGAATGGAATGAGTGCTTGAGTCGTATAAGATAAATCATCTGACTGGCATTCCAGAGCACATACTACAAGATCAGATCAATACCAACATTTCTGAAATATGTCTTTAGTCACAGGTTTCATGGCTAACATCTACAACCAGGAAAAGCATGGCAAGATACCATTACTAATTCAATCCCGTTAGTGGAAAATAAACAGTTCCTGAAAATCTATAATAGTTAAGCGTTTCAGGGGCACCTGGGTGACTCATTTAGTGAAGTGTCTGCCTTTGGCTCAGGTCATGATCCTGGGGTCCTGGGATGCAGTCTTGTGTTGGACTCCCCGCTCAGCGTGGTGTCCGCTTCTCCCTCTTCCTCTGCCCCCCACTCATGCTCTCTCTGTCTCTGTCTCTCACTCTCGATCTTTATCTCAAATAAATAAATAAAATCTTTAAAAAAAAGTTAAGAGATTCAGGATAGGCATTCAAAGTGTTTCCCTTCTTTGTTTATAAGTCTGTTTAGATCCATTGATCTTGGTATTAGAACAATAACCTTGGGGTATGGCTGGAGGGTTTGTATATGCCCCTTAAGAAGTAATTTGTGTTAGAGGTATGCAACAACATTTGTAAATTTCAATAAGATCAGAAAGAGGCTAGTTAAAGGGTGAGTGAATGTGAGTGGAATGAATCCACTGATTGTGAATGCTTAACCTTATATTCAAAAGCTAAGATCAGTGAGAGGAGAGAAATACTCTCTTTTGAATGGAAAATAATGAATATAATTGAAATACACTGGAAGTGTGTTCAATGAAGTTTTTTTTTTAACACTAACAAATTTTAGTTGATTGTTTCACTCTGTCAAATGCTTCAGACAAAGCAGAAAAGACTAAAGCCATGGATAAGCATTTCTGAGTAGCCCCAGGAAAGAAAACTAAGGTCAAGTAAGCCAGCCTCCTTAAAATTTTGAGATTAAGAGACTCCATTGAGATTTCTGATAAAAGCTAAGGACCTCTTTCTCTCTTTTTTAGTACTCTCTCTCTTGAAAACTATGCCTGCACTAAGATATTTACCTATAATGTGCTGAGGGCTCTTCCCTAGAGACACTTCCATGGACTACCATTTCAACAAGGCCAGAAGGGAAACTTTGACTTCCATTATTTTTCATTCCCAGTATCACCATCCTCATCCAGGCAATTTTATAATACTCCTGCCCCGTGTTATCCTCTCACAGCCTTGCCTGCTAAGTTAACACTTCCTGTTAAATGTCACTAGCCAGTTAAAAATCTGAAATAATTTTCCCTCTACTACTGAACAAAGTACAAATACCTCAACCCACTATTCAGCTCTATGATTTGATCACAGTTCATCTTTTCTCCCCATAAATTCTACTGTCCTTCCTGCTTTATTTCTTGCATATACCTAATAGAACTTTTCCATCCCCATCCAAGTTGTTTGCTTTTAATGCCTTCTTTCCTGTCTCTGCCTATCAAGCTTAAGGTTCAGTCCAAATATCAAGTACTCTTTAATGTGGCCCTTAGTTCTTTCCATACTCTCTATATTCCCATGACATTTAGATTGTCATTCATATAGTGTTTGGTATATATTTATTTATATGTATCTATTTATACTGCAATCATTTATATATATAATTCATCTCCTTTTAAGACAGTCAATGCTTTGGGTTTGGGATATGGCTTGTATACCTTTTTAACCCACATTTATCTATTTAATTAATTTTTATTGATAACGATCATGTGCTTGGTACCTGGTATGAAGTCAGTAGCAAAGCATACATGATCCTTGCTATTATGGAACATATAGATAGGGAGACAAACCACAGACAATAAATTGGCCATGAAATAAATAATTATAAAATGTAAAATTCTATGAAATAAATAAATGGAGAGTTTAGTCAAAAAGGAACAGAAAGGAAACCTACTGACAATGATCAGGAAAGACCTTCCCAAGTAGGAGACATTGAACTCAGAACTTCAGATTGAGAGGGAAGCTGCTATAGGAAGAGCTTAGGGAAGAATACTCCAGATCAAAGGAAAAGCATGAACAAAAACCCTAAGATGAGAAAAGGGAAACATCTAGAATGTTCTAGAAAATGAATTAAGATCTATGTGTCTAAAGCATAGTGAGAGGAGGAGTTGTACCAGATGTGATTGTAGAGAAAAGCAGAGGCCAGATTATTTAGGGCTTTATAGTCCATGATAAGAATTTTAAGTTTTATGCTACATGTGGGAAGCAGAGGGGAGGCATAATTCAATTTGTGTATAAAAGCCCTTGTAGGCTCTTGTGTGGAGAATGAACTGAAGGGGCAGGAACAACAAAGAATCAGGAAAATTAGAGGGCTAACTCTCTAATGAAGTCATAGAGCTAGATGGTGGCACCAGTGGAGAAAGTGCATAGTGTTGAGATGATTTATGAAGGTAAAATTAATGAACCTTAGAAATGGATTTGAAGTGGATATGAGGTAAAGAAAAGAACTAAGGATAATTTCCAAGCAACTGGATGATTAACAATTAATTCCAGTCTACTTGAGGGGAAAGGGATTTGAGCAATTAATAATTTAGTTTCTGACTTGACCAAAAATCACTAGAAGATTCTAGAAAGATGATGGCTTGAAGGTGATTCTTCTGTCCTCCTTCCAACTCTGGTCTAAATACTAACATGAAACCTGAGAGGAGCAACTGGGGCCTGACCGCAGGTCAGAGAGTGAGAGCCAAGTCCAGGTCATCTTAGTTCCTGCTGGTATAGCCTGTCCCTTCTGGGTTGGGCAAGAACCTTGAGATTGGAAGTTCTTGGAGAAGACCAAAATGCCATAAACTGTCAGAAAAAGCTATAAACTGTCTCCAAAACAAGGGGAAGTTTATTTCTGAGAAGACCTGTGGTTCTACCTGACCTCAACAGAAGGAAACAGAGTAGAGTGTTGATCAGAGTCCTCCTTGCCTATGAGTCTGGATGGAGAGGAGTGGATATTAGATACAGAAAGAGCAATATCAGCTATTGTAATAAATCTTGCAACACACATATTCCATTTTGAATTCATAATCTATCATATGATAAATAATGGTTTTCTAAATAGAAAAGAATATCTAGAATTATAAGTATAAAATCACCTCAGCTAAAACCTAGCATATGTAGAATTAAAAGTATTAAGCCACTATAGAAAGACCTCAACGACTACACTGTCAGTATCCTCATGTTACATATAGAGAAACTAAGGCACACAGAGAGTAAATCACTTGCCTGAAGTCACATAGTGGCCAAGTGACAGAGGTGATTTTTAATTCAGGCAAACAAAATCTTTAATTCAGGCATAAAGATGCCCCAGGTTTGGTGGCCACAGAAAGCAAATCATTTTATCTTATTGAGCCTGCAGTTTATCATCTATAAAATGTGGTGTGTGGGTCAGATGACTCTTTTTTAAAAATTTATTTATTTATTTATTTATTTGACACAGATCACAAGTAGGCAGAGAGGCAGGCAGAGAGAAAGGAGGAAGCAGGCTCCCGTCAAGCAGAGAACCCAATGTGGGGCTCGATCCCAGGACCCTGAGACCATGACCTGAGCCAAAGGCAGAGGCTTTAACTCACTGAGCCACCCAGGCACCCCAAAGGGGTCAGATGATTCTTATGGTCTTTTCCAACTCCAAGGTTCCAACTCCAAACACATATCAATGACCTTAAATAAATGAACATCATAGATTTGACATGACCCATTTGGACTTAGATTTAATAAAATTAAAAATTTCTTCAATCAGGCTTTTTGCCCTCTCAATGGAAACAAAATTTAGCCATAATATATAGCATTGAAAAGCATTATATCAGCACTGACAGTTTTTGAGCTAGCCAATACAGAGACATTTTTTCCCCTGTAATTTGACTTTAATGTAGTTTTTTCAATAAATAATTTCAATAAATAATATCAGGCAAAGTAAAATATCAGGCAAAGTAAAATATCAGGCAAAGTAAAAGATGAGCCAATGTGAAGGTTTAGGTAGTTAAATTTACAAATAATGGCCCAAATTAATGGAAAAATACATTTGGTGTTTAGTGAATTACTTATAATGCTGATATTGGAAATGAGTCTACCTTGAATTTTTGATAGTGCCTGACAGGCTAAATAAAAAAATAAGCTTGTAACAGCAGAAGCAAAAGACAATGGCTTATGATATTAATGAGTCATGAAATGATGAGCAATGAGTGTGCCTTTTTTTATTAGTTAACTTCCCCAAGAGTTAGTGTTTTTAAAAACTTTTTATTTGGAAATAATTATAGATTCATTGGAAGTTGCCTTTCACCAAGTTTTCTTCAATGGTTACATCTTATATAATTATTATTCTATATTAAAATGAGAAATTTGACATTGCTACAATGTGTGTGTATAGTTCTATGTCATGAGTTTGTTTTAAACCTTGGGGGAAAAATCCTTCATTTCTTCATAATTAAAGTGCCTTTCCAACTATACTTGTGGCTGAAATTTTCACTTGGGGTTGACATTTTCACAGGATAAAGCCTGTTTTTGAATAAGGGGCTTAGAGTGTGCTCTTCTTGCCATATTTAGCACTGCTTAAGATATTCTCAGCATTAACTAAAGTGTATCCTTATTTGTCCAAAAGCCAGATTTTATCCTATCTTTATAGGTAATGTTGTTTCAAAGAAATGAAATAGTTGAAAAGTCACATAAAACATGTTTTTTAATGGTAAAATTAGTCCTGGCGAATGTTTCTGCCTGAAGACAGAGCTGGTGTTTCAAATTCTATGTACTCTAAATTTACAATTTTCTTTTCTTCTAGCTTCTCTGTGATCTTCTCTCCTTTAGGATTGTTTGGAGTAATTTACTCTGTACTTCCTGATCTTCTGACAAGTATATTATCAGCTCAATTTATCATTATTGTCGGTCTTTGAGTCTGGTAGAGAAGGCAGTGCCTGAGTTCAGTCTAACACACAGAGAGGGTTACTGACCCTCAGCTCCCTCCACTGTGTGATGTGATGTGGAAGGACTATGTTGCAGGAAGGGTAGATTGGAGCTCTAAACCTGACAGCAGCATCAGCTAGATTATGCTTACTTAGATTTTGCTAAGTCTCCATTTCCCCATCTCTATAAATTATAAATTCAAGGACTTCTGAGACACTTTCTTTTTTTTTCTTTTTTCAGATTTATTTATTTATTTTAGAGAGAGAAAGCACAGGGGTAGGGGTGGGGTGGTTTCAGAAAGAAACTCAAGCAGACTCTGAACTCTGCACAGAGCCGATCACTGGCAGGGGAACTGATCATTTGGCTTGATCCCACAACCCTGAGATCATGATCTGAACCGAAACCAAGAGTTGGAGGCTTAACTGACTGTGCCACCCAGGTGCCCCTAATAACCACTTTCTATGTTTAATTCAAGAATTCTGTGATTTCTCCAATTTAGCTAGACCATGCATATTCAGTTCTGTAGCCAGCAGTCCCTAGTGTAGAATGTGATCAGCAGGAACATAGTTTTAATTCTTTGAAAGGATACAGTTGATATGCTTGAGACATCAATGATAGCTTGGATGATGGGTCAATGAATCTTTTCCACCGTGACAGTCTGGTTTGGCCACAGCCTTGACCATTGCACATTCCAGACTAGGAAACCTCTGCCAGGCTTTGAGTTGTGCCAGGACATGCGCAGCAACAAATTGAAATTCCCCTGCTCAGTTCCCAAAAATCTAGGATAATGGGTGATGTGTGGTGCATAAGAACAGGAGATTTGGAGCCAGTCCTTGGTTTGAATCCCAATCCACCTCTTGCTAGCTATATTTATAGCTATATAGGTGGATTGGGACTGAAGGAGGGCCAGGGTGGGTGAAATCTGGACAGAATTCTAAGAACAACCACAGAGACAGTTTTAGTCCTTCCTTCATTTCAAACTGCCTTCTGGCAAAGAGATGCTCCTGGACCCAGAGGTGTGATTTCCAGCCAAGCAGAAGTCAAAGCACTAAGTAAATCCTGCCCTTAAAAAGTGCAGTCAAGAGAAGGTAGGATGACCTCACAACAGGTAAGTACAAGCCATAAGCACGAATGAAGATTAGAATCCTAGACCTTTGGATTTGGAAAAAGTGTACTAATGATCTAGTCCTCAATATCCTACTATGTCCTGACCAGTGGTTGTTGACTCTCTGCTTTGATATCCCCAACTGTGGGTAATTCACCACTTCCCAGAGTAAACAGTTTAACTTTCTGCCTTCCTAATTGCCTTCTTAATTCAGTCCTTCCTAATTAAGAATTGCCCTTAATTTTCTTATATTTTTCTTATGCAATGTACTGAACAGGGAGTAAAAAGGAATATGGAAGAAAAAAACAACAGCAGCTGTTGCTGAACCTTGGCTTAAACGTTTGACAGTAATTTCATTGTTCCCCCCCACACACAGGAATGATTTAACCTCAGAATCCATGAATTGCTATGGATAAGCAATTTTTGGTGAGCATTGCCTTTAGGCTTATTTTGAATTTTATCACTTTAGAGAGAACAGTTTATATTTCTCAAAATTTTACATTATTGTGACCAAGTTTTGGAAAAATTCCAGAATGGTTTCCTTTTTTATATCTATTTCAACTTCATGGTTGGATGTTTTCCCCAAGCTCTTTACTTGAAGTGCAAAATTGTTCCCATAGCTCTGGTAATGCTCCTTAAATTTCTCATTAAAAACAAAGTACAAAAGCTTACTGTATTAAAAAAAACAACTAACTTTAACAAAAATGGCCAATCTTAGATGGAACCAGAGCTACAATGGCTGTTTCATATTTGTAGCCTCCAAAATGGTTAAAACAAATCCATATACACACATTCATTGGTGCTATATACTTAACATATATATATAGTTATTATAATATGTGTACTTTTATATACTTAGCAGAAACTTGCTTCACTACTCAGCTCTTCAGACTTTGCACTCCAGAAAAAACAAACATTAATTTCTCCATATATGCAGATATAGGAAAGGTTTACAATGAAGTTGAAGGGCCTAACTCTTAAAGAATCATCCATCTAGAATATAAAGATTTTTTTGAAAGATTTTATTTATTCATTTGACAGAGAGAGATTACAAGTAGGCAGAGAGAGAGAGGAGGAAGCAGGCTTCCCGCTGAGCAGAGAGCCCAATGCGGGCCTTGGTTCCAGGACCCTGAGATCATGACCCGAGCCGAAGGCAGAGGCTTTAACCCACTGAGCCACCCAGACACCTGGAAATAAAGGTATTTTAAGAGGAATACATACTAACTTAAACAGTAAAGATCATCATAAAGTGATTAAAAAAAGAGAGAGACTCTACTAGTTAAATGTGACTTTCTAATAAAAGTTACTAATTCTGGGGCATGAGAACAGAGCAGTGTTGAAAAGGAAGGCTCCAGAATCAGGCAATCATGAATTTGGATTCGGGCTTCACTGTTACTATCAAATGATGCTGAGCAAGTTATTTGTAGTTAAATCTAAACCTATAATTATATGCTTAAAGAAAGGCTAACACAAATATTTCACCTCATTAAATCCTTGTGATGAATAGTGATATAACCCACAAAAATCACCTCCTATAGCACCTAACTTATAGCACTGCTTAATAAATATAAGCACTATTACATCATTGCTTAACCCTGGATTCCAGAAATATTTCTTGCATTTGCTGTATTCCAGATCCTGTGCAAAGTACTGAGGATATAAGAATTTGAAGTTCTTTCCTTTATTGGTTCTCAAAATCTACCACAGAAGAGAGAAATAAAGACAAATGGCAGAATAATGTGAAAAGTGCAGTGACACAGAAATGCGGGAACATAGTCTAGAAGGGTCAAGGCAGACATCACAGAGAAGACATTGCGCTTGTAGATGGCTTTATCACTGGAAGTCTGTTCATTGATGCAGACTTCTAGAAATGGTTCTTGATCCTTTATCAGTTATGCCAGATTCTCCATGGGTAAGGTTTCTAGGAATAAATTATGTGATTCTAAAATATGCCATAATTTCTTTAGGGTGTTAAGGATGCTCTTCGGGCACTATTCCAATGATTATCATTAAACAAGAGCATTCAAGGCATTTCCAGAAGTGTCAGGAAGTTCTATGGGGTCTCTTGGGATCCTTCACTGATGAGAGAATATGTAGTCTTATATCACGTAATGGTTTCAGTGGGGCCTCTGGAATCAGGCTCCTGGGTTTGACTTCTGCCTCTTTTATAAGCCCTGCTTTGCTGTGTACAAGATACTTTATTTCCCTAAGCCTCAACATTTTCCCCTATAGAATGGAAAGCATTATATTGCTTATTTTATGAAATTTGGTGAGAATTAAAGGAGCTAGTATATGTAAGGCACTTGACAGATGTTAAGTGATAAATGAAACACCTTTATTTGTAATTTAGTTCTATTCCCCTGGACAGTGAAGGGTGAGGGATTCTCCTGAGTGTCAAATTAGATAAGGACTGGTTTCCATTTACATTGTTGTGATAGCTCTATTTTCTCTGTGGTTGTTCATAATGTTCTCATTTAATGTGTAAATACGTTTTAGTCCTGACATAGTATGCTCCTGGTTTTATGACCAAATCTGTTGCTATGCTTGCCCATGGTTTTATTTTTTATATTTTAATAAGAATCCATGGGTTTACCTTTTGATCAGATTCTTGTGAGAATCAGCCAGAGCTAAATAGCAACGCTTTGCTGAATACCCAAGACAATAAAGAAAGGAGCAGGGCCTTGGCAGGAAGATATGTCACCCATAGAAATATGAATAATAGACTCTGGTCACAGGAAGTGCTGGGAGTGACATTCGTACTAAAATAAACATGCTGATTAATTAAAATTTCACTCACCATGCTTTGCTTGTAGGCACTTTATTGTTAGTTTCACCAGCAGCCAAGCTGTATTGTCATTCTCTGATTTCTAGAGATTATTGTCTGAAATGTTTTATTGTAACTGAAAAAAAGCAGCTCCAGACTCACCAGCCATTCCCTACCACCTGACAATAAAAAAAAAAAAAACCCTCACATTTGGTGGGTTCCAACAATGTTTATTCCATCTCAGCAGTAAACCAAACTCAGATGATTTACCTCTTTCAGTTCCTAACCCTATATACTCTTGATGCTCAAATTTGATGGTATTTATGCTTACACAAGCTTTTTAGAGCTTTTTCAAAATTGTGAAATATAATACACATACAAAAAATTGCATAAGGCTTAATTGGAGACCAAAATGAGTAATTATAAAGAGAATGCCCAGAATGAGAAATAAAACCTGCTGCCCTTTGAGTTCTCCACCTCATGGTGCCTCCTACAGATGCCCTTCCTTTCCTGTCTGCTTGAGGTGACCATGGCCCTGATTTCACAGTAAAGCTTTATCTATCGTTACCCTAAATATGTGTGCATCCCTGAAAGTGTAGCTTATTTGGGGGTTTTTGGAACTTCAAATGAATAGTATCATACAAAATGTATTATTTTTGTCTAGTTTCATTTAATATTGTCTGTGGAAAATTTGGAATTGAACCAGAGTTTACTTAGTTTTGTTCCTGTAAGATATTCCAGTATGTGAATATACCATGATTATCCTTTCTACTCTCTTTGGACATTTGGCTTCTTTCTACTTCAGAATAATTAAGAGCAATGATGCTACAGACATTCTTTTATAGATATAGTATTCTGGTCCATATGGACAAGAGATTTGATGAGTTCCATACTAGGGATGAAATTGTAGGATGATGAAGTATGCATTTTTTTCAACTTTACTAGATAATTCCAAATTGTTTTCCAAAGTAGTTGTACCCATTTACACCCTATCAACTGTGTATCCAACTCACACAATTCACATTTGGCCAATTTTATTAATGTGTAATGACATTTTATTGTCATTTTAGTTCAACTTTTCCTGATTACTAATGACACTGAACCCCTCTTATATGTTTAGCAACAATCTGAATATCATTTTTGTGAAGTTCAAATACTTTGCCCATATTTTAACTGAGTTTTTTTCCTTTTTTCTCAATAATATTTTTTTATTAAGTCTGGATACCAGTACTTTGGAGGTTCCCCCCTCCTGTTTTATTGAGATATAACTGAGAAATAAATATATCTAATATTTAAAGTGTACAATATGATGATGTATAAAAATCACAATGTGATGACAGTTGTATACATTGTGAATAGACTCCCCCATTGAATTAATTAACACATCCATCACCTCACATATTTACCCTTTTTTTAAAAAAATTTTATTCATTCATTTGGGAGAGAGAGAGGGAGACAGAGAAAGAGCATGAGTAGGGGGAGGGGCAGGGGAGAGGGAGCAGCAGACTCCCTGCTGAGTGTAAAGTCCAACTCAGGGCTTGACCCCACCACCCTGAGATCACGACCAGATTTGAAGTCAGCCACTTTAACCTACTGAGCCACCCAGGCACCCCTACCTTTTTTTGGAGGGAGGGGCAAAACATAAGTTCTAATTTCTTAGCAAATTTTAATTATATGATACGGTATTATCAATTAGAGTCATTATGTTTTACATTAGATGCTCAGACTTAACTCATCTTATAACTGAAAGTATGTGCTAACCTCTTTTACTAACCTCTTCCTGAATTTTCCCCACCCACCCCCCCATTTCCTGGCAACCACTTTTCTACTTTCTGTTTTTATGAATTCTTTCTTTTTTAGATTCCCCATGTGAGTGATAGCATGAAGAATTTGTCTTTCTCTGGCTTACTTCACTTAGCATATGGTGCCCTCTAGGTTTATCCATGTAGTTGCAAATGACAGGATTTCCTTCCTTTTCAAGGCTGAATAATATTCCGCTGTGTGTGTGCATGTGTATGTGTGCGTGCCAGATTTTAAAAACTCCCCAACCTTAAAGTTATGAAGATTGGCCCTTATAGTACCTTCCAAAAGCTTTAGAAGAAAAATTTTTTCCTTTACATATAAGTCTATAATCTATTTGGTGTTGTGGCTCTTTGTATGGTCTGTAGTAGGGGTGTGATTTCTTTTGGCGGGGAAGAGTGCCATTTTTCACACAGGTAACTGTATTGAGAGATTGTGACTCACCCATTGCTCTTTAGAATAACTTCTGTCAATAACAACAACAATAGCAACAACAATAATGATAATGATAAACAATTGGTATATACTCATTTAATAAAAATGTAGATATCTGTTCCTAGACTATTTTGTACCATTGTTTATCTGTTTATATATTTCTGTACCATATTATCCTAATTGTTATAACTTTGTATGTATTTACAATGTTTACAGTAATTATAATGTAAAAACATATTGAGGGTATTACAAGATAGTAAAAGCTAGGTATCGCTTAGTCAAGTTTCATAATTATTGATGGTCAATTATTAATGGTTTATGTGGTCAGAATCCATGTAACACGTTTAAATGTAGTGAAGTCAAGAAGTCATTTTTAAGAGATGATGAATGATTCTGATGATCTGAGTCTAGTTTAAGAAGATATGTATAATAAAAAGTCAAATGGGGAATCAGTGGACCTTAACCATGGGTGCATGTCAGAATGAGTTATGGAAGCCTTCGAAATTTATTTATGGTTGCTTAGCCCCCAGGAAGTCTGAGATAAAGTCTGGGCATGTATACTTTGATGAAAAAATATGTGATTCCAATCATCATTCATGTTGATAATTACTCCAAAGAGTCAAAAGGTGATTTCAAGTGTCAGATCCACCACTTAGTAGCTTAATGACCTTGAATATATTACCTAAACTTTTGGTTTCCTCAATTGGAAAATGAGGACACCTACCTAAGGATTTTTAAAGAATGGTAGGCATCAATAAATTTAATTTCTCCTTCTCTTTTAATATTGGTTTCCTGATCTGTAAAGTGGAGCTAATAATTGTTTAGTACAAGAGTTGCAGGGGTGCCTGGGTGGCTCAGATGGTTGGGGATCTGCTTTGGCTCAGGTCATGGTCTCCAGGTCCTGGGATCAAGCTCCATGTTGGGCTCCTAGCTCAGTGGGGCTTCTGCTTCCTCCTCTGCCTCGGCCTCTCCCCCTGCTTGTGCTCTGTCTCTCTCTCTCTCTCCAAATGAATAAATAAAATCCTAAAAAAAAAAAAAGAGCTGTTGAAAGTATCTAAAAGAAGCAAATTATATAGAACTAGTTTATGACCTACAAAACATTGTTTAAATAGGAATATTTTTAGCTAAAGAACTATCGGGTTAGGGAAGGGCTTGGCAACAAGAGGTAATGAATTATTTAATACAAGATGTCAATGAAAACTTTAAGAGATTTAGTAGCAGGCTTTAAGTGACACTGAAAATGGCCTTTTGTGCTCCTTCTGGGATACCATCTTCTCATGTGTGTGGTCATCTGTCAGGTAACATAAATAGCAATGGGAGGAGAGGGCTACATATTTCTTTAGCCTTAGTATCAAATCAGCCATACAACTGGGTTTCCCTAATGCAACTCACCTGTAGGTTATGCCCACTTGATCTCCACTTAGTTTATTTGGTTATTATTTTGTAGCCAAAGTGACTTGAATAGCAAACTGCAATGGAATTGCCTTGTCAAATAAAAGTTAGGTGGAAGTCACTATAGTTAGAAATAATAACTAGCTGCATACCCAAAGAGGTCACCAAGAGAGCCTCTTCATCCTAATAAAATGGCTTTTCCTCCTAAGCTGATTGTTTGATGAACACAAATTTCTGCTTAAAGCAAATGAAACTGCATTTGAGTGTACCATGTACCTATTGCTTTCAAATTTCTAACTTACACCACATATATCCACAATAAAACCACATCTTCTTAAGCAACCTAAATATATATAACTAACTTCTGAGTCTCCTGCATTATCCAGGTGTGCTCATATGCCAACAACTGTATTCAAGGAAGAAATATCCTGTAACAATTGGACTTGGAACTGACAAGTTAAGAGGACAATAGGGGAGGGGAGAAAAAACTGAATGGGAAGAAATCAGAGAAGGGAAAAAAAACATGAGACTCTTGACTTTGGGAAACCAACAGGGTTGCAAAAATGGAGGTGGATGGGGGGAATGGGGTAACTGGGTGATGAACATTAAAGAGGGCATGCGATGTGATGAGCACTGGGTGCTATATGTAACTAATGAATCCTTGAACATTATATCAAAAACTAATGATGTAGGCAGCCTCCAAGATGATAGAGGAGTAAGACATCTAAATTTTGTCTGGTCCCAGGAATTCAGCTAGATAATTATCAAACCATTCTGAATACCTACGAACTCAACAGAAGATTGGAGAAAAGAATAGCAGCAACTCTATGAACAGAAAAGCGACCACTTTCTGATAGGTAGGACATATGGAGAAATGAATCCAAGGCAATATATGGGAAGATAGACCATGGGGAGTGGGAAGGAGAGAGCCTCTGTCAGCCAGCTACTGGCAAGTGATAGAGCAGTGGAGCACAATATCAGAACGTTAAGAAGTCTCCTCAGGTGAGTGAGTCACTCCAGTGGCTAAGCAAGGGAGTGGATCCCTTGCTGTGACAGTGTGGTCTCAGGACCCTCAGGGTCACAGAAAGACCAGGGTTGCCTGAGTGCCACAGAATTCCCAGTATCAGAGGAGGGAAGCCAGCTTCAGACAGCCCAGAAGTGGGCTTTCAGCTCAGGGATGCCATAAACTTTGATCCCCAGCACAGTCAGGCCACTGCTCTTCAAGCAGGGACCCCACAAGTTGCAGATCCAGGGAGACCCCCCCATTCCTCCATCGGGGGGAGTGGTGCAGGAGCATACTGCAGGAATCTGCTGGGTTTGGAGACTCCAAACAGGGTCATGTGCCAGAGATAGAAATGCTTGGTCACAACCCAGATGAGCTTGGAGTGTGGCCAGAGACCAGGGAGACAGGAGTGCTTGACTGCTTTCCTCTGAGGGCTCATTGAGGAGTGGGGCCCCAAGTTCTCTGCTCCTCCAGGGCCAGAGATTGGGAGGCTACCATTTTCATTCTCATCCTCCAAAGCTGTACAGAAAGCGTTCAGGGAACAAAAGCTACAGAGAGCAAAATCGAGCAGATTACTTAGCCTGGCCCCTGGCAAGGGCAGTGCAGTTCCACCCTGGGGAAAGACATTTGAGAATCACTGCAACAGGCCCCTCCCCCAGAAGATCAGCAAGAACATCCAGCCAAGACCAAGTTTACCAATCAATGAAAACTGCAAAGCTCCAGCACTAGGGAAATACAACACATAGGATTCATGGCTTTTTCTTCATTATTCTTTACTCTTTCAGAGTTAATTTTTAAAATTTAAAAAAAATTATTTCTTTTTTTAAAAATTCTTCTTTCCCTTTTCAACCAACTTCTTATAGATTCCTTTTTAAAAATCTTTTTAATTTTTATTTTTGCAGTCATATTCAATACCTTCATTGTATTTACCCTTATTTGTGTGTGTGTGTGTGTGTGTGTGTGTGTGTTTTCTTTTTTTAAAATTTTGGGAGGCAGTTTCTTCTAACGGACCAAAATACACCCAAAATCTAGTGTGTGGCTCTGTTCTATTCACCAGCCTGATTATATTCTTCTCCCCTCATCCCCCACCATAATTTTGGGTCTCTTCTGATTTGTTTAGTATATATTTTTCTGGGGTTGTTGTTACCCTTGTAGTGTTTTGTTCTCTTGTTAATCTATTCTTCTCTGGACAAAATGACAAAATGGAAAAACTTCAAAACAAAAACAAAAATAAGAGGCAATACCAACTTCCAGGGAGCTAATCAGCATGGACATTAGTAAGATGTCAGAACTAGAGTTCAGAATGATGATGATAAAGATACTAGCTGGGCTTGAAGAAAGCATAGAAGATACTAGTGAATCCCTTTCTGGACAAACAAAATCTAACCAAGTAGAAATCAAAAAGGCTATTAGAGTGGTGCAGTAAAAAATGGAGGCTCTAACTGCTAGGATAAATGAGGCAGAGGAAAAATTAATGATATAGAAGACCAAATGATGGAGGATAAAGAACCTGAGAAAAAAAGAAATAAACAACTACTGGATCACAAGGGGAGGATTTGAGAGATAAGTGATACCATAAAATGAACCAATAATTGAATAATTGAGAACCCAGAAGAAGAAGAAATAGAGAGGGAGGCAGAAGGTATATTGGAACAAATTATAGCAGAGAACTTCCCTAGTTTGAGGAAGGAAACAAGAATCAAAATTCAAGAGGCACAGAGAACCCCTCGAAATCAATAAAAATAGGTCAACATCCTAACATCTAATAGTAAAATTGCAAATCTCAGAGATAAAGAGAAAATCCTGAAAGCAGCTCAGGATAAGAGGTCTGTAACCTACAACAGTAGAAACATTAGATTGGCAACAGACCTATCCACAGAGACCTGGCAGACCAGAAAGTTCTGGCTTCGTATATTCAGGTACTAAATGAAAAAAAAAATACAGCCAAGAATACTCTATCCAGCTAGGCTGTAACTGAAAATAGAGGGAGAGATAAAAAGCTTCCAGGACAAACAGAAACTAAAAGAATTTGTGATCACCAAACCAGCCCTACAAAAATATTGAAAGGGGACTTTAAGCAAAGAGAGAGCCTAAAAGTAACATAGACCAGAAAGGAACAGAGACAATATACAGTAACAGTCATCTTACAGGCAATACAATGGCACTAAATTCATATCTTTCAATAGTTACCCTGAATGTAAATGGGCTAAATGCCCCAATCAAAAGACAGAGGGTATCAGAATGGACCAAAAAAAAAAAAAAAAAAAATCCGTCAGTATGTTGTCTCCAAGAAACTCATTTTAGATCCAAAGACACTTCCAGATTTAAAGTGAGGGGGCGGAAAACAATTTACCATGCTAATGGACATCAAAAGAAAGCTGGAGTGGCAATCCTTATATCAGATAAATTAGATTTTAAGCCAAAGACTATAATAAGAAGTGAGGAAGGACACTATATCACACTTAAAGGGTCTATCCAACAAGAGCTAACAATTGTAAATATTTATGCCCCTAACATGGGAGCAGCAAATTATATAAACCAATTAATAACAAAATAAAAGAAACACAACCACAATAGTACAATAATAGTAGGGGATTTTAACACCCCCCTTTACTGAAATGGACAGATCATCTAAGCAAAAGATCAACAAGGAAATAAGGGCTTTAAATGACACACTGGACCAGATGGACTTCACAGATATATTCAGAACATCCTATCCCAAAACAACAGAATACACATTCTCCTCTAGTGTACATGGAACATTTTCCAGAATAGAACACATCCTGGGTCACAAACCAGGTCTCAACAGTACCAAAAGATCAGGATGATTCCCTGCATAATTTTGGACAGCAATGCTTTGAAACTCGAACTCAACAAGAGGAAAGTTGGAAAGAACTCAAATAAATGGAGGCTAAAGAGAATCCTACTAAAGAATGAATGGGTCAACCAGGAAACTAAAGAAGAATTTAATATATTCATGGAAACAAGTGAAAGTAAAAACACAACTGCTCAAAATCTTTGGGATGCAGCAAAGGCGGTCCTAAGAGGAATGTATATAGCAACACAAGCCTTTCTCAAGAAATAAGAAAGGTCTGAAATACACAACCTAACCCTACACCTATCACCACTGCTACTCAACATAATATTAGAAATCCCACCCTCAGCAATCAGACAACAAAAAGAAATAAAAGGCATCTGTATCAGCAAAGAAGTAGTCAAACTCTCACTCCTTGCAGATGGTATGATACTTTATGTGGAAAATCCAAAGACTCCACCCCAAAGCTTGTAGAACTCATACAGGAATTCAGTAAATGTCAGGATATAAAGTCAATGCACAGAAATCAGTTGTATTTCTATACACCAAAAACAAGACAGAAAAAAGAGAAATTAAGGAGTTGATCCCATTTATAATTGCACCCAAAACCATAAGATACCTAAGACTAAATCTAATCAAAGAGACAAAGAATATGTACTAAGAAAACTATAGCATATTTATGAAAGAAATTGAGGAAGACACAAAGAAATGGGAAAACATTCCATGAGCATGGAATGGAAGAACAAATATTGTGAAAATGTCTATGCCACCTAGAGCGAACTACACATTTAATGCAATCTCTATCAAAATACCATCAACTGCTTTCACAGAAATGGAAACAAATAATCCTAAAATTTGTATGAAGCCAGGAAAGACCCTGAATAGCCAGAGGAATCTTGGTGGGGGGGGGGAAGCAAAGCTGGTGGCATCACAATTCTGGACTTTAAGCTCTATTCAATCTGTAATCATCAAGACAGTATGGTACTGGCACAAAAACAGACACATAGATCAATGTAACAGAATAGAGAGACCAGAAATGGACTCTCAAAACTATGGTCAACTAATTTTCAACAAAGCAGGAAAGAATGTCTAAAGGAAAAAAGACAGTCTCTTCAACAAATGGTGTTGGGAAAATTGGACAGCCACATGCAGAAGAATGAAACTGGACCATTTCCTTACACCACACAAAAAATAGACTCGAAATGGATGAACGACCTCAATGTGAGACAGGAATCCACCAAAATCCTTGAGGAAAACAGAGACAGCAACCTCTGTGACCTCAGCCACAGCAACTTCTTCCTAGATACATCGCCAAAGGCAAGGGAAGCAAGGGCAAAATGAACTATTGGGACTTCATCAACATAAATAGCTTTTGCACAGGGCGCCTGGGTGGCTCAGTGGGTTAAAGCCGCTGCCTTCGGCTCAGGTCATGATCCCAGGGTCCTGGGATCGAGGCCCACATCGGGCTCTCTGCTCAGCAGGGAGCCTGCTTCCTCCTCTCTCCTCTCTCACTGCCTGCCTCTCTGCCTACTTGTAATCTCTATCTGTGTGTCAATAAATAAATAAAATCTTTAAAAAAAAAAATAGCTTTTGCACAGCAAAGGAAACAGTCCACACAACCAAAAGACAACCGACAGAATGGGAGAAGATATTTGTAAATAACATATCAGATAAAAGGCTAGTATCAGAAATCTATAAAGAACTTATCAAACTCGACACCTAAAGAACAAATAATCCAATCAAGAAATGGGCAGAAAACATGAACATACATTTTGGCAAAGAAGACATCCAAATGGCCAAGAGACACATGAACAAGTGCTCAACACCACTCAGCATCAAGGAAATACAAATCAAAACCACAGTGAGACACCACCTCACACCAGTCAGAATGGCTAAAATGAACCAGTCAGGAAACAACAGGTGCTAGTGAGGATGCAGAGAAAGGGGAACCCTCCTACACTGTTGGTGGGAATGCAAGCTGGTGCAGCCATTCTGGAAAACAGTATGGAGATTCCTCAAAAAGTTGAAAATAGAACTATCCTACGACCCAGCAATTGCACTACTGGGTATTTACCCTAAAGATAGAAATGTAGTGATCCAAAGGGGCACATGCACCCGAATGTTTATAGCAGCAATGTCCACAATAGCCAAACTATATAAAGAGCCTAGATGTCCATCAACAGAAGAATGGATAAAGAAGATGTGGTATATTTATACGATGGAATACTAAGCAGCCATCAAAAATGAAATCTTGCCATTTGCAATGACATGGTTGGAACTAGAGGTTCTTATGCTAAGTGAAATAAGTCAATCAGAGAAACACAATTATCAGATGATCTTGCTGATAAGTGGAATTTGAGAAACAAGACAGAGGATCATAGGGAAGAGGGAAAAATGAAACAAGATGAAATCAGAGAGGGGTAGAAACCATAAGAGGCTCTTAATCTCAGGAAACAAACAGGGTTTCTGGAGGGAAGGGGGGCAAGAGGGCTGGGGTGGCTGGGTGATGGACACTGGGGATGGTATGTGTTATGGTGAGTGCTGTGAATTGTGTAAGACTGATGAATCACAGACCTGCACCCCTGAAACAAGTAATACTTTATATATTCATTAATAAAAACCTAATGATATACTATGCTTTGGATAACTGAATTTATATTAAAAAAAGAATAATTCTTGGGCGCCTGGGTG
>LNAC01000536.1:259089-309427 GCA_002007465.1 Ailurus styani | reverse complement strand
AAAAAAAAAAAAAAAGAATAATTCTTGAAGATGTTAAGTATTATTCCAGCAACATAAACATTAGCTGAGATTTTATTAACACTTACCTTTGGTTAATGTTAGCTCCTTTCTCAGCTAAAATATTTGTTCTTACTAAATGTTCAAATATGACTTTTGTTTTGAATTATGAATTATGTATAACATAGGCAAATAAAAAAAGCAAAATTTCTAATAATTTTGTTGTATGATATCTGACTTGGCCAGATTAAGATTCTCTATAATTCTTCCTATCATGCCATAATGGGCCTTAACACAGCTAATGCTCTTGCTCACATTCAAGGCTTGGTTTAGATGCCTTCCAGAAGGTTCCTTCATGGGGCGCCTTGGTGGCTCAGTGGGTTAAGCCTCTGCCTTCGGCTCAGGTCATAATCTCAGGGTCTTGGCATCAAGCCCTGCATCAGGCTCTCTGCTCAGCGGAGAGCCTGCTTCCCCCTCTCCCTCTGCCTGCCTCTCTGCCTACTTGTGATCTCTCTCTCTCTGTCAAATAAATAAATAAAATCTTTAAAAAAAATTCATGGAAGATATGTACAGAAATGTATCATTTTAACATACAGCACGTGGTGGTGAAAGTAACCCTAAATGTATATTTATATTTTCTGGGAGGTACTTAACTCAGTTGGACTGAAGGAACCTTTTTTTTTTTAAGATTGTATTTATTTATTTGACAGAGAGAGAGAGAGATCACATTGCAAGTAGGCAGAGAGGCAGGCAGAGAGAGAGAGGAGGAAGCAGGCTCCCCGCCGAGCAGGGAGCCCGATGCGGGCCTCGATCCCAGGACCCTGAGATCATGACCTGAGCTGAAGGCAGAGGCTTTAACCCACTGAGCTACCCAGGTGCCCAATCTTCCATGAATTTAATGTCTTTCAAGAGTAAGGGCAGTCTTGTTTTATTGCCAGCATCTTCCACAGGACTGGGCACTATTAACATTACTCATTAAATATTAATTGAATGGAACTGAACTGATTCTACCATTTGCTGAGAGCCACAGTTTCTAGTATATTAGCTTACTTTATTTTCACCTGTTTTTCTTATTTGAGTGACTTCTTTGAAGACACTCTAGTAATATTGAGGCACTTAGAGTATTATTGTGGCTATTTAATTATAAATTATAATTTCATTCAAGCTGTAATTTTTACATTTTTAATACATTATTTATTCATATTCAGGAACAATCTTTCCTTTAAAACAATACTTAAGGGGTTCCTGGGTGGTTCAGATTGTTAAGTGCCTGACTCTTGGTTTCGGTTCAGGTCATGATCTCAAGATTATGGGACGAGCCCTGTGTTGGGCTTTGCACTTAGCATGGAGTCTGCTTGTTCCTCTCCCTCTGCTCCTCTGCCTGCTCTCACTCTTGTGCTCTCTCTCTCTCTCTCTCTAAAAAATTTAAAAAAATATATTCAATAGGAAAATAGTATGTCCTTGGGGAAAAAAAGGCTAGTTGTATGGATGTACTCAGGCTGAAAGCCTGTGTACAATTTTTAAAACTTCCATTTGCCTGCTACTGAGAAGTATAATAATCCAGTTTTTAAGCAGAAACTTTTTGGAGTCACCCAGATGTGGGATTAAATTCGGCTTTTGCAAATGACTAACTGTGATTTTGGGGGATGCTATGTAATCTTCGTGAGTTTCAGCTTCCTTATCTAAAATAACAGCACTGTCTAACTTATGGCTCATTGTGGGGTTCTAAGTGCTCACTTGGTAATTATTAGCCTCTATGAAATAATTTGTGCTACGAGTCATTGATGACAAAAAATTTCTTTCCCCATAGCCCCCTTCCTTCATTCAGAATGAGGTTGTTTTATTGCTTTTATTATTATTGTTTGTCATTTTGTATTAGTACTTTCTAATTGAATGTTTTTCAATTTCAAATCTTTTATCGGAAAGACAGATCACTATCTTCCTTTTAATACTTACTAACTACTGATTTTCACCTTTTCCTTGAACCTCAGCACAATCTTCTGGCCTCTGTGATATTATGCTCAGTATAGGTCATGTTGCACCTGAATTCCACTTTGCATAATTGGGGGCAATTTGCTTTCCTCTCCCCAACCTCATTCATATCCAAATATATTTCTAAATATCTCGTTCTGTTCCCAGTTTCAAAATGTCTTTTATATGACCTTTAAAACCAGTGTCCTTTTGGAAACTCAGGTGCACTCCCCTCCTTGGCTCCTTTGTACTCCCAACTCCCCCAGTCTCCCTCAGTGTAACTTTTTGTTCCAACCCAACTTGCTTCCCGTTGGTCATGTGTTTTAGCATCTGCATCTTTCCCCAGTCTGTCCTTACGTATGACACAGGCTTCCCTCTTACTTTCCTATACCATGTCTCTCCAGATTTTTCAGGATACCTCCTCTGAGATGTGTTACAGGTAGAACATTTTACCTGCAAACAGTCCCTAACAAGGTATTCCCTTTCTATTAACTCATTCCTAGATTTACTTAAATGGAATCACATAATTTTGGAGATTTTATCTATCTTAGATATAAGATAGAAACTGTTAAGATATAGATATATCATATATATAAGACCTAGATACATCTATGTAAGATACAGATATTTAGCCTAATTTCTTCATCTTGCAAATAAGAGTGTTGAGGCCCAGGGAGATCATTACAAGCATTGTATTGAAGTCTATTAAGATTACCTAGAAGGAATGAATGAACAGTAGTGTTTCTTTTTTCTTTTTTTTTTTTAAGATTTTATTTATTTATTTCACAGAGGGAGAGAGATCACAAGGAGGCAGAGAGGCAGGCAGAGAGAGAGAGGGGGAAGCAGGCTCCCCGCCGAGCAGGGAGCCCGATGCAGGCCTCGATCCCAGGACCCTGAGATCATGACCTGAGCCGAAAGCAGAGGCTTTAACCCACTAAGCCACCCAGGCGCCCTGAACAGTAGTGTTTCAAAGGGAAATAAGCAATAAGACAAAACGGATGGAATGAGAGAAAATGCTTGATATGGATGCTTACTCATTTCACTAATTTTTTTGAAGCCATAAAATACTAAGGCCCAAGATAAAAAAGAAAATTAAAAACTCAGGGCCAAAATTACCAGCAAAATTTAATTAAAAAAAAAAGAAGCCACACTTTTTTTGGGGGGGGGTCATTTGCAAAAATCACAATATTTTTCATTATTTCTCCTCATTTTTCAGCCAGTATATGAATTTCATGAAAAATAAACAAAATGATTAAACTTTATGGTTTCATTCCAATGCTTGCTGGTGTAGAGGTATAAAAGAACAATCCACGGATTTTGCAATCACATCTAGGTTTCGATTCCTATGGGCATCAGTTTACTCATTTGTAATACCATAAGTTAATGTAGAAATAAAAGGATCTGGTAACAGACCTTGAGTCAGACACATATTTTAATGAAACATTCCCAAGAGGCAATTTAATCGGCCAATCTTTCTCTTCTGTCTCCCTTAGGAGTATAAGACGTAAATGCAAAGCCTGACATCAAAACAGGTCTGTAGTTCAGTGACTTTGTCTCTGGTGGATACTTTGTCCATATCCAGTGAATTTATACAAGCATTAATACAGCAGCTTTCCCTGGAAGAAGTTGGAACACTGCACAGATATAATAAGAATGACACAGTTTGAAATATTGTGAGAATTACCAAAATGCAACAGACACATGAAGTGAGCAAATGCTGTTGGGAAAATGGCACCAACAGACTTGCTTAACACAAGGCTGCCACAAAACTTTGATTTGTTAAAAAACAAAAAACAAAACCACCATGTCTGTGAAACACCATAAAGTAAAGTGCAATAAAACAAGGTATGCTTCTTTGTAACATTCTGGGAAAGGCAAAATTTTGTGAAATAGAAAAGGGGTGAGAATATCCAGCTAACAGCGAAGAAATCAAGCTAATATGAATAATCAGATTGTATTTTCAAGTAGAATTCTCTAATTCAGAAGGGAATCAGAGACACATAGAATCCTAACGGCCATTTTCTCTCAACTTTTCTTCACTTCATTCCTTTCTACAGCCAAAATCAGAAAGAAGGTGAATGGTAATATCATGCCTTAATAATTTAACTTGGAAAGAGAGAAAAATATTTCTAAAACTCTATCATAGGTTCAGCTCACTGCTTAGTTTAGTGTTGGTTTAGTGGACAGACCTTGGCTTGATTCTTCCTCCACCTGTTACTCAGTGTGGGGCTCAAATTTTATAACTTGAACTTCAGTTTCCTCTTATGTGAATTGATCACATATAGTCACACACCCTCACAGGTACTTAAATATTTGACATAGTACTTGGCACATGTTTAGTGTTTAAAACTTCTAGCTATTATCATTTTACTCTGAATTTATAGAAACCACATCATCATTATGCTCTTGTACTAAAATGATTGATTTTTGTTCTTGGGTTTCAGAAAACCCAGTGGTTCCATAATTGGTATTTAGTGTGCACATTTATTTCTTCTTGAGTCACTGGATCTGTTGTTGACCCTAGGCTTTACTATTAGTTCATCGACATCTATGGATAAAAAAAGAATTTTATATTCGGTTCATTACTTATATAAAGATTAGGAATCAGCGGCCTACAAAGCTGAATGAGGATCTTAGAAATTGCCATTTCAGCAAATGTGCTGACAAAGAAGCCCATACATATTAAGGATGTTCTCAAGTAGCAATTTGTTTCCATAGCACCTAAGTGGAGAAAGACAAAATTTCCCATTAGTTCCCCGAAGCAGAAAAACATTTAAAGTTCCAGGTTTGGGTAAGGAAAGGTGATGATATTTTCTAATGTACGTTCAAAGTTGGTTTTAGAATTTTTTTCTTTGTTCAGTTAAAGAAAAGTCATTATGAAGTAGAATTTGAATCCATATGCACATTCACCCTGTAAAAACTTTGATACGTGTTTGAATTATAGGACTAAACATGCAAGTTTCTAAAATTGAAAATGTCATTTTTGCTTTGTTGAGAGGGAAAATAACATAATGAAAAGGGCAAACATCTCCTTGGTAAATATGAACTTCAGAGGAGGAGTCCCCCAAAATTTCTAGATGCAAAGCCTTTATGATCATAAATGAGAAGGGAGGAAATTTAGCTATTGTTTATTCATTTGTTTAAGAAATATTTTTTGAAAAACTTACAAGTACCTGGCACTGTGGTAAATGCACTGGGGACAGGTTGTATAAAACAGCCCCTGCCTCCAAGAAGCAGAGGAGTAAGAACACAGGATAGACAATGTTTCAATAATAAGCAGAAATGGGATGTTGTGGGAACATCATGGGAGGGAAACCACCATGAGTCTAAAAAAAAAAGAAAAGAAAAGAAACAAACAAACTGAAGAAAGACGTTAGAGACTACTCAGAAAAAGCAAAAACAATTTTAATGAAGAAAATGTCTGTCCTTCTAAAATCAAACACTTTTAATGCTCTTATAATACACTGAAGTTATATCTTGTTCTTTAAAATATCTTTGCTCCAAATGATTCTGAGGCTCAATCACAATTACAGAATACATAAAATTAAGTATATTAACATGACACAGACACTTAGTAGTCTGTAAAGTATGTTATTTATAAGACTCCACAAGGCACACAGTTTATACAAGTTAATATGGGCTATATGACATGTTCTCAGTTTTCAGGTATTTAGCCCTGCTAACTAGGGTAAACATTCTTTTAACAGCATACTTTGGTGTCCTTCTTTGAAGAATGGACATTGAAAAAGTTAAAAATGTGTTACTATGTAGGCACTGATATATGGAAAATACACTTTGTGTTTTTATATATCGTAAGCTAGAAATGCTTTTTGAGTCACATACAGATTTACGCTCGACAAACACTGAACAGTCTGTGAAGAATGGAAAACCTCATGAACAACAATTCTGATGAATATAATTCAATTATTTGCTGCAATACTAATTTGCTTGTTAAATTAATTACTCTGAAATCCTTTGGTTGTTAGGTACCAAAATAGTTTTGAAGTTAGAGAACTGCTTTCCCACTTAATTCTTGTGGGTGGCCCAATTCCCCATGATATTCACAGCTGAGAAGTATTTTTTTATGCATTTTTATCTCAAGTGATAATCAGGAGCAAATTAAATCCTGTCTTAAACTAAAAGAAAAAAAAAATGCAAACCACTCCTCCGTGACTTCAGACTATAGGTCTGCAAGACATAGGCTTAGCTCCACATTTTGAAGGCTGCTTTTGCATGCTGTCACCTCTGTAACAGACCGAAATATGTCTATCATTACATTGGGGTTGCCCAACCTAATGACCATCTAATCTAACTAACTCAGGATGGCCTGACCTAATGAGTTTCAGATGTAGTGCTTCTAAAGTCAGTCAATAATAATACTTCAAAGAAACTTCATTCCAACATATTGAATATAAAAGTCTTTGTATTATATGCAGAAGTTTACAAAAAGCACTTTGAGGATGTCTGGTCAAAACTGTTGCCAGAAGATTCCAAAGCCCATACATTTTGTCCCACTGTAATTATGACAGCTACGGTAAAAGCAGTGAAAAGCAAGACAAGGAACTCTTGGTCTTCCTTAAATGAGTACAACCTCATTCCCTGGGGGAACAGGTAATGAAAGGATGTTGCAGGTTGTGCTCGTTTTTCGACAGATGTCACCTGGGACCATATGCTACGGGAGTTTCAGATTTTTTCATTATCATCATTGTTGATTTTCTTAAATGCGACTGGGCTTGCTTGTTTCAAAGAAGTCTTAGAAACATCTGTGTGCATGGTAGACATGGCTATCGTCTCATAGTCATCATCCCGAGACCGGAAATCACAAAAGTTAAAGAAGAACTGTAAGTCTCTCTGGAAATTTTTGTTCAGAAATCCATAAAATATGGGGTTGACACAAGTGGATATCATTGCTGTAAGGTGGCATAGCAGGAATAATAGATTGTGGTTGCACGTAGCGATGATCTGATGATTCCAATCAAACACAGTGTTAAAGATGGTAAGGGGCAGCCAGCAGACCGCAAACGCTACCACGATAGACAACAGCATGATGTTGATTCTTTTGGTTTCACTGGACCTGTACTTATTGTCTCTCATCTTGTCCATCATGTTGTTTCTCCTTTTTAAGCGTATATATATCTACAGAGAGAGAGAAAAAAAAGTTCGAATAGAACCACTAATTTAATGTGGAATTCTGTGGAAAGAAGGTTTAAATGGAAATGGTGGGGAGAAACGTTTTCTTACCTTAAAGTAGCAAATAAATATAAAACAGAGTGGGCCAAAATACTGCAGCATCAAGAGGAGAGTTGTATAAGACAACCTATGGGAGTCCGATGGAAACTGATCAAAGCACACGTATTTGTCCTTGAATGCATCCAGTGTTACATTCTGGAACGGCTCATCGGTCAATACTTGATAGATGAGGAAAGGTAGAGAAGAAACCACAGCAAGAACCCAAATGACAGCAATACCCAAGTAAGCATGTCTGTTATTTGGTCTCCACCCTCTTGGGTTGATTATCAGCTGATGGCGTTCCACAGCAATGAGAACCAGAGAGAATATGGACACGGTGATTGAAACACATTGCACAAAAGGATTCAATTTGCACATCATCTCACCAAAAACCCAGTGGTCCATTAATGTGTAGACAAATGTGAAGGGGAGACACATGATGGCAACAAGCAAGTCTGAGAAAGAAAGGTTCACGATCAGGATATTGGTAACATTTCTCATCTCCTTTTGTTTCAAGATGATTATAATCAACGCCAGGTTTCCAGAGACCCCGAGAATTATTACAGCTCCATAAGCAAGAGCTAATGTAAATATCATGGCCAAGGGCAGATGACAATCGTCACTTTCAAAAGCCAAAAACTGGGAATTCTCTGAAAAATTACAAAAGATTGAATGATTTTCAACCTGGGAGAATAATGTTGCATTCATTTTGATTGGCTTGGTTATAATAGATTACTCTAGACAAATGGAAACTATGTTTCTTCAAAACAGATCAAGTGTTCAGCTTATTATTAATTCTCCATCTTGCAATCCATTTATCCAAATTATTCCGAATTCTTCATCCCTTTGAACTGAACAATCTGTAAAGAGAAAATGACCAATGGTATTACTAATTTTATTCAGGGCAGTCAAAATGAATTCTGACTCATAGTACTGTTTTATTAAGTGAAGACATCGAAATAAACAAACAACTGTAATCTGTATAAACATCTTTTTAAAATAGCAGAAACAATGCAAACATTTTGAAGAAAATGCTTCTAATATTTTTAACTGGACTTGCAGTTACTACATTTTGATTCAGTAAAATGTAGTAGTCTATAAATTAGTAAGGTGTGTGTAAATCTCACACCCAAAGTCTTACATAAACCATTGTCAACAGATTCCTAAACATTGTAAAAATATGAGTGTGTAACAAAAAATTTAATGCACAGGTTAACACAGAAGATATGAAACAAAGAAAAACAACAAAAACTTCCCTAATTCTTCCTCCTACTATAGAAATGAACTAATTCATTAGGTTGTACTAATAGCTCCACCGTATACTGAACTGCTCTTTAAGGCAGACATTATTCAGCACAAGTATATGCAAAAGGGGATGACCGATACAGTGAAACATCAAAAAGCTTTGTCATATGAAGGACTGTGGAAGGGACAGAAGATGTTTAATCCAGAAAAGACTAGGAATGGTATAGGCGTCTTCTCATATTTGAAGGGGCAACATGTGCCCTAGGGACCTGGGCTTAAAATACTAACTATACAAGTTAGAAATAGGACCACGGGGAGTATAACACAGTGTGTATTACAAATAAAACAAAACAAATTTCACATCATTATGAGAAACAAAAGTTTAATCAAATAAAATCAACTGCTTGCAAAACTCTGGGGTGTTCCATACACAAGAGTTTGCAGCTACTCTATGAAAGACTTTTGGGGAGCTCTTACACTGTGTAGGAGATTTAAGTGGATATAGCTGAAGTTCCTTCTAACTTTAAGGTTCTAAGATTTTATTAAAAAACATCAGAAATTTTCAAAGGATTTCTAAGGTTTTATACATGTAAATATCCTGCCTCCCCACTAGACTGTGTACTGATACAAGGCAGGGACCTACATTTTTGTGGTAATTTTGATCTTTCACAGCATTTTGTGATATAAAGACTCTTCTTACCAACAAGAGAAATTATAGACAGTGGTTTTTAGAGATGAAAAGCTCCTTTTAAAAAAATCTGATTTCTTTTAGGTTGCTAAATAAATATATGAGACTCAGGGTTTCTTATGTTAATTAATAGGCCATTGTGCCTGTGCTAAGAAAGGGAATTGCATTTATTTCTTTTTTTATGTGAGAGTAAAGAAAATCATCCAGATTTACTTCCATTTCAAAGGAGATAAGAGACTTAATGAACATTTGCCTTTTAAGTGGCACCTCTAATGAAACATTCCTTGAGTGCTTTTGCTTTCTAGAACGTGAGGTGTTTTTTATTATAAAACCACAACTTGGCTTTGTAAAACTGAAGAATAAAAATAAAGGTTTCTAACATTCAGTGAGAATGGAAGAATTAAGACTAGGAATGATTTTAAGTGTTAACTTTTTTTGTTAGTTTTTTTCTTTTTTTCTTTTTTTTTTTTATTATGTTATGTTAGTCACCATACAGTGTAAATGTTCTTAGAAGTACAGCTCTCCCTTCCTCTGTGCAACAACCAATACATAATGGCTCCCGAACTCATGCCGCCATCACCCTTTATCTCTCAAGAATGCCAAAGGCACGTGGTGCCTGAGTGGCTCAGTCAGTTAAGTAGCTGCCTTCGGCTCAGGTCATGATCCCAGGGTCCAGAGATTGAGCCCCACATCATTGGGCTTCCTGCTCAGTGGAGAGTCTGCTTCTCCTTCTCCCTCCACTACTCCCCCTACTTGTAATCTCTCTCTCTCTGTGTCAAATAAATAAATAAAATCCTAAACAAACAAAAAAAAAAAAAAGAAAGAAAAGAAAAGAAAAGAAAGAATGCCAAAGGCAGGGAGAATAATCTTCTTCTTAGTGTCTGAGAACAAACCTTGAAGAAGTAAGTAATAATCTAACATTTCTTTGAATTCCTCACTGAAGAATTCAAGAAAATTTTTGCATCATACCTCATATTCACGTTGCTGTCAAAATATTCAACATGACTTACTAGTTAGCTTGTGAGTTTCTCTTCATTATTTAAAATAAAACTTAGCATGATTGCAAAGTGCATCCTTTTTATCCTATGACTTCTCACAGCTCCCTGTCACTATACACCACCAGAAGAGTAAGTATCCTGGAATAAGACACTATGAGTACATTCCTCAGCCTGACACTTGAAGACCTCTACATTTTGCTTCCCTTTGCCTTTCACTTCCTGCTGGAAGAGCCCCATGATGAATGCTTTGTTCCAAGTGGGCCAATCTCTTCACAGCCCATCAAGAGCCCCCCAGCCTGTTTTAGCTTCTGCATTCATCTCTGTTTCTGCCATTGCTCTTGCTGGCTGCTCTGTCTCACCACCAATCCAAATGTTACTCATCTTTCAAAGCACCATTTATTGCCCCCGAATCCTTAACTGGCTCCTCCCAATTATGATATAATCTTTTTAAGGTAGGTAGTGTATATACATCATAGCACCTTGCAAATACTAGATTTAGAACAAAAATGTGTTGACTGACATAGTAGGCGCACAGTTGGAATAGTACATTCTTGTATGAATTAATCCTAACATCAATAACTGAATTCTGTCATGGTCCTCTTACATGCCAAGTGGTTACTAATTAATTACAATACTCATTTTATTAGGTCAGGTATACAGGGGTAAATGTTCCATTTCTGTGTTTAAAAAAAGGAATTGTTTCTGAAAGAAAATTCATTCATCCAATAAATATGTATTGAACATTTAGTTGTGTCAGGCATGGTTTTAGTGGAGACATCGGTGATCTTCTCATTGAGTTTCTAGTCTTGTAGACAAAGAAAGCCAAGAAAAAATAAATTGGTAAAAGGGATAGTATGGCAGATGGTAAGTATTACACAGAAAAAACAAAGAAGGGGAACTGGGGTTGTTTGGAGTTACACTTTATTACCAGGTGGTAAGGAAGGTCTCTGCTTGCCTGAAAGGATGGCATATGAGCTAAGATTTGAAAGTGGTAAGTGAGGAAGCCATGTAGATATGTCAGGGACTGCATCCCATGCGGAAAGAACAAACGTAAAATCCTTAAGGCTGGAATGTACCTGGTCTACTAAACAGCAATGAGAAGAAGTGCAATAAATAAGAGAGAGACTAGTAAAAAGTTAATTAAAAAGGGTAAGTAGAAGAGGAACAGATTACATAAGGACATATTCCATGGGATAGTTTGACTTTTTCTCCGAGAAAGATGAGGAATCACTGGAGAGTATTTGGCAAAGGCATGAAGTTATATAGCTTGTTTTAAATTATTACTCTAGCTCTTGCTTTCAACAGATTTAAGACAGGAAAGAGAAGTAGGGAGATTCATTAAAAGGCTAATACAACAATCCAGATTAGAGATAACGGAGGCACAGACAGACGTGTTTATAGTAGAAAGGAAGAAAAAAAAGAAATTTTAAATCCATTGACTTATTCTGACAAAATTCAATACATAATGCAGTGTGTGGGCTACAAAGGCAGTTTCTTATAGATGGTTTTAGGTGAATACTGAAATTCAACTCCGATACCTTTGAAATTATATTTGATGGTCATGCTCTGGTAAGGAATAGTATAGTCTTTCTACTAAGTAGATGTTAACTTAACTATACAGAGTATGTAAAGTATTTTTTTTCCAAGTGTTTGCAAAGCCTCCTTTTCTAAGTGCATATATGATAGTCATTCCAGTTTGGTAAAACAGTTTTGCATTGGATAAAATGTGTATTTTCAGCCTACCTTAGTATAACTTCAAGAAAGAATAGTTGTCAGAAAATAATACTGAGAAAATTTACATACATTATCTTTGCAAAGGAAAATAATTTGATGTTTACTATCCCAATATTTAAAATAAGATATGCAACTACAGACATTGCACAAATTAAAGGTTGTTAAATCTCAATATAGGTGTCATGAGCAATTAGAGACAAAATAGAGATACTACATACATCACCAGTTGGAAACTTGTCCCCCTTCCAAAGGGAAATTTCCTTCTCCTTTCCAAAGAGAATGCTGGCCTTTCACTGCTTGCTGTTCTTAGTGCTGTTACTACCTGAAAATACAAGTTTCTGGTCATAGTCTGCAGCAGATACATTTTTTCATATCCTCAGAACTGGCTGTCCACCTTACTTGTTTTGGAAAAGAAATGCCAGTGTTGTTACGCACAAGTCTCCCAAAGTTACTGCTAGTTTATCTGTGTGAATTACATAATCCTCTGTTCCTTCCTCCCCTGGTTCAACTGACGGCTGCTTTAAAATGATAAGGGAAGACTCAGAATGCAGTCTGAAAAGCACTCACGCTTTGGTCATAGGTGGGCAACTGGGCTGAACAGCTTTCTGCTCTCTTCACAAGGGAAGCATTCTAGAGTCTTGGGACTAGCAGATACTGCTTCTCCTCTTCTGTGCAGGTAGAGACAGGCAGGCTCTACACGCCCCCCTGCCTGTGTGCCACCTAGCGAGTTAGGCTTTTGCACAGGATCCAGGCAGGCATGACAAATCTGAGCGCACTGGGGGAAAAAAAAGAGAGAGAGAAAAAAAAGTAAAAAGAAATGTCAAAACACACTCCCTCTTTGCCTTCCCTTAGGTTTTTCTGTGCTCCAGCAGTTGACAAAGAATGAAATGGCACGGTTCAATCAAAATTCCTATTGGCATGCTTACGCGCCCCCCCTTTTCATATTGTGTAACTAGGTGAATTGCCCCAGATTTTCCTCATCCTTAACCTTCCCGGCCCCCCTCCCGCCCCCACAAACACCCGTTTGCCACCCATCTATCAAGGAACATCTCTACCCGTGATGATGAGACTGGCAAACAGAACATCCAAACCAACCAAAAATTTAAAAAGGGGGGACGGCAGAGCCCAAACTCAGTCAGTTCCCTGTGGACTAACATCAGTTCTTAAAACACACGTCTCTCTCCAGTCTACCCGGAGACCAGCGGACCACTCTTAAGCCACCTGTACCTCCCGTCCAATCTCCTAATCCTGCCAGGTTCCATCATCGCTGTTCTAAAAGCAGCTAAGAGTTCGACGATTGAAAGGATAGGGCTCAGGGTGTCTACCAGGGCGCACAGACCGGAAGGGTCAGCACCGAAGGGCAGGGGCTCCATTCCGGGCCAGACCCGCGGAACCCACAAGTGTCCGGGGGGCCGTGCCTACGCTCAGGTCCGCGGCCCCCCGGGGCAAACCCGCGCCTCCGCCGGCTCCCCGCGGGACACGTGCGGCGCGAGGGAGACCGAGGTGGACCGCCGGCCGAACCCCCCCATTCCCCAGACCCTCCCAGCGACCCCTTCCTCCGCGCAAACTGCAGCGCGGCCGCCCGGGCAGCCAGCTCCAGAAAAGCACCGCAGATAAGCGGGGAAGACAGACGGTCTGAGTAGAACCCCAAGAGGGGAGAACTCATACCCGGGTGCAGAAACCTTGCGGGAGCAGGGTGTGCGGATGCCGCCAACTCCCGGTCGCTAACGTCGGCCCACACCCCTAGGCAGGAGTCCCGGAGCTGTGTCCCATCATCTGCAACACCTTGCGACCTGCCTGCACCGGGAGCCCAACGGAAAGGCCGGCTGTGCCCCACCTCAGTTTCCCAGAGTCAATTTCGGGCACTCGCACGTTTTTTTCTTCCTCTCGCACCCTTCACGCCATCGATGAGAGATTTCTCAAAAAGTCCCTTGAAAGGTGTAAACTTGAAACTTACCCTCTGTTGGATTCGTCTTTTTCGCCCGTTTATTAAAGCGGGAAGAATGGTAACGGAAGGGAGCAGAGAGGGGAGAAAAGATCCGTTGGTATTTCTCCTGCTCAAATCCTAAAGATTGATGAAGATAGGAAGAGACGCCCCCTTAAAGCCGAACTCCACCTCATCCCCGGATCACGTGACGGCGCCCCGCGAGGCGCGCCTGACGCTCCCCCCGCAGCCACCTCGGCTTGGCTGTGCACCTCGGGGGTGCGTTGCCTAGGAATTCTGGAAAGAAAAGCAGTTAAACATATCCACTCATCGTGAGACACATACGCACGGTGCGGAGGAAAGTAAGCGCTCATCCCCACTCTCCTTGACTCCCGGGAAGGCGAGCCAGTTTCCCGAGGCTCTTCCAAAGTCAGGGTCGCCGTTGTCCTTTGTTTGCGGGTCAGTGCCATCTTGTGGCCGAAGTTAGAACCGGCGGCAAAGCTGGAGCGTCCGCCGGACTCGAGAAGGAAAGGGATTGTTATTTAGGAGGAAAGGAAACGTGTAGGTCGCCGCAAGGATGCCACTGATAGGCTTCTCGCTTTCTTTGGTGACTTTTGTATATTTCTCACACCAGTGCCAAGAAGGGTTTTCCCCACTTTAAAAGCGAACAAAGAGAAGACCTTAAAAAAAAAATGTAGCAAATAGAGGAGATAGACTGGCCCTGCGGTCCTTCTTTCTTTCCACTGAGAAAATGCAGTCAGGTTTGTTCCCAGTGCCTAGCTGCTTTCTTTAGGGGAGCACGATGAACGGAGCATTTCCCTGGTGGTCAAAAAGAGTCAGCGCTGTTTCCTCGGAGCTTAGTCTACTGCGGTACTGAACGTTATGAAGAAAAGAAGGGAATGCACACAGGAGTACCTTGATGGTGGCAAACCCATCATGGTGCCTGGTGATTCTGGACAATTACTGATACACTGATCTTAGATGTTTTACATAGTTGTGTTCCACTTTGAAAAACCAGAGTTGTGTATTTCACAAACACGTGCACACAAAAATTCTTTACTGGTGAGGATGAATTCAACTTCTTCCAAATCAAACTGCCAGAAAATAAAAAGTGTTCCTAATAAAGACCTACTACACTGCTTAGGATATGCAGAAAAGTTTTATTACATAACAACTATGATTGCATTCTGTCTTCAAACTAAAAACAAAACAAAATTCCAAGAAAAATGGGATGACCTGAACTTTACACTGTTAAAAAATGTTTTCTTTCTCTGGCTATTAGGCAAAATAAACACTACTTAAAGTTCAGTATAAGTCATAGCTGGTTTATTTATATAGTGATGTAAACATCTCTGTTTTTTTCCCAGGAAATATCTCTAAATTATTTGTCATTAGACATATTTTTATACAGTCGAAAAGGGCTTGTGATCAAGAATCAAAATATCGTGCTCATGAAATAAGTGAACTACAACAATAGATGTGAGCATACATTTTACAAAATCCTACTACTGGTTAAACAGAGTAAAATGGTATATATATTTCCTTTTTAAGTTATTTTCTTTTTTTTTTTAGCCAAGGATGAAAATATAAAACCTAACTTAGGAGTTTCAGTTTTTTAAAGAGCAATAACTCTTTAGATTTCTTGTTGCCTTCTGCCTACTCCATTCCCTCAAGTTCTGCTATCAAATTGGCTATTTTCAGTCTGCTGCAAGAATTACAAATTAAATCATCTAATTTTCTTTGAGAAATACATTTTTATGTAGCATTTTTACTATGTCAGCAAATATTTTGGAGTTGAATATATAATCTGGACTCATTAGACACTTTCTTTTCTGTACTTTCCAAGAATGCTAATAAAGGCATGCCTGTAATAATGCTTAAACTACTGTGGCCCATGTATTTTATCATTTTATTAACTGAATTGTTATAAAGTGTCCCCCATGAGGCAAATTTATAAAGCTGTATTCTTGAAATATCAAATATCAGGGCGCCTGGGTGGCTCAGTGGGTTAAAGCCTCTGCTTTTGGCTCAGGTCATGATCTCAGGGTCCTGGGATCGAGGCCCGCATCGGGCTCCCTGCTCAGCGAGGAGCCTGCTTCCCCCTCTCTCTCTCTGCCTGCCTCTCTGCCTCCTTGTGATCTCTCTCCCTCTGTGAAATAAAAAAAAAAAGAAATATCAAATATCAAATACCGATCTTTGAAAGATCGTTGGTCTCAAAAACTTTTCTGTCCAATTTTGTGGTACAAAAAGAAGTTTTGAAATGTTCAACAACAGTAGCAAATTGAATAATTCTCAAGGAATATCATTTATTAAGTACTCTTCCAAAGTGTAAAATATAAAGAAAATTTTAAAAAGAGTAAAATAAAAAAAATTCAGCATAGTATAATAACCAAATACAACATAAGATCCTCTTATAATGTAATCTTATGGAAGCCTTGACATAAAGTAATCTGAGTTCCTCAGAAGACATGTGTTAAAGAGTAATCTGAATTCCTCAAAAGATGTATTAAAGAGAATATATGTGTGAAATAAAGACAACTTCTTTTTCTACTCTTAAATGAATAGCCGTTTGCGTATTTTCTTATTTGGGATTCAAACTAGATAAAATCTCATCTTTGCTAGGGAGAGAGAATTTTTCCATTTCATGTATTTTTTTTTCTGAAATTTCCCTGCTCTTTGACCTATAAACCATGACTAGGAGAATTAAATTAATGACCTGTTCTCATGTTCTCTTGGGCAAGTCTTTTGTTCTGTCATTTAAACAGAAGAATAGGCTCTACTGGTTAAATCTCTGTAGACCTTAGTTTTACCATCTGAAACATGGTCTGGCCCTTTAAACTGCATGATTCAATGACTGCATAGATAAAAGTGTATCACTATACTTGCTGACGGAATTTATGCATTGTAACTACTTTTTTGGTCTCCTGATAAATTTCTGCTGCAAGGGTTAAAGATTCTAAAATGCTATTAGGCCTTGATACAGGAAAGTTGTCATAAATTATGACTCAGAAAAATCTTGATAGACATTAATACTACATGTGAAAACAAGAAAGTGGATGACATTGTAGGAGAAAATTCCATTGGGGGAAAGCTTAATATGAACCACATTGGTGAATAAGTTCATATTCTATGCATTAATTAGGTGCCAGTTTTTCCTTCTTTCTGTAACTTACCTATTGCATTTATTTGAATCGATGATATCACAGAATATAGATTGCAACATTATTTTATGGACCACTGAGGAAGAAAAAAAAATGCTTCCAGTAAAGCAATGACATCATAATCAATTGTAAACAAATTTCAAAGTTAGAGTACTAAAATATTTTTTAAAATCCTCATCTTAGATCTAGTGAAATATAGGAGGTAAAGAGTTTTGACTAAATTGGTTAGTATAATCAAATGGTCAATAAAATCACTTAATTCAATTGTCTTTTTGAGAATTAACTCACAGAAAGAAGTAACAATTTAGTTAAAATGTTAGTATACCAGTAGGTAGGCAAGCAATTCAATTACCTTCTCTGTGTAGAGAAGCTAAGTAATATTTATGGATTTGTTCTTGATTTGAGATGGGAATGCACTCCAAGAAAGGTCTTATTTCAGTGCATAAACTACAAATTCAGAGCCTTTGTTTTAAAACTGTCAGAATAAGACTTTAAAGGAGTAGGGTCTTAAAGTTATTTAGTAAACATCCAAGCATTCTCCTGCAGATCTCACCTTGTCTGGCACCCGTAGACATTCAACGAAAGTGTAAAGTTATTTTACAAAAGTGTCACATCATGTATTTATTAGATGGTATAATGAACAGAGCTTTGCCATTGTTACTATTACTGCTTTTGATGATAATTATTACTATTCCCTTCATATCTCCATTCTCAAAGGTATAGAGTAGGAATAGCTGGTGAGAAGGGCACGTGTGAATGCCGCCTCCAGACCTGTCATCCTCTATGACAAATACCTCTGACAGTTTATCTGGCCCCACTTCCGCCTCACCCCACCCCACCCCTAAATCTCAGCCTTAATATTAGACACTTTCACAACACACCATAACACTACAGGCAACCAACATCAGTAGATCAGACTTGGCTCCGTGATGTAAATCTATTTCACATCCCTGAGATAGGGCAATTTTTCCCAAAGGAAAAAGACAAAAAGACTCCTTATGTCCACATAAACATCACAAACTGGACAAAGATGGCATGAAATGTTCCCAGGTGTCACTTTGCTTAGGTAAGTATCCTTTCTTCATTCCTTTGCTTAAAGTCTAACTGTTGCTTTCCTTTCTCCAGATACATAAAAATCTAGAAAGAGGATAAATATCCAGGGAGGGGCTGGGGTATAATCAGACTCTTCTTCACCCAGGAAACTGCTTGGCTATGACTCTCTACTAGCATAGCATAAAGATAAAAATAACTGAGCCACACAGATTATTCAAAACTGTAGCTGAGGGATGCCTGGGTGGTTCAATCCATTAAGTGTCTGCCTTCAGCATAGGTCATGATCCCAGGGTCCTGGGATGGAGCTCCGTATCTGGCTCCCTGTTTGGTGGGGAGTCTGCTTCTCTCTCTCCTTCTGTCGCTCCCCCTTCTTGTGTTCTCTCTCTCTCTCTCTGACAAATAAACAAAATTAAAAACAAAACAAAACCCAAAATCCTTAGGTGAGCTTTAAATATTACCCAGGAATTCTTGGGCTTGAATGATTTCTGATTTCTCTCCTTTTAGAAGGTATTTCAAATTGTCTCCCTTCTCCCCCAATCTCCTACCTCATACCCTCAGTTGCAATAGACTCCTCTTCCTTCTGAATTAAGTCAAAACCATGGGGCATTTACTCCTCACCTCTACATCCCTCATTTCAGCAATGACTCCTCTGCCCCAGCTGTTTCAGCCCCACGCTTTGAGTCAGCCTAGCCTAGAGTTTTCCCAGCTGACACCCCAAACACCATGTGACAGAGACAAGCCACCACCACTGTGCTCTCCCACTCAACCCATGAACATAAAATCCATGAGTGTGTTGTTGTTTTATTCCACTAAATTTGGAAGGATTGTTACACAATAATATAACTATAACACCTATTTATTCAACAATTCAGTTTTCTTGGCGCAACATTAAAATGAAAACAAAAATAAAATTCCTCACTCTTGCATTGTAACTCCCTCACCCATGTTAGCTTCTGTAGCTGCCTTCTCTTTCCTGGTAACTTCTCCAAAAACAAACATTTAACGTCCCCTTATTTGCTCCTCTAATATGGCCCACCTGAAATCATCTCTGCCTATAACACCAATGATCGAAGCCAGCGGAAACAATTCAGACATTATTATATTTATTCTCTATGTTGTGTTTTACTCTCTTGACCATCCTATACTCCTGGAATTTTCTTTTCCTTTGACTTCATGAACTCCACACTTCAGGCTTTTCTCGTTCCTTACTGGATGTTCCTGTTTTCTCTCCCAGGATCTGCTGTCTCCCTCTACTTCTTAAGTGATTTCCCGCCCTAGGATCCTGCTGTAGATAAACGGGCCCAAGATAGCAACTGTGTATTAGCCTAAAATGGCCTCCATATTGTTTTCTTCTTCACACAGCAGGCTGGGACTAGTATCCCAAAGCCAGACAGCACCAAGCTCAAATGCCCACACATCTAATTGCTTTAAATGTAATCGAAATAAATATACTTTTAACCACTTAGAGCCCATCTACTTTTTATACCCTGAGAAACTGCACCCATCGTCTGTTAACCAGAGATAAGACAAATCCTGTTGCCATAAAAGACACCAAATTGCTGCTGAGCTTTGGAGCTCTCTGAACCAAGCCTCCCCACTTTGCTACTGAGTGAGATCACCTAGGCGAGTGAACCCACTCTCTGTTTTCCCCTTCTCCCCCAGAGTCCCCTGTCCTACCTCCCATGCTGTTGTCTTTGGAAGGTCCCTTGCCCAGAGAATCTTCCCCTGTCATGCAACCCTGTCCAAGACCACCTCCCAAAAGCTTGTGTGTTACTGCCTTTTGTGGTCCTATCTTTTCCTTGTTTGAGCTGAAATTCCCAAATTTATCAGAGATCTCATTCTTAATCTTCTCCTTTTCTTTTTTTTAAAACCTAAATGCATAATCATACCCTCTGTCACCAATTACATGCCTGCATGCTCACCACCCTACATCTCCATCTAAAGGACAGATGCCTCTCTGGCTTCCTTGGCAAATGTGCTTTCCAGTGGACGGGAATCTCAGTCTTGTCATCATCTGCATCCCTCAAACAAGAATCTAAGAACTGTCCCGTGTTTGTCTCTCACACTCTCAAATTCAACCGCTCACACATTTCCATTGATTTTATCCCCTATACATCTCTCAAATGTGTTCCTTCACACCCTCAAGCTCTACTTATTTCTTTGCTAAGTGGTCTTTCTGCCTCAGTGGTTTTAACCATGGTCCAGTTACATCCCTCCTCAGATTAAATAGCTTAGAGGCTCTCCAGACCCTTCAAGTGCAATGTCCTTTTAACCAATAGTTTCGGTATCATCCTCTACCACTTCCCACACACTCAGTCATACCAAACTATTTGCACGTCTCTGTTAACACCCTCACTCACCTTCAAGTTATTTCCCCACTTCTTACTTACCCATCCCCGCTATCTGGGGATTTAACTCTCACCAATTCCTCAAACCTCAATTCAAGTAGCTTCTCAACTACGAAGCCCTATTTTATTTCTCCCCATCTCTCCAAATACCCCCATAGGCTGAATGTGCCTTATTTATATGCCTGGAGCACTCTACGTTTATTTCCAACATAGAATGCAGCACACTAGATGTAATGAATTATTTATTTGCATAGACCCACACTGTGATCTCCAGAAGGCAGTGACTACTTTTGTCACTTCTTTCAACTTACAGCCTAGAATTCTGTCTGGTATATCACAAGATACTGAAAAAAGTTCTGTTGAAGGATTGAAGAACAAAGAATAAGGTAGGATAACGTAAATTATGAACATCACAAATCAAGCCCATTTGTTCATCCGAAACATTTAGCACTACCTTGGGCATTTTATTTATGGTGAATTACTGCTCTTTAATATATGCACATTATATATATATATATATATATATATACACATATATATACACACACACATACATATATATAATGTAAATTCTACATATATTTATACATATATATGCTTACTATATACTTCTCTTGATGAATCTTCTCATTTTAAAAATTTTCTTTATGTGTGAATTCTGCTTTCCCTATTAAGTATAAACTTGAAACGTGAATCCTACTGCCTTTAAAAATGCATATAATGTCCAGCAGAAAAGTGTCTTATAGGTTTTTCTACCTGCTGAATAACATACTTTTAAAAATTGAATTACCAGTGAGCAGGATAAGAGTAAGAATATGATAACAGATAGCTTTTTAAAGAGTATATCATTTAAGCACATCAACTTTTTATTCTGGGCTTATACTTTGAACAGTTCTCTAAACATTCTTTTTAAAGACTATTCAAAACAAACCAACATGCCCAAAACAAATAAACTATTTCTCTTTCATTTCCACTTAAATGTAGTAAAGCTATATTTAGACTTATAAGTAGATTTAAAATACTAACCTTGAAAACTTAGCTAAGAAATGAAAATTTATTTTTTAAAAAACAATATTGGGGGATAACTTATCAACACCACAACTTTTTGTTTTGATTTACAAAAGGGAAGAATATATGGTCTATATATGGATTTACATTATAGAAATATTATGTCTCTGAAGGAATCTATGTTCTCTTATACATATTTGTGCTGAGATTTTTAAAAATAATACAATTAGATAAAAAATCATTTGTTGATAATCATTTGTTGATAGATAAGATATCCACAATTTTTAAAGGAATGAATCAAGTATCATTATGTAAATATAGCTGCAGGGAAGAGAATGTGCCAGTAATAATGGAAAACTATCAACAGTATTTCTTTTTTTCTAATGTGGAGAGAAACAATTTCTATGACCATTAAATTTTTCTCAAGATCCAAAAAGTTTCTCTTTCTACAATATCTAATAATGCATGCTTGTTAATGGCATAAAGTCATAGGTAGTCAGTGCTTAAAGGGGGTTACATATCTACTAGTTAAAACATTTCATTTTACAAAGAAAGTGAAAACTACAAAGGTCAAGTGTTTTGTCTAAAGCCATGCCATTAATTTGCAATAAAACCTGGATGAAATCCAGGTGTTCCGACAAGTGTCCGTTATACAAATACATCTGTGATATGTGATTGTGTAACTATATATATATGTGTACCACATATATATGTGTATATATTTTTAACATGGAAAATTTATTTTAAAAAAACTGTACATTCTGTCTGGAAATCAGTCACTGTTTTATATTTAATGATTTAATTGTTAGGGAATCAAAAGGAAAGATACAGTATTGCTTAAGTAGCAAAGTGCTTATCAGAAGAAGGCAATTATATGTTTATCCTGCCCCCCCCTTAAGACCTCAAAATTATCATTGAATTCTCTGGGAAAATGTCTCTATGCACTCAAAACTTTAGGTTAACTTTTTTTTTAATTGTTTTTGTTCCTTAAAAAACTGCATGTATTTCACAATTATGTTAGTTCCTTGTTTTAAGTCCTAAATATTGATTATATGACAAACTATTACATTCCAAAGAAATCAATGTAGCAATGCACATCATAAAAATATTTTCATAATATGTGGAAATGGCCCTTTCTATGTCTTTTAAGAATTAAAGATTTAAATTTACAATGACAGAAACAATGGATAAAGAAATGTTAACTTTTTTTTAAGATTTTATTTATTTATTTGACAGAGAGAGAGAGAGAGAGAGGGAACCCAAGCAGGGGAGTGGGAGAGGGAGAAGCAGGCTTCCTGCCTATCAGGGAGCCCAATGTGGGGCTCAATCCCATGACTCTGGGATCATGACCTGAGCCGAAGGCAGATGCTTAAAGACTGAGCCACCCAGGTGCCCCAAGAAATGTTTAGTCTTAGTGAATGTAACTAAAGCCCTCACGGAAAAAAAAAAAAATCCATCAAATAAAGTAGTACTATTTTTTCTACTTTATTTATCACTACTATTTGTATAACTAATATATCAAGATCACATATCGTTTGATATTATGTCAATGCACTTTAGTAACTGTTCTTCCCAAATGGTAGCTGTTATTAAAATGCAGCAATAACTTTGACAAAAACAACAGACAATGTTTTTCAGAGAAATGTTACCCCAGGCATTGTTTGGAGAGTGTTTTATTATTCAATCATTTGTCTTAGGAGTCCCAAGTGCTTTTAACTTCCACCTTTATAGAAATGCTTTCTTTCATAACTGATGAAGTACCATGAGAACTGGAAAATAGCCAGTTTAATTTCGTAGCTCACTTAAAATCCAGCTTAATTTCCCAAATGAGCATTTTATAAATAGTGAGTAAGAAAAAATACATAGAGCAGAGGTGGACTTTACTATTTGTGTTCCCAGAGGTAGTACTCCTCCTGCTTGAATTTACTCCATAAAATAGGAAAATTACTTATTATCTTCTACAAAGAGTGATGATGATTAGTCTTGAATCCCTCCTGGGAAATGTGAAGATAAAAGCACACAGATCTTCATATCTTCCTCTTTATGTAGCATATTGATGGAATTTTCAAGTTGACCAAATCTTCAAAAGAAGGATTTTTTAAAAAATAATTTGTTTACTCCATGTATATTGAATGTGTATTTAAAGAAAGCTCTTTGAGGCTTGCATGTTTGTGTGTGCAGTGGGAAGGAAATGGTGAGTTAATTGAAATCTTCATCTCAATGACATGTTGGTCTTTTATTTTTAATACTCTAATAATAACAGTTACTTAAATCTAAGGGTCAACATCATCAAAAGAAATAACAAATTTGTGGAAAAGAAAAAATCCGTCTTGTATTTTTAACATACAAAAGATTGTAGCATAGATTAGTACTTTGGAAGATAGTCACAATGGGGTTCATTTGGAAGTTGTTTTAATGACAAAGTGTATTTGAAGTAGGTATGTATTATAACTGTGCAAGGGATGGAAGAATAGAAATTTATGTGACAATGTGTATTGGATTGACCATGCTGATGTTGGAGTTAAGACAGTCTGAGAACCAAACTTTGTTTTCTCACCAGTCATCCCTTCTTGACATACTATCCCTCAGCTCACCAGCTACAGGATCCAATGGGTCTGGTCAGACCGCCTATTCTGTCAAGCATTTGGGGAAGAACGTACTAGTATTCCAGAAATAAAACAGCAAAGAATGAAATAGGAACTGGATTTACTTGAGGTATTTAAGAGCTCTTGGATGACTCTCTCGCTGATACAATGACAGCCTACATAGATTCCCAGAGTATCGATACTAAAATTCAGCAGAGAAGAGGCACAAAAATTTCTGTCCACTTCTGGGGTAACAGGTAGGATTTGCTGCCCCCAGACAGTAGATTTACAAGTTGCATTGCTACCAAGGGATACAGTCCTCTCCAGTTTGGAGTGTCAGTCTCATTGGATTACAGTCATCACCAAACACTTGATGCTATGATTGTTACACGATTGTTTTTTCAGTTTTGATACATACAACAAATACAATCTTTTGCCTGCAAGGCCATGGTCAAGAACATATGGACCTCTTTCCAGTCCGTCTCTCTCCCCACTCCCTGCCTCCTACACACACACACACACACATAAACACAGATACACACACACACAGAGCAAAGAGAAGCCTAAAATACCTGCCAACTAATGACTAACAACAACAAAAAAAAAAGGCAAACCTGCATACAGATTTGGAAACACTGGGGACGGAAATCACGTTGAGGAGAAACGGAGGACCAAATTTTGTAGTGTTTTTTGGTTGTTGTCTTAAAACAAAAACAAAAACCAAAACCTATGACAACTCTTTTACCTCCCCCCCAGTCTTCTTTATGTTACCCAACAGTGCTGAGAAACGTAGGTTGCATTTCAGCCTCACTCCTCAGGTTGCATTTCAGCCTCACTCCTCAGCTCCACGCCGCTTGCCCACGCCCACAACTACTTCTCCTTAGCAATGGGAATAAATCCTTTTTCATATTCTTTTTTTAAGATTTAATTTATTTATTTGACACAGAGAGAGAGATCAGATCACGGGTAGGCAGAGAGGCAGACAGAGAGAGAGGAGGAAGCAGGCTCCCCGCTGAGCAGAGAGCCCGATGTGGGCCTCGATCCCAGGACCCTGAGATCATGACCTGAGCCGAAGGCAGAGGCTTTAACCCACTGAGCCACCCAGGCGCCCCCTTTTTCCTGTTCTTCGCGGTGCATCAAATCTCTGACCCCTTTGTGTCCCCGGCCCGTTCAGATCAACCTCCCAGCCTAGACTTCTCCTTTCCTCATTCCAAAAAGGTACAAAAAGAGCAGCGTTCTGTTTCGGTTTTGGTTTTTTATTTTTTTCGAACAAAGAGAACACCTGGGCCTTGAAGCTTTTTCTCATGGAGCCTAAGCCCTTAGCGGTACCCCTGCACTCATTCCCACTTCAGCTCAAGACTCCTCCGAGTTCACTTCACCACACTGGGGACAGAACCAGCAAATATCTCCCTGCTCGGCAAGTTCACCTGGCCTCGGCCGGGAACCAGAGGGCAGAGTGACGGGGTGCCATCTCGAGGGCCTGCAGCTTCTCCCTGGGGCCCCAAACAGCACGGAAGGGGCTGGGATGCCCCGAACCCGGGCTTGGGGAGAGGCTGTCGCGGAGCAGGCGCCCTAGCGCAGGGTCTCCGGGGTCCCGGGAACAGTCACGTGTTCCCGAGGCGCCTCTAAAACCCCCGCTGCTCCCCGCTCCTTCCTCCCTACCCCCACCTCTTCCCCACCGCCACCTCCAGGTCCTCCCCCTGCAGTCGCCGCCGCCCGGGCGCAGAAGCGACCGCGTTCCCGCGAGCCGAGGCACCGGCACCGGCCCGGGCGCCCCGAGGTACCGGGTTCAGCCTCTCCCCGCCGCTCCCTTCCGCGCGGGGGTGGGCCTACAGGGAGGGGCCGAGGCCGTTCCTGGCTCCCGCAGAGAGTCGGCGCTGGGCCGGGGAGCCGCACCCCCGTCCCGGGTCCCGGGGGAAGTCCGGGCCCCCGAGAGGGCCAGTGGGGAAGCCAAAGGCAGAGCGGCGGGAAAAGTGGGGTTTGGGGTGGAGGAACAGGCAACTGTTAGGCGTCAAGGGAGAGCGGGGAAGGGACCAAGCGGAATTCTTTCGTTCGGGGCAACTACTCACCCGGGGTGGGGCGGGCGCTGGCCGAATGCAGGAGGAGAGTCCGGAATCCACGCTGGAGCTGGATCGCCGCAAGCGGGAGGGGGTTCCGAGGGGATCTAGCGCTTTCCTTGCGGGCGAGCCCCGAATGCAGCCCGGCGGCATCCGAGGCGAGGGAACCGCAGCCCACGGGGTGCTCAGCTAGTGCACAGCCGTAGTGGGGCTCTGGCGCGGTCCTGGGGCGCAGTCCACCGGCGCCCCTCGGTCAGTCCACCTGCCGCGCAGTCCCGCAGCGGGCCGCAGACCGGGAGGCAGCGGAGCGCCTGGATTTGCGCCCCTGTTTGCAAGGTGGCCTCATAGGGCAAATGCGAGCAATACCATACATCCACACACCTTGAATTCCAGAAACAAGGAATGTTTTATCCCCAAGTTCACAGACCTTTAGTTTATCTTTTAAAGGAACTGAAGCATCGTGTTGGATCAAAGTCAAAAGACTTTGCCAGAGACCATGGAATAGCCTGAGGCTCTCAGCAGAATTTTGAGCCGGAATGCAATTTCACATTTCAGATTTCTCAAGGGAAAAGAAACTCTGCTGTTAGAATTAAGAGAGTGGCGGGTGCATGCGTGTTTGTCAGCTGAGCAAAGCTGTATTTATCTTTCCAACTCAAATTTTGCCAGATTCTAGCTTTAAAAATAAAATCATGGGAATATTTGAGAATATGGAAACTCGCCTTTGTTCCAGGATCATAGCAAAATAGGCAATAGATGATATTTTATCATTGCTAGAGGGAAAAAAATCATGTATTTTATTTTGTGTGTGATTGTCATCCTTTGTGAAAAGATGTGCATTATCATAAGACAGGGAATTACCCTAACAAAGGAACCTCATTTAAATATATTAGCTGTCTTTTAGTATCCTTTGAGTTCCCTGCAGTTCCTCCTATTCTTTTTAAGAACTATCTACTTAACATACCTAAGACCTATTCGGAAGATTTCTTTGTCTTGGTTTCAGCTATAGATCAATTTTTGTAAGAAAATTATGATATCAGAAAAGTACAGTAAGTCTACAAAGACATTGCTTTCTAAAAGTCACCACAGTTTGACAAAGAACTTTTATTTCACTTTTTACTCTGAAGATTAGTTTGATGTTGCAGCCTGGGAATTCTGATGGTGGGAGCTAAAACTAGATACAACGGAAGAAAATGTCGTAAGTAAACACAACAAAGGTTTTACACAATCAATATTAAATATTTTCTAAAATAATATTTCACTTTTAAAACTTTCTCTCTGGTTATATTTTGTAATTTCTCTAGCACTCTGAGATGAAAAGTACACATATTACATTACTCTTACTATGTATAAAGTATTTATGTTTTATAAAATTGTACAGTGTTTATTATAACACTTGCTGAAAAGCAGATAATTATTAAACAGGTCTACATTTCCATTATAGGTTTGCTTATGGTTCTTTTCAGGAATGTGAAGGGGTAAATTTAAGAAAAGAAATTCTTTATGGTTTTTTTTTCTTTCATTTTAAAGTAGCTTCTTACCTTTGGTTTTCAATTAAAAAAAAACAAGACAAATCTTATTGGACAAATATTTCCTACTGTTTGAAATATCCCCTGGCTACTGCCAGGGAGGAAGAAATTTTTCTTTGTCCAAAGTTGTCCTAGTTGGACTAAGAATTAAATTTCCGTGAGACAGATTAACAGAAGAAAATCAAATTTAGTTTCCTACCTACAGGGAATCTACACAGACATGGAAATTACAAAGACCGACAAAAAGAGGTATATATGTCATCCTGAGCTAAGGAGAGGGGTAAGGGAGAAAAAACCCTTGGCAGGAAGGTAAGAGGAGATGTTTGGAAAATGAAGGTTGCCCTGTTGTACAGATAAGTTTCTTAGGCAATAAGGAATCTCTGTAAATAGCCCTTTTCCTGGTAGAGGTCCTCTATCTAAGGTTTTTTAGGCCGTTGGTGGGGAGGTCAAAGTTTCTAGCTGAGTCCTTTGGGTCTTGGTTATTTTCAGCTCAAAGTAATCTACCTGCCATTGTGTGGCCCATCTTGGGTATCCTGCCTTTGGCCTCCACACTACAAGATGGCACATTAAAGAAAGAGCTTAGCATTCCCTTCCTTCCCCCTGGCCCCATTTGCAGTATCCAGTTGTCAGAAGTCATTGGAGCAAAGATTCACAAAATGCTCATTTAGTTTGGAGCATGATATTCGGTGTTATGTGTATGTTTATGTGTAGGTGGGATGGATTGGCCTGGGGCTAGAGGGAGAACAGCACAAGGTTGACTACAATCACACCAAAATAAAGTGAATAAATGAGTGTTAAATGAGTGAATGAATGTTAAGAGAGGGAAAAACATAAGAAAAAATGATTATCTATCGATAGGTACAAATAAACACCCATGATATTCAGCAACAGTGTAAATGTTCATGCTGTGGTGAAAAAAATCCATTACTGACAGTTAGGAGAATGTCATACATTCATTCATTCACTCATTCATTCATCATCCATTTAGGGTCTTTTATTTCTTAGGCACTTGCATTCTGTAATTACTCATTATGGAAACTTGAATTAACTCCTCAGAATATTACTCACATAGTATCTCGTATTTATTATCTTTATACCAGAGCCTAGCAAAGCACCTCACACATTAATTGTTCAATAAATGCTAGTTGAATGATCAAAAGAAGGAACAACTAATCTTTCTTAGCTATTCATTAGTAAAAGGAGCCTCCCCTTTAAAATTATATGTAAAGCAGTATTTTTTAGGGAGGGAAAGAAGTGTTGCCCTCAGTTTTTCCTGTGTCCAGTGAATACTCAGGATGCCATTTCCTTCATCTGCTTACTAACAAGACAGTGGTTTTTATAATTTAATGAATTCAGAATTTCTGTGAATGTATTATAGAAAATTTTTAGTGACATGCCGTAATCCGATGTACTTCTTTTACATTTAAATAAAAACAAATGTGGTAAATATTTTTTGCTATTTTAGTTTCATGTTGGTTTATCACTGAAGATATCTCACTTAAAATTTTAAAGTGCCAAACTATCCCCACTGTCTATAGATGTGTCTCCTCATTATATATTTTCGGGCCATTTGAAAACCTGTCTAATTTCAGTGGTTCCAATATATATGTTCACATAAACAGACATATACATATCTATACCCAATATACATATAGTCATACACTATCTTGAACTTTCTTACATTCCCTGCATGATTAATTTCTGTTATGATAAAGCTGGGAAAAATTAATTTTTAAAATGATGAGTAACAAGTGTTTACTTAGCATCCACTATGTACAATATAACTCTATTAAGCACCATTTCCATCATGAAAAGAACTAAGACATTTTCCGTTATGTCCATTAGAGTCTAATTGAGAAGACTGACCACTACACAGGAGTCAATTTGAATTTTAGATTCGAAACCACATTGTTTCTATTACCACAAGTTGTACTGCATTTCCTCTTCCTTCAAAAAATTTTGGACAGTAGTACTTTACTTTTAAAGGAGTGTCATCCTCTAGTTACATGTCCCAGGAAAGAACAAAGCCACTGTAGAATCAACTACCAATTTCTCTTTTGTCTTTCCTTCCCTTGGCCATAGAAAAGGTAGTCAGTAGCCACTGATCTACAGCAAGAAACAAATGTCTCAAAGTGAGTCAGAAGAATAACTAAGCAGGATCACAGTAACAAATAACCTGTACACATTATAAACATAAATAGGATTTTAAAAAGATAGATGAAACCAGGGGAATTATCAGAACACAGGAAATTAAGCAGAAAGGCCAGTCAAAGCTACTTTGATTGGAAGCTCGCTAATCTATACAGAAGGCCATTAACTAACTGGTGATATGATGAATGAGATGATTCAGTGGGTCATGTGAGTAACTTTTGCACCAGTTACCCCTTCCAACTTGAGGCAATAACTGTGTAAATTGTTGGCTATTGTCTAAGAATGAATAAATAAGATCCTGAACTCTTGAATTAATTTATCTTTAAAGGGATGTAATTAGCTTCTGGAAAGTAATTTAATCAACATAGAATCAGTTGTCGAAGTTGTGAAAAACTTAAACTTTCAGATTTTGTCATAGAACCATGATGCCTGTATCATCCTATTTGAAACCTGATGTATATAAACCTCAAGTTCAAATTATTGATAATGAACGTATGTACACACTAGGATTTTCTGTTTGGAAATTTTGGATCAGGACCTAAAAGTCCCTTATAAATTAAAGATTATAGTATTCACTATTAATTAAATATATATGTATTTTTATAGTTTTAACCATAGTTATCCAACTATAGATCTAGAAATACCTACATAAATATAAACTGATATGTAGTATAAATGCTTTTTAAAGTTGCATTATATAAGGATCTCTATTACAACATCTATATTCACCAGAATTAATTAACTATTGCTATTCTGAGTATTCGATAGGAAACTCTTGTTAAAAAAATAATAGCCTTTGCTTTTCTATAATTCTGTCAAATCTCTAATATGTAGCAGTAAATAAGAAATACCATTGTGCTATTAATAAGTTACATTGTTAATTTTGTTTGAAATAAAAAAAACTTTATGGGGTATGATATTAGTATTACTTCTACATTTAACTGTAAGATATAAGTTTTCCTCAGACAGGATGAATTAATTCAATCTTTTTAAAGCTGAAAATTATTTTTGATTTTTAAATTAAAAAATAAACAGGTCAATTTTGTTTTTAAAAACACTTGCAGACTGCTGGTCAGTGGCTATCCTAATTCATGATACTCTGGCACATCTCAAAGGACTAAGAATTAAGGAATGACTTTGCCATCTAGTATTATACACACATAGTCAACAGTACAGTTTGATAAACACTTAGTAAGTGCCTACACTATAGACCCAAGTCCTGGGATAGAGTTTCTACACTTGAGAAGTTTACATTTGAACATGCATGAACTAGATAATATTTAGGATATTAGACATTTGTTTGAATTTTTCATTTTTCCGGAAATATTTATTTAGCATCTACAATGGTGAAGTTACTGGGCCATGTATTGTGGTAGATACCACAATGAATAAAGGGCAGTTTTCTGCTTTTCCATTGCTTATTAATAGATAAGGTAGGCTGCTATGTTTTTAATTGCAATACAAAGCAAATTGTGACATACAGCATCTGACAGCCATAAACAGAGGAATATTAGGGTTCAAAGAGGAGACTCACAGCCAATTGAGTAGACCAAGCAATACTCCAGGACAGGTGACTTTTTAAGTTTGACCTTGATTGAAGTTTGAAACGAATGAATGTTTAAGATAAGAGTATGTATGTGATCACACCATGAATAAGCACCTTGGCTAGACAATTAATAGTAATGAGCTATCGTATCTTGTATTAGATATCTTGAAGTTCTTATATACATTTGCCTTTTCCTTCTCTTTCATTATATCTATGTAAATCTGAAAAATACGGTCTGCTATTTTAACACAAGATAACACATCGTAGAAATGATGGTAGACTCAGACTTACTGTAATTTTTTTATTGGCTGATATTTGCCCTGCACTTGGAACCAATTAAAGACCTCAGGAAACTTTGTTTAGGAGATTAATAAGGTATGGGGACAAATTTTAAAATTTAGTTTCCCTCTCAGTGGACTAGTGTATAGCAGTCATGTAATTTTTTTAAATTTGTAACTAATGTATTTTTATTTCAAGCAGAGCTATAATATGGATTTAGAACTCCAGGAGTTTTATAACAAGACCCTTGCCACTGAGAACAATACTGCTGCCACTCGGAATTCTGATTTCCCAGTCTGGGATGACTATAAAAGCAGTGTGGATGACTTACAGTATTTTCTGATTGGACTTTATACGTTTGTAAGCCTTCTCGGTTTTATGGGCAATCTACTTATTTTAATGGCTCTCATGAGAAAGCGTAATCAGAAGACGACGGTCAACTTCCTCATAGGAAATTTGGCCTTCTCCGATATTTTGGTTGTGCTGTTTTGCTCCCCTTTCACATTGACCTCTGTCCTGCTGGATCAGTGGATGTTTGGCAAAGTCATGTGTCATATTATGCCTTTTCTTCAATGCGTGTCTGTTCTGGTTTCAACTTTAATTCTGATATCCATTGCCATTGTCAGGTACCATATGATAAAACATCCTATATCTAATAATTTAACAGCAAATCATGGCTACTTCCTGATTGCTACTGTCTGGACCCTAGGTTTTGCGATTTGTTCTCCCCTTCCAGTGTTTCACAGTCTGGTGGAACTTCAGGAAACCTTTGGCTCAGCATTGCTGAGCAGCAGGTATTTATGTGTTGAATCCTGGCCGTCTGATTCATACAGAATTGCTTTTACTATCTCTTTATTGCTAGTGCAGTATATTCTGCCCTTGGTGTGTCTCACTGTAAGTCACACCAGTGTCTGCAGGAGTATAAGCTGTGGGTTGTCCAACAAAGAAAACAAACTAGAAGAAAATGAGATGACCAACTTAACTCTTCATCCATTCAAAAAGAGTGGGCCTCAGGTGAAACTTTCCAGCAGCCATAAATGGAGCTATTCACTTATCAGAAAACACAGAAGAAGATACAGCAAGAAGACAGCATGTGTGTTACCTGCTCCACCGAGACCTCCTCAAGAGAACCATTCAAGAATGCTTCCAGAAAACTTTGGTTCGGTAAAAGGTCAGCTCTCTTCATCCAGTAAGTTCATACCAAGGGTCCCCACCTGCTTTGAGATGAAGCCTGAAGAAAATTCAGATGTTCATGAAATGAGAGTAAACCGTTCTATCATGAGAATCAAAAAGAGATCTCGAAGTGTTTTCTATAGACTGACCATACTGATACTAGTGTTTGCCGTTAGCTGGATGCCCTTACACCTTTTCCATGTGGTAACTGATTTTAATGATAACCTTATTTCAAACAGGCATTTCAAGTTGGTGTATTGCATTTGTCATTTGTTAGGCATGATGTCCTGTTGCCTTAATCCTATTCTGTATGGTTTTCTTAATAATGGGATCAAAGCTGATTTAATTTCCCTTATACAGTGTCTTCATATGTCATAATTCTGAATGTTTACCAAGGAAAGAACAAATGTCGGGATCGTCTAAAACATATTCACAATGACTCTGTATGTTTAATAAACAAATTTTAGTAACATGAAATTTAATTTATGTATCAGAGTTCTGGATTTGAATGTCAGTTCATAATATGTGGAAGATAACTTTAATGCGTTATATATAATATGATGAATTCATTTCGTTTTATGAAGTCAGTGTCAGTGCAACCTATAATTTAACTTTAAGAAGTAGTTATATTAACTTTCATTTCACCTTGTCTTGTAAACAAATGAATTGTAATTTTTGTTTAAAATAAAAGTTGTATCTAACCAACTCAGTATTTTTGGTTCAAAATTACAATAAACAAAAATATTTTTCCTAAGGCTTATTTAATTTCAAATATGAGGAACATATATTATCCATTTATCTTCATTTCTACTTCACAGGCTTCTTAATACTTAGTTTGTGAAAATACAGAAAACATTTAGTATGCTCAGCAAATCATAACAAATTATAGCTATACACCCAAGTCATGATTATAATTGTAAGCATTGGGTACAGCTTTGGCAAGAAAACACTGATTTCCTATTATCGATAATTGGTCAAATTGTTCATTTGCCCCCACTGTCTAGTAACACACAATTAATTTACCAAATAAAAGTAGCTTTTAAATCTTTTTTAGTCTTATACCACACTAACACTATCAAACAAAGATTGTTTTTATATACATCTTCTATCATCGAAAATGTGAAATATAAATGGTATCTGTATTTACAAATATTAAATAATTTAAAAATACTTAAAGTATCCACAGGGGGGAAAAAAGGTTAATTTTTTTTTTGGTCAAGATACAGAATGATTGATAGACTTTATGCTATTTCAGTACTGAGGTCTTATATGCCATCTTAGTAAACTTTATAATTGAAACCTTTTGTTTATTTCAGACAGTTTTTGAAAAACCGAGTCCCTGAAAATTATTGAATATTTTCACAAATGGCTCATATGTACAAAATAGCATTGCTGTCTTCAGTTCCTATAGCTGATTTAATCCTCCCCCATATTGACTCCTGTCCACAAAGAAAAGCAACAAAACAAAACAAGAAATATTTTAGGTTAGCAAATAGGTAATTCTGGTAGGTATCTAATCTATTGAAAATCCAGAATCTGTGGAGTTTTTCTTTCACACACCCTCCTCCTCCTTCCCTAGATGCTGTCTACACGTGGGGGAAGCTGAAAATGGTGCTGGTCCACATGGTGCCCTAAGCTGGCTCTCACTGAACTCCTGCTGAGGAGTAGTTCTCTTGCTTGGTCTCCATGTTATGTCCACCTATATAATGTATGGCCCGTTCTCAGCAAGGTGAGGAGCTGAGAGTCCAGCCCCAGTCGACCCCTGCTGAAATTTCATTGACTGTGTGGTTGCACAGAGACTCAGCTGTGCCCTCCATTTTGTTCTGAGCCTAGGCTCTGTTCCATTGGTCTTGTAACTGCCAAGTCTGGCAACTACTGGGAAACTTTAAATTCATGACCAAGAACTCTGCAGGAACTTGTGAAATTCTACACCTTACATTGATCACTAAGAACTGAGGCAGGCAGCATGGGTGTACTGTCTTCTCTGCCCAAACACTATAAGGTGCCGTGTCTGTGCTGTTGTGTTCACCTTATGTTACTACAAAAACACTCTGCTTTTCAGTCTCTTTGCAGATTTTCAAATATGAAACTGCATACACTTGCCTCTACTTTTAGCTTCCCTGATCTGTCTAGTGCTATGTGAGTGCCCACCCCAAGTTTTTATATGACAACAGGTAGAAAAAGTGAAAAAACGTGGGTCCATTCTTGTTTTTCTCTCCTTTTTATTCTAAGGGCCTGTACCAAGAATGTCCCTCAGATCTTCGTTTTTCTCTTCACTGTGGCTTACAGTAAAACTGTTTTCAGAACATCAAGGTTTGCTTTTGGAAGAGAAAGCTTTTGTGATTTAAAACCTTTGCCCCTCACAGTGCTTAGCTTCAAGACTGTTGTCTTACTCTAGACTAAAAACAAGGAAGTTGAGAATGACCTCTTATTTTTTAAAGCAATAGGTATTTTCACTTTCACTGGGCCAGTCAATTTCAAGGTTTAATTTTAGTGGCTGGGGATAAGTGCAAATACAAACATAAAGAGAGATATTTTATCCTGGTAGAGTAACTTCCATTAGTTAATGTAGAACACCTGTCAAAGTTCACAGATTTTATGCTTGCTGAGAGATGAGTTTAGTCAAACTGAATAAACTAATTTGGAGCTTTTAAACTATTGAACTCAAAGGAGGCAATTTTTCTACCCTAACCATAAGTGACTGAAATTCTTAACTGAAAGTCAAGAAGTCTAAACAGATTGGTGGATAGAAGTTATGGGGTGAGGGAAGAATAGTTTTGGATGTTTATTAAGAATGATCATTTCTTCTATGGAGACTTGGTTAGAGATTAATCAATTTATGTTCAATCAACTCTCCATTGCTTGAGAACTGATTATCTTAACTCTCCTATTCTCTTCTGGTATATGACTTGATTACTTGTTCCATAGCATCTTCGCAAAGCATGGCTAGGGGAAATATATAGACGTGAAATTATAAGCAGTCAACCTCATTACTTTTAACAATTATTTTAAAATATGTATTTCAGAAGAGGTGTTAAATTGAGTTTTGGTGCTTATTTAAATTATTCCTGTTGGCTATGTTGCCAATTACTATGGGTAATAAGACATTAAATGAAAAAAACAACACACGACACAACCACTGGGAAACGCACAAAGAGCAACTACAATGATTAAACGATGAAGAAATGTATATGTGGAGTACTTCATTCAGATAGTATTGAGTACCTGCTGTGGGCCCGGAACTCTTGTAGGTGCTTTGGAAATAGCAATGAAAAAGATCTCTGCTATTTTGTGTTTGCCTTCTGGGAGAAGGGGAGTCCACGACAGGAGGTGAACAAACAATAAGCAATAAGAACAATAAAAGTGAATTAGATAGTAATGACATAATATACAGATAGATGTGTTCGTTTTGTAAGGCTGCCTTAACAAAGTGCTACAAGCTGGATGGCTTAAAACAACAAAAATTATTGTCTGACAGTTCTGAAGGCTGAAAATCTGAAATCAATGCTTCCACAAGGCAACACTCCAATGAAAACTCACAGAGGAATCCTTCCTTGCCTCTTTCTAGCTTCAGGGTTAGCCGTGATCTTTGGCGGTTTTTGCAGGTGCATAACTAATCTCTGCCTTCATCCTTACATGATGTTCTCCCCGTGTCTCTATGTTCAAATTTCCCTCTTCCTAGGAGGACCCCAGTCATGCTGGGGAAGCCCCACCCTTGCCCCATTCCGGTAAGACCTCGTCCTAATTGAACTAATTACACTTGCAATGACCCTATTTACAAATAAGGTCATATTCTGAGGTCCTGGGGTTAGGATTTCAGCGTGTGTTTTGTGGGAGATGGGGGGGTGCAGTTCAACTCATAGCAACATAGTAGTGAATATGAGTAATGATAAGAGCCTTAGAACAATAAAGAGGCGAGTCAGAAAGGGTGTGTATTTGGCAGGAGAAGCAGGAGAGTTGGAGGTAAATTCTAATGGGATGCATCTATAATCCTCATTGACAAGATAGCTTTTGTGCAAAGATTTGAAAAAGGCAAGGAGTTAGCTGTGTGGCAGTAAGGAAAAAGAGCACTCCAGAAGGAAAATACAGCCAATGCAAAGGCCTTGAAGTTGGAGCACACTTCATGTGTTAAAGAACAGGAAGGAAATCACTGAAGGAGTCTAGTCAAGAGAGAGAGGTGAGATAAGGAGCTAATTCAAGGATACCTCTTATAGGTTCTTAAAGGCATTCAGAAGGACGTTGATTTTTACTCTTCAGAAAATTGAGAGCTATTGTGAATTTTGACCACAGATAGGATAAAATATGACTTACATTTAGAAGGATCACTCTAGCTATGAGAAGAGACTATGTTCCTCTGTCTTTTTTTATGATGTCAGCAAACATGAGTGCTTAATATCTATCATCTATCTATCTATCTATCTACCTATCATCTAGCTAGTTAGCTACCTAGATATACATGTTAAGGCATTAAGCATACATATGTGTGTGTGTATAAAGAGAGAAACAGTAAGCATTCTTTTTTATTAAAATCATATATATACATATGCATGTGTGTGTAGGTTTTATTTCAATAATTTGTTTTATATTTCTTACATTAAATACATTAATGAAAAGCTATTCTCCTTTACCCATTATTTGGCTACCCAATAGTATAGCTCTTTCAGGAAAGAGAAAATGCATGCTTAATACTATCTATTTATTTCCCAGATGTCAGAAAGTGATCAGCACATGGGTTTGAACACATTTGATGGGTTTGGATCCATTGCCTTTATTGTCATTATTGAAGAAGTTCAAATAGTTTAATCTTTGGCCAGTGGAAGCTTCTGTAAGTTGGCTCTGGGTCATTATTTTTTTTTTTAGCCTAGTATTTATGATTGCTGTGCGTGAGAAGATTAGGTCCAATAAAGTCTGCTCATCTACATCAGATGTGGAACTCCATTATGCACATTCTAAATCATAAATGATTAAGAGAAAATTTCGAAAGAATGAGAGTTTCTCAACTATGGAGTTTCAAATCTCTCTTCCTTTCTCTCAGAAGGTATACCAAGGCATTGAATTTCAAGAGCTAGACAGTATAATATAGAAGTAACTTTAGCATATAGTATAGTGGCCAGAGTCCTGCACTACCCTCAAATTTACCACAGAAATGTTTTTGAGGATAGTGACTTAAGGAAAACTGTTTTTCTACCCACAGAACACTTTGACACCAAACCTGTGGGGTTTTCCCTCACACCAACCACCAGTTCTCCAACTCTTGGGATATTAGTTGGGTGTTCTACAATTTAATTAAATTCTGACACTAACTACCTGGAGTTAGCACAGATCTCACAGGCAAGGGCTCGATCCCACAAAACTGCTCCCACTTCAGACTCTATTGGTAAATCTCATGTTGTCAACCAATTTACCATAAACCTGGGATTCCCACAATCTCTCCTTAGGTTTGATAATTTGTTATAACAGCTCACAGAACTCAGAGAAATTCTTTATTTACACTTATTGGTTTATTATAAAAGATATTATAAAGTATACAGATAAATAGCCAGATGAAGATGTACATAGGAAAAGGTCTGGAAGGGTCCCATGCTCCTGAGTTCTCCTTGTGGAGTTGGGGTGTTTCACTCTCCCAGCATATGGATGCATTCACCAATGCATAAAGTCCTCAAACCCATAATTTAGAGATTTTTTATGGGGGCTTTCTCATGCATACATGACCAATTATTAATTCAATTCCCAGTCCCTCTCACCTCTTCAGAGGATGGGAAGGTGAGAGTGAAAGTTCTAAGCATCTTCTTTTTTCTTTTTTCTTTTTTTAGAGAAAGGGAGTACATAAGAGGGCGAGGGAAGCAGTAGAGGGAGAGGGAGAGAGAGAATCTCAAGCAGGCTAGGTGCTGAATGTGGAGCCTGGGGAGCCCGAAGATCTCACAACTAGGAAATCATGACCTGAGCTGAATCAAGAGTCAATCGCCCTGGTGTGGGTATTAAGGAGGGCACGTATTGCATGGAGCACTGGGTGCGGTGCATAAACAATGAATCTTGGATCACTGAAAAAAATAAAATGAAAATAAAATAAAATAAAATGGCAAAAAAAAAAGAGTCTGTCACTTAACCAATTGAGCCACCCAGGTGCCCCTGAAAGTTCCAAGCTTCTAATAATTACGTCTTGTTGTTTCTGGTGATTAGCCTCCATCCCGAAGCCATCCAGGGGCCTACCAAGAGTTGCCTCATTAGAACATAAGACATTTCTATCATCCAGGATATTCCCAGGGATTTAGGTGCTCTGTGTAAGAACCTCTTAACAACCCCATCACTCAGGAAACTACAAGGGTTTTTGTAGCTTTGTGTCAGGAACAGGGGCAGAGACCAAATACACATTTCATCTTATTTCACAATGATAATGTCAACATATTATGACTATATCTACTTACACATCATACATTAAAACTTCTTTTTCGTAGTATTCCACCCTAAATACATGCCAACGAATTTTTATCTAGAATTGCTGACCTGATATAATCTAAACTTACATAAAGCTCTGTATAAGCTTTATTTATAACACTTAGTATATATATTCATGCATTTTGCTGCAGAAATATTAATATTTTTGATTGTAGAATGCTACCCAGACCATACTGAAGGTAGTAAATAATAGAAGGTATGATATCCTGATATTAATATTTTTCTAAACACACCTGACTTCAGAGTTTTGGATAAAGGCTTGAAGTTTTATAATGCATATACCTATTACTTACCCCAACAACCACATTTTAGTAAATTATTTCTTTGAATAATCTCTTTATCCCTTGTGTGTGTGNGACTTCAGAGTTTTGGATAAAGGCTTGAAGTTTTATAATGCATATACCTATTACTTACCCCATCAACCACATTTTAGTAAATTATTTCTTTGAATAATCTCTTTATCCCTTGTGTGTGTGTATGTATGTGTGTACATATATATACNAATGCATATACCTATTACTTACCCCAACAACCACATTTTAGTAAATTATTTCTTTGAATAATCTCTTTATCCCTTGTGTGTGTGTAGGTATGTGTGTACATATATATACAGAGAGAGAGAGAGAGAGAGAGAGAGAGAGAGAGAGAGTCACAGTAGGTGTGTCACACAATTCTAAATTTTCTAAGTCTCTCCTACTTCTAAACTTCACATCCTTTTCTCGGATGCTACCTTGGGTCATCAACTGTCATTTAAACTCCCTAATCCTTGAGATAAGACTTCTAGAATGGCAATCACTTTTGTTAGGCAAAGTGAAAATTAGTCTTGAGTGCTTGGACACCACATAGGAGGATTTGTAAAGGCTCCTCTGGTCTCTGGAGGGAAGTGTGCAATGACTGGTGATCAGCATCTTCCCTGGACAAGAGGAGCCAGAACAGAGGGCGCATTATTGTTGATAATGCTCTAGTTGATTCTCTAAGCCAGGCACAATCTCTAGTATGTCTTAAAACATATTGAATTGAAATAGCACTTAATAGCATAATGCTAGTATTTAGCATGATTAAAAAATAGAGTAATCATTTGTCATCATATTCATCATCATCATCAACAACAATAGAGGTATATTAGTTGCCAGACACACTGAAGCCGCTTTCCATGAATAGTCTCGTTTGCAACTTTGCCTTCAAGGACAGTGTTATCTTTATACTACTTTGACCCCGTGTATCCTTATTGTGGTCTACAGACCTTCATGGAACTCATGGAAGTGTTTTGGGTCATTGAAATCATTAAGAATACAAATAGGTGCTATTCAAGTGTCTATTAAAAATAATATTTATTATGTAATAAATCTCTTTTCTTTTAACAGAAGAGTTTTGAGAGATCCCACATGCATACTGAGTCAAAGTTCATGGCAGGTGGTGTAAGCCAGAAGACCGTGCTGGTAACACAGTCAGTCAGTTGAAAAAGCACTAGTTGAACCCTCTAAACCACAGTGGTACTTTTCACAGTTACTGAAGTTTTCACCAAAGTTTGTAACTGTTTTTAGTCTGATATTCAAGTTGTTTCATATGGACTATTGTCTCAGAGAAGCATAAGGAACACTGTGTTAAACTACAAGTTAATGAGAAGGAGGAAGATGAGAAGTGTTGCAAATTGGCCTCAAGATGCTATTCAACAGCTTTAAAAATTGCATTACCTAATTAAAAATTTTGTATACCAAATTAAGATGTCTCTACAACTAATAAAAACATTGNCAAATTGGCCTCAAGATGCTATTCAACAGCTTTAAAAATTGCATTACCTAATTAAAAATTTTATATACCAAATTAAGATGTCTCTACAACTAATAAAAACATTGTTAAAATAGAAAATAATTGGACCGGGGCACCTGGGTGGCTCAGTGGGTTAAGCCTCTGCCTTCGGCTCAGGTCATGATCTCAGGGTCCTGGGACTGAGCCCCGCGTTGGGCTCTCCACTCAGCAGGAAGCCTGCTTCCTCCTCTCTCTCTGTCTGCCTCTGCCTACTTGTGATCTCTCTCTCTGTCAAATAAATGAATAAAATCTTTGGGAAAAAAAAGAAAATAATTGGACCTATTTGGTGTTTGGTTTATTAGGAATAAAGATTATCTAGNGCAGGAAGCCTGCTTCCTCCTCTCTCTCTGTCTGCCTCTGCCTACTTGTGATCTCTCTCTCTCTGTCAAATAAATGAATAAAATCTTTGGAAAAAAAAAGAAAATAATTGGACCTATTTGGTGTTTTGTTTATTAGGAATAAAGATTATCTAAATCCATGATAAAGTGTTGGAGTGAAGTGCTCTAAATAGAATCATCTAGAATCAAAATGCAAAATATTTATTAAAAAGTTGAATTTATGAAGTGCAAATTGAAATAATTTGAAACATCAGGTTATGAAAGCAATGTTTTTGTTTGTTTGTTTGTGTTGGTATATGATTAACTTCACAAACATTTAGTTGCATCTAAATCTATAGGTTAATATTTACCTACCATTAAAAGTATAATTTTTAATTGTGAATTTGTAAAGTTATTCTAACTTACTTTAAACTAAGTTAAAATATGTGTTAGATGTTTAAAAAAAGTCTAAATCTCTCTAGAGATATAATGGATATTGTTAAAGCTCATTAAAAAATAAAACTTCCCTTTCCCACAAAATAAAATAATAAAATAAAAGGTTACATTGAGCAGTAGCTTTGGCAGTATCTATAAATACTTTTGTTGTGTATGTGTACATAGTGCTGAGCTAGGAGTTTCGGTGGCAATTCAGGAGATAGGAAAGAAAGGGGGAAAGTGCCTCTCTATAACTTGTGCTTTTTGATTATTTTCTTTTTTCTCCTTTCAAGTCCACTGACTCAGGCCTCCCACACTCAATAATAACTTATTTGAAGTCCTCTTCCTCCAATTGATTTGTCTCACCTCTCTTTTCTCCTACAGTTAACCGAGCATCTTTTGTTTCATTGTTGTCTGTTACACTTTTCCTACTTCTTTTTCTCATATGCTATTGTACATCCTGATTAAAGCCGGGACGGATTGCTCCCTGCCCTCATTTTGATGATTTTCCTTAAAGAATAGGATTCTTCCCAGAAGGAGTTTCCTTCTTTGACTTATTAGAACATGATAATGAAAAGACTTGGTTTAAGTGGAATCTAACTCTGTTTTCATAGGAGCCTTTGGTCAGAAACCGTAACACTTTTGGGATGACTATACTGACAATCTCAGGGTTTAGACAACTGATGCCTGAATTTAGACTCCATGAGGGTAGGGATTTTTCTAAATTATATCAGTATAGATTATTCATCATTTTATCCTCAGAGTCTATTACAGTGCCTGACATAGAACAGGTGATAAATAAATACGTGTTGTAAGACCAAATCTGTGAACAGACATATTGCAAGTTCTCACAAAGAGCTAAATATGTTTTGGGAGTTGAGAGGTTCCATGAAGCACTGGGATAGGGGAAGGGGGGTGTCTCATCACAAGACACTATGAATCTTCAATTCAGGGGTTTGCCACGGAGGTGATTCAACTATTTTCCAAGTGTCTGCTTCTTTCTGTATAACTATAAGCTCTTTATGCATTCAGTCTCCATATATCATTCCCTTCTGTTCCCTTCCTGCTTTCTCCAAACCTCAACTTGCTATGACTCTACCCTCAACCCCAATTTCACTGATAGTCTCAAGTGTGGATATCTAGCTTCTGTCAGTTGCACTCTGTGAACGTTACCTAGTAATGTTGCTAATTGCTTTATTTTTTTCATAATTGGGGCCAGGCTTCCTACCAGCTTACCTACATAATATTTTTAGACTCTGTGGGGGCCAACTTAACCCACAAAAACAAAAACAAAAAGAAACAAACAAACAAAAAACAGTGTTTGGGACATCCCTTATTACCCTTGGACTAGAGATGGAAGTCCAAAATGGTAAGTCCAGAGATGAGGAGAGAAAAAATTGGCCAGTAGGAAAGCCCCTGTGGCAAGGAAAATGAGAAACTGTAGGCTAATGATCACCATGCTCCGTCTTTTATTGCCAGCTGTGCTGTGCTTCCTCATTATCACCTCCTCATTTCCTGAGGAAAATCTACAAAACACTAGTCTTGCTTAAGAACTCACAGAGGGGATAAATGAAGGGAAATGATATTCTGTGTCAGGGGAGTCCCAGCTGTAGAAAGAAAGTAGAAGCTACATGAGCAAAGAACATTGGTGAGAAGACAAATAATAAGGGGAAGCAATCTTCAGCATGTATTAACTTGGGAGCAGATGTAAGTAGGGGAAAGAAAACATTTTCTCCCAAAATATTAGAAGGAGTTGGCTCTTTAAAAAGTTATGGGTACCACCACATGCTTCTTGTGTTTCTCTTTGATGGTTGACACAATTTTAGCCACTCTTTTGTCCTAGTTTGCTTCAGCTTTCTCCATTCCGTCTCAGTCCTGATGTTGTTCTTATGGGACAAAATAAAAATAAAATCTCCTGCCAACCCACTGAATCCTTTCTACAGAGGCAGAAAAGAATTTAGCGGTTTTATTACTGAATAAACATTAAACTAGACTCAATGTCCATCACAGGCAGTTTGCTACAAAGATGGTGAAGATGGAAGGAAATCTCACCCTTTTATAAAAATAGACAGGCAGATGAAATCCATTACCTACACAACCTCATGATAAATGATAACTTGGGGCACCTGGGTGGCTCAGTCATTAATCGGCTGTCTTCAGCTCAGGTCATGATCCCAGGGTCCTAGGATCGAGCCCCACTTCTGGCTCCCTGCTCAGAAGGAAGTCTTCTCCCTCTCTGTCTACTGATCCTCCCTACTCGTGTGCTCTCTCTCTCTCTCTCTGTCAAATAAATACATAAAATCTTTAAAAAAAAAAGATAAATGATAATTTGCCCATAGGTGAAAGGACTCAACAGAATCAGTTTGCTCTGCGTAGTTCGTCTTAAATTCACTCAGTATTGGCATGACATCTGGGTTGGCTAATTGTCTTTAACCAACAGAACATACAATGCCATGTAGCTCTACAACAAGAAAGCACTGATTACTTGGAGCCACACACCTATCATAAACTCTCGCAGAGACGGGAGATACAGCGCTATCTTCCTTCATGGTTTCAATTCAAAAAGTGGGCTCTGAGGCCTTTATGAAAAACTTTCCTGGGTTGTAAAATTGCCAAGAGGGTTCTTTTTTTTTTTCTTAGTTTTTAAAATGCATTACAATTAAAGCAACAGAGAAAGAATTTACAACGACGTTTTTAAAAGAAAAGATCTAAGAAAGGAAAGGAGATCTCTTTCTTTTACCATCAGATAAATTCAATTTTTTTTTTTAGAATTGTTTTAACCCTTGCAATGTATGACAGCGGTTCTCAGAAGGGGGCAATCTCCCCCTTCCCCAGGTTATTTAAAAATACTGGAGGCATTTTTGCTTGTCATAACTAGGGTAGGCCTCTAGTGCACAGAGGCCAGGGATGTTGCTAAACATCCTTTAGAACACAGGACAACCCCCACATCAAGGAATCATTCAGGCCAATGCATCAGTAGTGCTGAGGTTGGGCAAGCCTGCTCTCCTACAGGGGAGTAACCACATAATTTATCCTCTACGCTGCCAATGCTTCGTAGAAGGAGAAGATGGCATCATTAATCATAAGGCTAGGACAGTATTCATTGCATATACATGTTTGTGATGTATAGTCACTTTGTCCATAAACCAGTTGCCAATGATTTGACTGTCAAGAATTATGCTCAGGACACTTCTATTATTGACAGAGTCTCTCAGGATATGCAGGTAAGTATTCAACAACTGACTTCCTGCAGGGGAGTGGGAGTGCCCTGATTTGTAGTGTCTGTGGTTTGGGGGAGTGTAAACACCCCCAGCTTGGTCAGTTTCAGACTATCAACATGGCCTCGCTAAATGCGGCCTTGGGAGGAGAGGCACAGTAGCTCACCTCTACTGGTATTTTCACCATACAGATACAAAAGATGTAAATAACCCCAAGAACAAATAGTAAAATTGTTAGAAAGCGATAAATTTGGAATATCTAGCACCTTCGTCTTTAATATGATTTATTTAATTATGTTTATGTATTTCTTAATAATAGCTGCTTTTTAACAACTGACTTGCAAATTCCCAGGTAAATTCGGCAATAAGCTTTCATGAGATCGGAGAGGCTGACTCCAGTCCACCTCTACAGCTTATTTTATGACATAACTGGAAATAAGATTTTACGTCTGAGCTCTTAGGGTATATAAAATAAATACAAAGGATGAGTGCTTGTTTTTGCTTCTTCTCATGCCATGCACCCTGCAGCCCAAATCCTTCCCATTCTCCCTTATCCCCCCCCTTGAAAGAGGAAAATTCACTAATTTTTTTCTAAGATTTTATTTATTTTTTTGAGAGATAGAGCATGAACCAGGAGGAGGAGCAGACGGAGAGGGAGAAGTAGGCTCCCCGCTGAGCAGGGAGCCCAACGCGGGACTCCATCCCGGGACCCTGGGATCATGACAAGAGCTGAAGGCAGATGCTTAACCAATTGAGTCACCCAGGCGTCCCTAGAGAATTAACCGATTTAATTGTTCAAAGCTCAGGGCATTTGTTGAACTGAACTCTGTCAGCGAAAGGAAAAAACTTTTCCTCAAAAAGCAGGAAGTTAGGCTCCGCAGATCTCTCTTGCATCCTGCGCCAGGGTCAAAGCGGTAAGTCCGGAGACAAGAAGAGAGAAAGCTAGCACTTGAGAAAGTCCCAGTCGCAGAATCCAAATTTCACAACATCTGGAAAAAGTCTTTACAGTCTGTATGAAGTTATGGCCACTTCCTAATTTCATCATAAGACAAGCCCAGCGTTACCACGGTATATTAATATTGCCAAACTTGATTGCTAACATTTCACTGGGCTTGTCACACTTAACATTAGTTTCATTTTAATTTTATTTTTGCTTCAATAAACATGATGTTTAGCAAAAAGAACTGTGAAAATATTTAAAAGATAGAAATGATATTTGTATAGTAATATAAACTATATTGTTAATGTATTGATTAAATAGTTAGTTATAATACTTTCCATAATTTTCTACAATGTTCTCTTTTTGGTTGTAGAAAACCATACATCCATCTAGAACAAGCATCCCTAAAGAGGTTGATTTTTCACAAACTTTCGTATTTTTTTCTGGTCTCATACCATTCAGATTTTGTCCCCAAAACATTTTTTTAAAGATTTTATTTATTTATTCAGGATAGAGAGAGAGCACAAGAGCACAAGAGAGTGAGCACCAGTGGGAAAAGGAGGAGAGGGAGAAGCAGACTCCCCACTGAGCAGGGAGCCTGCTGTGGGGCTCGATCCTGGGACCCCAGGATCATGATCTGAGCTGAAGGCAGACGCTTTACAGACTAAGCCACCCAGGCGCCCCTCCCCTTTTCATTTCTATAATAAACTTTAGAATTTCCATACTAAAATTCAATAATAATGTATTTTATTATGACGTTTCGAAAAATGAATAGGAATACAATCGATCTATAAATCAGTTTCAGTTAGGATCGACACCATTACGGTATTAAAATTTCAAATTCATAAATATTTACTTGAGTAATCTTTGTATTTTCTCAGCTATATGTTAACAGTTTTCAGAATAGCAGTTTTGCATGTCTTTTAGATATATTTCTAAGTATTTGGTGCTTTTCAATGTGATTTTAAATGTTAATTATAAAATCGTAAACATTTCATTTTTGAAGTATTCATAGCTAGTATATAAAGATTTCCTTTTTATATTGACTTTCTTACCAGTAAACATTAAATTTTGTGCATAAATTCTAATGATTTAGATGTGAATTATTTTGGATTTCCTACTGATACCATTATGTGATCTGCAAATATTGATAGTTTTATTTCTTTCTTTCTCATCCTCATATATTTTTATTGTCCTATTTGTTTATCACACTAAGTCCTCCACTATAATAGTAACAGATTTAGTGATTGCAAGTCCCCTCCCCTTGCTGCCAATCCCAGGGGAAAAGAATTCATATTTAATTTCTCTGCACATGGCAAACTCTATGCTGGGTGTACAAAACCCAAAATTCGATGAAAAAATGAAAACATGCGATGATACTTCAGTTGTTACATCCAAGGTAGCATTCTGATAAAACACAACTTATGTCCTATTCACTTCACCTGGATTATGAGATGAAATTTGAGGGGTATTTGAAATATACTCAGACTAGTGGCCAGATTAAAGTGTTAGTGCTAGCATTTTGGTATTTCCTTTATTGTTGTATGTCGGTGCAGCTTACTGATCTCAATCAGTTTTAGAGACTAACCTCATATTTATTTTAACCACGGTACTAGGTCTCTGTACACCTAAAAATGAGGCAGCCACTATGTTTTCAGTTTGTTTGTTTTCCCCTGGGTCAATTCAGTAGCCAAGGTTGGTGGAAACGATAGACTTTGGACCGATACAGGCCTGGGTCAGTATCTTACCAGACTCATTCATGTGTAGCCTTAGCCTGAGGGACCCACTTCTCTGAACCTCAGTATCTTTCTCTATTAAAGAGGGATCTATCTATTATCTAGTATAGTGTTTGAGATGATGACTAGGTCCCAGATAAAAATTATTTATTATTAATGGTAAAGGCAATAATAAAATACATCTGAATTAATGCAATGTAATATGATAAAAACCAGCTGTGCTAATTATAAACTATGTATATACACAGAATGCATTCACACCTCTGGTAAGTCACTTAAGTTAACACCTCTGAAAATAAGTTCCCACATTTATAAAGTAAAGAATAATACTAACCCTACAGAATTAAAGTTGAAAACTAAAGGAGACTGTGTATATAAGAAACAGCACAGGGGCACCTGGGTGGCTCTGTGGGTCTTCTCTTGAGACTGAGCCCAGTGTTGGGTTAGGGGCTGGGGTGGAGCCTGTTTGAAATTTCCTCTCTCCATCTGCCCGTCTCCCAACGTCTCCCAACTTCTCTCCCTCTGTAACCACAGCACAGCTTCTATATGTGAGAAGCCAGTAATCAAAGGTAGCTGTTCAATTATCAATGCTGTTAAACACTGTGAAGATTAAGCTGGGTTATGGAAAGCCCCTCACAGGGTGCCTGAGCTAGGAAGTGTTAAAATTATTCCCTGTTGTAATTACCACCATTCCTACCTTCACCACCACTGCTGCTAAAGATTGACTCCACAATTCCAAACTTCCAAAGGTCAGAATCAAACATATGAGTGGAGAATGTGAATGGGACAGAAGAATTCCCAAAATTTTCAGCATACTCACCTGTGGATTAAGTTCTCATTGATAAACTTACCTTCTCAAAATGCATTTCTTTTGTCTTTGTTTTTGTTTTTAAGCCCCTGTATAGAAACAAGATCTCATGGGTTTGTCATTTCAAAAATACTACTTGGGCTTTCCACAAAAAGCTGTTCAACACTGGCTACCCAGGTGTGCTCACCAAAACCCTGCAAGACCATGACTGTTACTGGTTGGAAGTTTGAAAGCTCCTGCGTCTTCCGCTATTCAGCATCTTTAACCCGCTGGTAACCATATTGTCTGGCCTCCAGTAAGTTTCCCTGCTTCTTACTTAATGATCTAGGACCTTCATTTCCTGAACAGGAGTAGGCACACACGAATGAATTCTACCCATTAGGACACATTGAATTATTGTCCTAAGAAACAGCTAGATTCAGTATTGGAGAGAACCACAAAAGACTTAATCCTCTTTCATGCTGTGAAACTAAATGCAGACTTATTTTTTTTAAAACCAGTAAATTAGAAGAGGTCTTACTCTTAAGAGTGACTAAAGAAGAATCACTGGTCCTTAAAGGCAACGTGTGACTAAGGACACAGAAAGGCACCGGGAGGTTGGAGATATAGCTTAACTTTCTGGATCCTACCTGATCATCTGGGCAATCTGATTAAGTTTCCCACTGGTGATATGTCATGTCATTTTCTTACTAGTATAATGGGATTAATTGGAAATCTGAAGAAAGGGACAGAGATTAAGAAACAGATTAAGATGAACAAGGAATTTTGATATTTGTTAAACATGTTTAACACTGTTTAACATTTATAAAAATTTTAACAGTTCTTGCTCCTGTTAATTGTTACTATGACTTTATGTGCTGTTATTTTCATTTTAGAGATGAAGAAACTGAGGTTAAAACAATTATTTACACAGGTCAACAGCTGGCTAGTAGCAGAATCAGGATTTGAGACTTAGTGCAAAGTCACTGTTATATCTGGGTTCCATCCTATATTGCCTTTTTATTATTTATTGTTTTTATTTTAAAATATTTTTCATTTATTTATTTGTCAAAGAGAGACACGGCAAGAGAGGGAGCACAAGCAGGGAGAGTGGGAGAAGTAGAAGCAGGCTCCCCGCTGAGCAGGGAACCTGACATGGGGCTCCTTCCCAGAACCCCGGGATCATGACCTGAGCCCAAGGCAGACACTTAACTGACTGAGCCACCCAGGTGTCTCTTGTCTTTCTTTTTTTAAACCTGGCATCTCCCTGTCTAAATAAACAACTGACTTTATCCTCCTCAGCCTCGATAGGGGATAATTAATTCTGAAAGGATTGTAGACAGGAGGTGAATAATCTATGACGATCCTATCCCACTCAACTCTACACCACATGCCAGGAAGAATATGCTGGAACAAATGGAGAGAAAGACCATACAATGTGTTTAAATGGACATCTGGGGAGTTTACTACCCAGGCCAAAGATGCCTAACTCAAGCTCTGCTCTGTAAGGACTGTCGTTTAGCTGATTTGTTGATTCCTGGGAATGAGAATCTTGATTGCTATTATTAATTGAGGCCTGTTAAAAGTGCAAGTACTTCTGGAAGGCCTGGGTTTCTCCATCGGTTAAGCATCTGCCTTTGGCTTGGGTCCTGACCTCAGGGTCCCGGCATTGAGCACTGCATCGTTGCTGGGCTCCCTGCTCAGAGGAGAGCCTGCTTCTCCCTCTCCCCCTGCCCACCCCCTCCCATGCCTGCGCACTCTCTCTCTCTCAAATAAATAAATAAAATCTTTTTAAAAATAAGTATAAGTACTTTTTTTAAAAAAATCTTTATTTANACTCTCTCTCTCTCAAATAAATAAATAAAATCTTTTTAAAAATAAGTATAAGTACTTTTTTTTAAAAAATCTTTATTTATTTTAAGATTTTTTTTTTTTTATTTGACACAGAGAGCGAGATTACAAGTAGG
>LNAC01000536.1:116460-259048 GCA_002007465.1 Ailurus styani | reverse complement strand
ATGCGGGCCTCGATCCCAGGACGCTGAGATCATGACCTGAGCCGAAAGCAGAGGCTTTAACCCACTGAGCCACCCAGGCGCCCAAGTATAAGTACTCTTAAAAGAAGTACTCTTGGGGTGCCTGGGTGGCTCAGTGGGTCAAGCCTCTGCCTTCAGCTTGGGTCATGATCTCAGGGTTCTGGGATCGAGCCCCGAGTCGGGCTCTCTGCTCAGCGGGGAGCCTGCTTCCTCCTCTCTCTCTGCCTGCCTCTCTGCCTATTTGTAATCTCTCTCTCTGTCTCTGTCAAATAAATAAATAAATAAAATCTTAAAAAAAAAAAAGAAGTACTCTTAAGGCATTAAACCTGGAAGGGCTCTTTATTTGGAAGTTTTATACTAACAACCTAAAAGATTCCTTGAACTGGGCAGCAAATGGTAAATGTAGATGTTATTGATCTAGTTTTATAGGGTGCTCACACAGAGAGAATGGCCTTTCTAAGGTGAGAGTCTGTGATGGAAGTTTATCACATAGTGGGCTAGGTAAGACTCACTAGGATATCTCTACTTCAGATAACTTCTTTATATGTGAGAGTGTTCCTTAAAAAATCTTTTAATGGGGCACCTGGGTGGCTCAGTTGTTAAGCATCTGCCTTTGGCTCAGGCCATGATCCCCGGGTCCTGGGGTAGAGCCCTGCGTCCGCTCCCTGCTCAGCAGGAAGCCTGCTTCTCCCTCTCCCACTCCTCCTGCTTGTGTTTCCTCTCTTGCCGCGCCTCTCTCTGCATCAAATAAATAAATAAAATCTTTTAAAAAATCTTTTTATTACTTGAAATACAAACCCATATGTATTTGATAGAGAGAAGTATGGAATTGTGTTCAATGTTCATACCAGTTGTAACTAGGTGTTAAGATCTGGGGTGAAGTTTTTACTCTCTTCTATTGCCTTTCTGTACTACTTGAATTCTTTTTTTTTTTTAAAGATTTTATTTATTCATTTGACACAGAGAGAGAGATTACAAGTAGGCAGAGAGGCAGGCAGAGAGAGAGGAGAGAGGAGGAAGCAGGCTCCCTGCTGAGCAGAGAGCCCGACGTGGGCCTCGATCCCAGGACCCTGGGATCATGACCTGAGCCGAAGGCAGCGGCTTTAACCCACTGAGCCACCCAGGCGCCCTACTTGAATTCTTTATAATGAGCATGTATTATTTACATAACCAATACAAAGGCAACTCCTATGGTAAGATATAAAACTGTTCCACAAAATTCAATTTCTTAAAATGTGTCATGTTACTGAAATGGGACATTAAAAATGCTGTTTTTCATGTAGACTATATTGTACAAATGTACATAAGTTAAGATGGTAAAACGTCTAGTGTACACAGATGACCTTACAGTGAACTGAGAGTGTCTCATCCCAAATGATCACAAGGTAGCCACTTCCCAACAACCCCACACACAGTAGCCCATCTCTGTCCGAGCGTGGTGCTGGGTAAATGATGTGCGCCAAATCATAGTCACATAATAGCCAACCTTGCATTACAGCAAGTGTGCTACTGAGGTGTTGTACTCTATTTAATATGCTAAAATAAGAATTTTTATGTAACTAAGATAAATGAGGCATGTTAATTTAATTTAGAGACTCCCTACTCAAAAGAGGGTATCTTTGGTGGCTCACAATGTGTGCCCTAATCTCCACTCAAGTAATATTATGTATTTGCCTGTTTCTTGTGTGTGGTGTAGAACTCATAGAATAAATAGAGCTAAGAGATAGTGAAGATGCAAGTCAAATAGGCTAAGTTAACTTACACTACAAAGAGGGAGAATGAGAGACAAAACCTTGCAGGTGGGGGGGATGCTCCTGTGTAACTCAGTTAAGCCTCCAACTCTTGATTTCAGCTCAAGTCATGATCTCAGGGTTGTGAGGATGAGCTCCGTGTGGGGCTTGCCCTCAGCACAGAGTCTGCTTGAGATTCTCTCTCTCTCCCTCCACCCCTCACCCACACTCTCTCTCAATAAATAAATAAATAAATAAAATCATTACAAAAAAGGTGGGTGTGTTTAGACAAACATTTAGGGAATTTACACCTGAGAAGTTCCAATATACCATATACATGTGTGTGTCTGTGTGTGTACAGTGTGTATATAATATATAATATATAATATATATAATTTATATAATATATAATTTATAATAGATGTGATATACATTAGATACACATATACACACAGAGTAGAAGCAAATGAAAGGTATTGTTAGTATTGATTAATTGCCTTTAGTGTCCCTTAAAGAACTTCAGCTGGTTGCTGGTATTTCCTTTTTAGTATCTCTAGGTTTTCTGGGCTGTTTATCTTTGAAGTTCATTCAGTACCAAACCTGAGTCTTGTGGACTCCAAGCTCATATTCAATTTGAAATTCAATAATAATAGAAGTACTTTTCTGGTATTACTAATAACCCTTATTTAACAGAGAACTAGTGACATGGTTAGGAGTGGATAACTAGGAAATATCTTTATACTGGTTTCCTTTGGGTCCTCTTATTTATTTATCTATTATGCTAAAATGGGATGATGGCTACAGTTCTTCATCCAGAGAGTCATTTCCTTTATTAGAATTTTTGACCAATTCCAGAGGCTCTGAAATGTCTCCGTTCATCTCATAGTTGAGAGTATTTATCAGCTACCCTTCCATCACTCTAATTATTGCTCACAGTTTGCTGCTGCAGTGACTGATTCAAGACCAAGAAGGCCTTTTAGCTTTAAAGAGAAGGACAAGCAACCTGGAGGTGATTGAGGATGTTAGTGATTACCAAGCAGGACTTTAAAAGCACTAGGCTATCAAAACATGCTGCCTAATCCTGTATGAGCACAGAGATACCAGAACAGGGCTTCCCCAATGTTAATTGAAAATGGAAATGCATAAACTGATACAAATTATTTACTTCCTGGTCTTTTTTAGAAATAAGTAATTTTAATTCTGAGTTTCTATAGAGTCATGAACTTTTCTCTCCAAATGTTTTCTAAATACAGATGGTCATGTGGAAATTTTTGACTGAGAGTCAAATTTTCATGTTCACTTGGATGGTGTCATGTTTGTTTGTTTATTTTTAATAGAATAAACATGTTCATGTTAATTGATGGTTCTCTCTGTAAGAGACACAGAAGATACACTTGTATTGAATTCTATCATTTTCACAAAAACTCGACTTGGAGAATATGCACTTTTCATAAAAAATAAAGAAGTTCCTTAGTTCTTTTACTATTGTTAACAGATGACTTTCCCAGAAATGAACTTTTAAACATTTCAATGTTTCATAAAATAAATATTTTATCACTCTTATTACATTACTTTCAATATTTTTCTTTTGAGGAAATTGGTGAGGGTTTGGAATGTGCATACCCACAAATGACTAATATGTCTAACATTTCAATTAAATATATAATGGCTGAAAATTAACTACGTAGTTCAAAAGTTCAGGATATAAATCAGTTGCTTGCCACAAGGCCTCTTGTTCAGTGTGAGTGTTTTTGTCTATGTGGAAGAAGAAAACATCACCTATTACTCTATTAGAGTTTTTTTGTTGTCCTTTCACCTTTCATTTCAAACTGTTTTTGTGTGTTTACTCTTCTAAAAACAGTCCTGCTTGCTTTAATTCACTTCTTCAGCTTTCCAGCTTATGGGGAGTTTTTAAAGAAAGAGGTCGCCTATCCCCTAGCAACCTGGCTTGAAGGATTGATGGATCTTGCAATGTAATAAAGCAAAATGAACATCTGGAAGATTTATTATTCCTAGCCACTTCTGCACTGGTCATGTTGTCTGGTGAAAAGTAAACAACGCCAGGTCTTAAAGGTGTGAGAAGTACTTCCTAACCACACTATGTGCCATGACAAGAGCAGCTAATTAATCTCAGAAGAATAGATTGGCAAGAAACTACCATGTTAGCATGAGCTATCTTTATATTTTAAAAAATCAATTGTCAAAATATTTAGGCTAATATGATTAGGAATAGCTTGAGGACTTATAAAACTATAGATGCTACCCAGTAAGAAGTTATAAATTAAATGATGGTGTTACAATCTCAGCATCCACATTGCTCTTTTTGTTCATTATTATTAAAGAAAGCAGAAGCTCACAGAAGGTGTCTACACAGAGGTACACTCACAAAGGATACAAAAACATCACATTCTCCTCACTCTTGCGCTTCATTTGTGCTACTATGTCCCAGACATGTATGAGTTTTTCCATCAACAAAGGGTTTCCAATCATGGATTAATACTTTTTTCCTTTAATTTGATGTTCTGCAATTTCCAGATTAGGCTGGAGCTAAAAATGTATACACATTTCTGCGCCAAACATGTATCCAAAAAATTAGAAAAAACTGAAAAGGGCAACTAATGAAAAGGCAGAAACATTTCTCAATGGTGTATATCATTGCTTATCAGTACTTTCTTTTTCTCTTTATCATAGGACTTCAGCTTTTCCAAGAGAAAGAAAAAGATAAACAAACAAAGAAAATTCCAGCTAGATGAAAGAGACATTTTGGGCCTTGTGACAGCTGGATTATTGCAAAACTAGCAGGCACCAGCTCTCTGGTAGCTTTCTACATAAATCATCCCAAAGTGATAATTGTCCAATTTTCCCTGCACTGAGGAAAGGATTATGTTATAGCAAAATCTCCACCAAATTCCAACAGCAAATTACTTTTGGCCAAAAGCTAAATGGACTCTTAACCACCATCTTATCTAAATGGCTTCAGTACTGATGAAATAGATTAGAAAAAGAGGACTAAAAGAGATTCTGAGTTTGATTTATTGAGAGTAAAAATTAAGAGTGAGTGCTCATGTCCTTGCTTCCAGGATAATTACATTTTGATTATTATGATGTTACAAGGTAAGAATGTTAAGAGAAAAAGATTTTCACAGGAATTCAAGAACACAGTAAATTCATAAATAGTATACCTGGCCTGTGTTCTCTACAAGGAAGACTAATTACGTGTCTTATTAGTGTATGGCTTAGTACTCACTGCCCACCTTCCTTTCAACTCAGTTTTTTTTTGTTTTTTTTTTTCCCCTCCCATATGTTAGTGTCTTTTTTGTGTCGAACCCTACTAATCCCTAAAAGATAGTGATGGTTTAAACATTGTCTGGTAACTCTCATGTACTTCTCAAAGGTCTCTAAATCCATGCACCCTTTCAGGAGTATAATTTAAAAATACACTTCAAAAGCCTTAAAAATGTACTTTTTGATCCAGAAATTGTATTCAATAAATTTTCTAGTAAGAAAATAATCAGGAATTTACACAAAATTATTTATAGGATACTAATGAAAAGTTGTGTAGAACAAAGAATATAAATAATCAAAATGTCCATTAAGAAGAGATTGTAAAAATTAATTTTGAGGAGAAGACATCAGCAAGGTGCCTAGACTTTCTTTCCCCTCCACAGACAAACCAATTCAACAGTACTTGCACTGGTTCCCTTTGTGAGAAATCTAGGAATTAGTTCAGAGGCTCCTGAACCTCAAGTGAGTGTGAAACCAGCCACATCAAAGCTGGTAAAACAAAGAAACAAACAAAATGCTGAGACGCTCTCTCACCATAATTTCACTCTGGCACAGAGCCGTAAGATTGGGAGGAAAGCCCTAGCTCCTAGCTTCTCCCTGGGGAGAGAAGGAAAGGACTGCACATTACATCCAACATTTGGATTTTTCAGATGGATTCGCAAAGAACTTATTCTATCTTGCCTGAATCTAAGTCTCAGGAGCACTAAGGTTGGGAGATGCTGAGAGCAAAGATGGTGATCTGCACTAGTGTTTAACCACTAACCATAGGTCCTTCCCACAGCTCAGTGTAGAATGAGTGGATGATAAGCTTCAAATCCCGGTTTCACCATGGAGAGAAAAATATTAGGGTAGGCATCAAAACTTTCTTTTCCAAGATCTGTTCAAAGGACCTGCTTCTGCTTTGCCTGTTTCAGATAATTGCCAGTACCCAGTTTACTCTAGATGCCTGAGAGCCACTGAAAACAAAAATGATAGTTTGGACCAGCAAGCAAGCTTTCACCATCACCCCTCTCCTTGGCTCAGCACAGAGAAAGTTTCTAAAAAACCCCAGATCCCAACTTCTCCTTAGGAAAGAAGAGTTGGGCCATATGTTCAACATTCCATCTTTTCCAGGGGCTATCCCTTTTCCAAGGGATCATCTTGTGCCTTGTTTGTCTCAGAGCAGAGATGGAACAAGGCACACTCTAGATGCCTGGGTGCCACTGAGAACAAAGGTGTGTTGAACTAGCATGCAGTCATCTATTAGATCCCCTCCCCCAGGAAGACTCCGAGCCCCTGAATTACCTCTGGGGAAGAAAAGAGGAGACTGAAGCATATGCTCAATGTTCAAAATTTTCAGGTGAAAACCTAAGGCAATGGCTCAGCCTTTCTAGTGTCCAGCCTACTCTGGATATCTGGGGCACCTGAGAAGAGAAAAAGAACTTAAAAATGCTGCTGGTCCGGACAGCCCAGAATATAGCAGACAGACACAAAAGGAAGCAAGAGATTACAGATTCTTGGGGGGAAGAACCAGCAAATCCCCCCGACTGGGAAGTTATATGCACAAATCCAGAGAAGATGCACGCACAGAAAAGATTTGAGAGGCATCCCAAATCTCTTGCCAGACTGATCAGAGGTGGCTTTATCCTATATAAGACCAGTCTATGAAGACTGGGAGATGTATCTGTTTTTTTTTCTACTGCATGCACATATACTAACACAGAGCCAAAGAAAATGAAGAAAGAAACAGGGAAACATGGCCTGAACAAAGGAATAAAATAAAACTCCAGTAACTAACCCTAATGAAACAGTTATATATTAAATGCTTGACAGAGAATTCAAAATAACCACTATAACGATGCTCAACATTCAGGAGGAAAGAAAGGTGAAGAATGTAAGAATTCAACAGATAAAAAACATGCAAAGGATCAAATATAAATATTGGAACTGAATAATACAATAACTGAACTGAAAAATTCACTAAGAAAAAAACAGAGAAAATTCAAATAAATATCAGAAATGAAAGAGGAGATGTTATGACATGATAACCCAAAAACAGGTAAGAATCATAAAAACTACCATGAACAATTATATGCCAACAAACTAGATAACTTAGAAGGAAAGAGAAAATTCCTAGAAACATACAACCTACCAAGACTGAAACATGAAATAGAAAATCTGAATATTGATTCAGTAATTAAAAGCATCCCAACAAAGGAAAGCCCAGGACCAGATAGTTTCACTAGTGAATTCTGCCAAACATTCAAAGAATTAATGCCAATTGTTCTCAAACTCTTCAAAAAGCTGAAGAGGAAGGAACACTTTCAACCTCATTTGTTTTTATTTTTATTTTTTTAAAAGATATTTATTTATTTATTTATTTATTTATTTATTTATTTATTTGACAGACAGAGAGAGAGATCACAAGTAGACAGAGAGACAGGCAGATGGAAAGGGGGAAGCAGGCTCCCTGCTGAGCAGAGAGCCCGATGTGGGGCTCAACCCCAGGACCCTGAGATCATGACCTGAGCCGAAGGCAGAGGCTTTAACCCACTGAGCCACCCAGGCACCCCTCAACCTCATTTTATGAGGCCAGGATTACTCCGATAGAAAAACCAGACAAGTACACTACAAGAAAAGAAAATTACAGGCCAACAGCCTTGATGAACAGAGATGCAACAATTCTCAACAAAACACTAGCAAACTGAATTCAACAGCATAGTGAAAGGACCATCCACCATGATCAAGTAGAATTTATTACCTGCAAAAGTGGTTCATCATTTGCAAATCAATAAACGTGTTATATGACAATAACAAAATGAAGGATAAAAATCTTACGATCATCTTAATAGATACAAATTGAGCATTTGACAAAATTTGACAGAGAATAGAAAAACGATTTTTAAAATCAAGAAAACAACATTGATTTCTTGAGAAGTTTAAACAAATTTAAAAACCTTTAACTAGACTTAGAAAAAAAAGAGTAGTCTTAAATAAATAAATCAGAAATGAAAGAAGAGACATTGCAACTGATGCCACATATATAAAAACACAGAAAGAGACTACTATAAACAGTTACATATCAACAACTTGGACAACCTTAGAAATGATGCATAAATTCCTAGAAATATATGACCTAACTAGACAGAATCATGCAAAAATAGAAAATTTGAGTTAACTAATAAGGAGATTGAATCAGTAATCAAAACATCCCAACAAAGAAAAACCCAGGATTAGATGACATCACTGGCGAATTTAAAGAATTAACACTAAGCCTTCCCAAACTCTTCAAAAAATTCAGAATTTCTTCCAAATTCATTTTATGAGGCCAGCATTACCCTGATACTGAAGCAAGACCAGGGCACTACAAGAAAAGAAGACTATAGGCTAATGTCCTTGATGTATAAACATGCAATAAATAAATAAATAAATAAATAAATAAATAAATAAATAAATAAATAAACATGCAAAAATCCTCAACAAAATACTAGAAAATTGAATTTAACAACACAACCATGATCATGTGAGTTTTATCCCTGGGATACAAAGATGTTTTAACATATGAAAATCTATTAATAAGATATATTCTATTTAAAAAGGAATTTATATTTATATGTATATATAACATATAATGTGTATATATTTATATGTATATATATGATATATATTATGTATATATTTATATGTATATATAATATATATGTATGTATAATATAGTGTGTATAAATATAGTCTTTTAAAATGTTGAGAATAAAATGTTAAGTCATCAAACTGAAAGAAAACAACATAATCAGAAAGAGGGAAAGGCTTCTGATACAGAGAGATGGGGAAGAAAGAAAGAAGCAGAAATTCTCCCCTAAAAGATAGATGGTTTCATAACTGATTGTTATCAAATACTTAGTTGCCCTCTGAGGTCATGTGCTTATTTGTCCTCAGTGGATTTTATGTTGCTGAATCACTTCTTGCTCATCTCCTCATCTTCTTTCATGTTCTCTTATAGTTTTCCATGTATTCATTTTGCTTTTAGCTTGACTTGTCTGACATCTTTGTACTTTTGTTGTCTCTATTCTCCAGTATAAAAGAAATGGTAAATACTAATTCTGAGACAGGAAGATTTGGGGCCTATGGCTTTCCACAATAAATTCCTTTTCGTAAAACACTCATTAAATAACCTTCGGTTTAAAATCAATTAGAGCTTTAGGTCACCAAGCACACAGAGAAAAAAGAAAGATAGAAAAACTACATTATCTTTAGAGACAAAAGTGCAAATATTAGTTTTTCTGGTAGGAGAATATTTGCCTCAATGGAAAGACAAATTCATTTGAGGCTATTCTTTTTAGAAAGCGCCAAAATACCAGCTGAACAGAGACTCTGATAGGTTACTATTCATTACAGTTATAGAAATAACACACTTACTTCTCCTTTGCCTCAGGAAATAAAGAAAATGAAGATTTGACATTCGAGAGTACTTCAGGAAGATTGCCAGATTCTCCTATAAGATATGTAGATAATGTATGCTGCAAGCGTGGCTAGAGATCAAATTTGTTACATCCCCATCATTGTGTTCCCTATACAGTTGGTATTTATAGAAACATTCAGTGTCATGGGATGCCCTCTATTTTTACTTGCCGCCCTGACTGCCTAGGGATAGCACATGCAGAGTCAGCAGGCAAATTCAAGAGATTATCGCCAGCACTGGATGGAGTGGGAGCTGCTCTAGGACCCTTCTAAGACTATAAAGATCAGCAGAATAGCTAAATAAACCCCTATGCCCGGCACTCAATTCTAGAGTAAGGGGAGAACTGGCAACAGCCAATATAAACTATTCTACTGAGAAGCTTTTATCTAAAGAACACTGGAGAAATCAGGTGAAATTCTCTGTAGAAAATGACTGGCTTATGCTTCTACAACTACATAAAGTTCATTTAAACTGGGAAGTCATTACCTATTGTACTGTCTGTGAAGGTTTTCATTTTCTTCACCATGTTCTGTAAGATATCTGCTGCCAGTTTGGCCTGTGAGCTCTCTGTTCACAAGCCACTATGACCCTATAGTTTTCTCCATTTACTTAACGCTTTCTGTTCTTTGGTCACATGCCCCCCTGTTCTGTGTTCTTTCTGGGCTTCTTCCATAAGAAGTCATTTTATTCTCCCTTACATTATATCAAAGTTTGGGTAAAGAATAATGTTCTTTTTTTTTTTTTTAAGATTTCATTTATTTGACAGAAAGCACAAGCGAGAGAGAGAGAGAGAGCAAGCACAAGCAGGGGGAATGGCAGGCAGAGGAGAAGCAGGCTCCCTACTGAGCAAGGAGCCTGATGTGGGGCTTGATCCCAAGACCCTGGGATCGTGACCTGAGCCAAAGGCAGATGGTTAACCAACTGAGCTAACCAGGCGACCCAAGAATAATGTTCTGATTGGATATGAATCAAAAAGGAATCCCTATTGGGTAAAAACAGGAATGCTGTAATGTTTGCAATATAATATAGTTTATATCCTAAATTATACTTTCTTGTGGATTTTTCTGGCTAACCATTTCATGGCCATTGTATCACAGAGTGTAAAGAATAAAAATCAGAGTAGCTGGGCCCCTCACTCTATTGCTGATACTTATTAACAAGCTACAAAACATTGTTTATCCTTATTTCTTCTTTGTAAGCAGGCAGTGGTGATCTGGGTATAGCTTATAGGCTCTTCTGAACAGCAAAGGAAGAATGTATGTAAAAGTGATTTGTATATCAGAAAAACACTTGATAGACCTAAGGCATTATTATACAGAAAGTTTTACTTATTGATTCTTTACAGTACATTTAAGATTATAATACCATAGGTCAGAAAAGGGTAAAGGTGAAATGAAATCTCAGCATGAAGATAGTATTACAGAATATTTAAATGTAACAGTGTCACACATTAGCAAAAAGATGTTGCCCTGGAAAACTTACTGTCTAGGGGACAAGGTTAAATATATTCACAGGAATTGATCTTTTTGTGAATGTGAGTTGAACTGCCCAAATGTACTAATGGCTTAAGAACTTATGGATTGACGGAAATACACACTTGCACGTTGGAAAGAACATTATAGCCTTGTAACCTCCTGAGGCCATAGTTATCTTGAAAAACCATCAAACTGGAAGAAAATCCCATTGTCTTTTCCCCCCCATTTATTGGAGTTTTCTTTAACTTCTAAATTTCTAAGATTACTTCTAAAATTTAAAAAACTACAATGAAAAATTGATAGGAAGAAAGAAATTTGAAGGTCATGGATATGACAAGCTTTAAATAAAGTGTTGATCTTAGAAGTGAAATGACCCCTTTAAATAAAATGAAACTCAGAACTGCCAGCAGTTGGCATTGATTAAAGAATCAACAGATAGAAAAGGGTAGTTGAACCAGTGGCACCAATTCTGTCCCCTTGATTTTTGCCTTCTTTCTTGGGTTCTCTATGATTCTATGACCATGAATATGCTGTTCCCAGGACTTTCCTTTGGCATCAAACAGCCTTGCCTTCATTCTTTCAGGCTGAATCTAAATCTGTGGGCCTTTGGTCTAAACTAACACATAAGTTAAATACAGACTCTCCTAGTCGCTACTTCCACCTTATTTCACATTCTTGACATCCTTAATCACAATCTAAGTACAAGCTCCCAATGTCTTCCCTGACCTATCATTTCTACTCTGCCTGACAAATTATTCATTTACATCCTAAACCTCTACACAGAATGCTTCTTTTACTCTCTAGAAAATACCCCTCTCCTGGGTGGCTCAGTCAGTTAAGTGTCTGCCTTTGGCTCAAGTCGTGATCGGTCCTGGGATCGAGCCCCACCTCGGGCTCCCTGCTCAACAAAGAACAGAACTTGCTTTTCCTTCTCCCCCTGCACAACCCCCCACCACTTGTGCTCCCTCTCTCACTCTCTCTCTCAAATAAATAAAATCTTTTTAAAAAAGAAAGAAAATGTGCCTCTCCAAGAACACCACTTTTTCTGTAACCATCTCAGGTGGAGGATGTTCATCCTTTTAGAGTTAATATACCAAATATACCCCAATACCAAAGAGTGGGAAATTTTTAGTCTGAGTTAGATTGGAAGCCAGAGTTTTTGGACGGAGAAGTGATATGATCTGTTAAACATTTGGGAGAGAACATGCTGGATGTTGTAAGAAAGCAAGAATACTCGCAATAATCCAATTGATTGACAATAGTGTCTTGGACTAGATTATTAATGATAGAGGTGATGATAGAGGTGATGAAGGTGATTCAGTGACACTGAATATTTTTCAAAAGCAGAGTCTTCAGTACAGATGTTGAATTGGTTGAGGACTTAAGAGGCGTCAAATATTTCTGCAGGGTGTGTGTGTGTGTGTGTGTGTGTGTGTGTGTGTGTCCCCAATTAGCTGGGCAAAAGATAGTGCTATTTATTGAGAAATATGGGAAAAGGCTGAGAAAGATTTATTTATTGAGAAAGATGGGAAAGGCTGGAGAAAGAGGCAGTTTGGTAGGGGTGTTGTATAGAAATACAGAAGTTTTGATTTAGACATTTAGGTTTGAAGTGCTAATTAGCCATTCATGCAGAGATCTTTAAAAACCAGCTGAATTTTCAAACTTGAAATTAAAGAGAGGGGTTGAAGCTGTAAACTTAGGATTTTTCTGCTCATAGGTGCTTCGAAGCCATGAAACTAAAGATTATCCAGTGAGGGAATAAATATATCTAGAGAAGATTAACAATGTAAGAACCATAGAAGCGCATATAGAAGGGATGTGGTAAAATAATAGAAGAGACTGAGAAGAAGCAGCTAGTGAAATAAGAAAATTGAGAAAAGAGGATTTTTAGCAGGAAAAAAAATTTCAAGCAGGAGGAAATGATCAATTAATGCTGATAAAGCAATATGAAGATGTAGTAGCAGACATTTCCAGGAAATAGCCTTTGGATTTGAGGAGTTTTTAGAGGGGGCAACTCATTTCTTGCATTTAATTGAGGCACTCTTTTGAGAGCCTCAAATAAATATGAAAATTTTAATTGTTTTTAAATTTAAATATGAAAAATTAAATATGAAAAATTAAATTAATTTTTTTAATTTTTAAATTTTTTAAAATTTAAAAATATAAAAATGAAATGAAAAATTAAATATGAAAAAATTAAATATGAAGAAAGTCATATTTTTCCAGTTACCAAAATCACATCTTAAATTGAAATCTAAGTATAAACAATAATCAACAACAACAAAAGATAATATAATTAGAAATAAACAAAATGAGAAAAGTACAGGACCTGAATGAAAACAACTTTACTGAGATATATTATAGTAGGAGAATAAGGGGCCTCCAAAGATGTCTCTGTTCTATTCTGGAAGCCCGTGAATAAATTACTTTACATGGCAAGAGGAACTTTGCAGAAATGATTATGTTAAGGATCTTGAGATGGGGGGGATTAGCCTGGATTATCCAGGTGGGCCCAATGTAGTCATAGGATCCTTATGAGAGAGAGGCAAAGGGGTCAGAGACAGAAGGAGATATGCTGATGGAAGCAGAGATCAGAGGGATGTGGGACCATGAAGCAAGGAAAGCAGGCAGCCTCTAGAAGTTGAAAAGGGCAGGAAATGGTTTCTCTTCTAAACTTTCACAAGGAACACATCCCTGCCAATCTATTTTGGATTTTTGACCTCAAGAACTATAGGATAATAAATTTGTATTGCTTTAATCCACTACACCTTTGGTAACAGGTTGCAACAACAGTAGGAAACCAATAAAGATTTTACAAGACTTGAAACAATGGGAAGAAATCTCTTATCATACATACAGAGATAATTCTGTTTATGTGTGGTATCATTTCTGGAAGGACTCCCAGCTGGTTGGTAAGACTTGAAAGAACCCTAGGACAGAACATTTTCCTTTATCTTTTACCCTCTTGTGCTATTGAGATATTTTTTTTTAATTAACCATAGACATGTATTACTTTTTGTAATTTTTTTTGCAGGAGTGTTACTTTTTATAATTTTTTTAAATGCCACACGTTAGATGAATTTGAACTGATTCATTTCCAGTCGCTGCAGAAGGGCAGTTGTCTCACCATTAGCGGGTCAGACTGTCTCTGCCACTGGGTTGGACAAGAAAGCTTGACCAAGAAAGAGGTGGGCAGTTGACTTGTGTTGATGCGCTTAAAGATAAGCAGTCATGCATTTCACCTTGGCCTAGAAATATACAGGATGTAGAATCACAGAGAAAAAATAGAGCTGAGGTTTTCAAGCTTTTGCCAGATATGCTGTAATCCAAGTAATAAGAAATCATCAAATAATAGTGTTCTCTTACACTTAGATATGATAATAGCTTAGAGGCAAATTTCACATGTCCCTGTTAGTATTCATCTTATCCTAGAAAAAAATTGAAATGGTGGGGAAAAAAGAATGATATAAAGGTTCCTGAATAATAGCTCAATAGCTTTGATAGAATTGGCATTTGGATAGAGACCTGTTGTTGTTCTGTGTACTGTATTTTGTCTGAATGATAAGTGGGTGATGTGTGGAAGAGCATAAATGTGGCTGTTTAGCAAGTGGCATGTTTTGCTTAATGCAAATCACTAAGACGCAAATCATTTTTCTAAACCTTCAGCACTTCCATTTTATTATAAAATGACGCTACTGACCACGATCAAAGCAATAACTGTCTGTACAACTAAAAAGAATGAGGTACAATCGACCGAGCTTTTCTATTTGGGACAATAAAATAATTTATAAAACTAAAATTTGCTTATTTGCTATTTTTATAGACAGTTGTTTCTTGTTTTTCTCAACCATAAACTATTCTGATTGCGGCTAAATCACTAGTCTAAATAATCGCTGTTTTTTCCCAGAAGGCCACACACATTTCGCCATACTTTGCTGTTGTCCTCATGTCTTCCTCTGGTTATCTTACTTTGGTTCAAAATATCAAATTATATAGGATATTACAAGCTTTCAGTTTTATTTGAGGATATTAGAAATTTATAACAATCGGGGTGCCTGGATGGCTCAGTCGGTAAAGCGGCCATCGCTTGGTCTTGGCTCAGGTCATGATGTCAGGGTTCTGGGATGGAGCTCCGTATCAGCCTCTGCCCTCAGTGGGGAGTCTGCTTGAGGAGTCTCCCTCCCTCTCCCTCTGCCCCTGTCCCCACTTGCTCTCTCTCTCTCTCTAAAATAAATAAATCTTAAAAAAATTATAATTATCATTGACTTGGATTCCCTAATCACTGTTTTTATATAAACAAACATAATTTATCAGTTTACCTTACACATTTTTTTCTCAACAAAGGAGTTTCATGATATTTTACAACAATGGCTTAAGAGACTAAACATACTTATTTTTTAAAATATGGAAATTTCACTTGAATGAAAAATACCGTGTATTTCACTACTCTTCCATAGAATTTAAATATGAACAGATGGGTGCCTGCGTGGCTCAGTCGTTAAGTGTCTGCCTTCAGCTCAGATCATGATCCCAGGTCCTGGGATTGAGCCCCACATCCAGCTCCCTGCTCAGTGGGGAGTCTGCTTCTCCCTTTCCCTCTGCCCTTCCCCCTGGTCATGCACTCGCTTGCTCTCTTGCTCTCCCTCTCTCAAATAAACAAATAAAATCTTAAAATAAATAAATAAATATGAAAAGTATGCTTTTTGGAAATGTACAATGTTTATCACAGCCAAAGAATATCTTTGGGTTTTTTTCCTATCTTTTTTCCTTTCTAGAGTGCAATTCCAAAAGAAAATAAGTAATGAAACTACATAGTTTCCTTGAAGAGGGGTTTTACTACGGTATTGTTTTACTTTATGAATTAGGGTTTGCAGAGAAAGCACTTAGAGGTTTGCCTGTAATGAAGATGCGCCCCCCACCAGGCGGACTCAGACAGTGACTGCACTATAATCCACTGACCACACTTCTCCTAAAAATTTTACATTCTTCCCACTCAACAATGCTGATAAACAAAACCATAGAACATTTAAAAATAGCCTTGTATATCAATTTTCATAAGTTAATACTAAGACACGAAAGTTTCTAAACAAAAATCATTTCAAATTTAGTATTTTCCTCAACATTACCAATCTTTAGTAAGGTAATATTTCCTTTTTCCAGGCAGAAATAAATCTCACTGATGCAGCATCCTGCAAAGGGTGCTATTTGTTTGCTCGGCCCAGCAGATAGAACGCAATATTGACTACAATAGCCATTTGGACTTCTCCCCCTTGCTGTACTTGGGAAATGAGAATATATGCTATGTATAATACAATTCACGAAGCTTGATTGGATGTGGAACAATACACAGTGGGGTGGACATTGGCTTAGTGCTCTCCATACTAAGGAGATGGTGAAAATTCTTGGGTAGATAATAATGGCTCCCAATCTGGTCTAGCTTCATTTTCTATGTATTGTTTTTAATTTTGCCTGCCTCCTACTTTCTATTTTCTTTTGACCGTTCTGAAAAGGGATTGGGAAACTCCCAATTTAAAGACAGAACAGATATTACTGGGGCCTAGGTACATGCAATCAGCTTTCTAGAGCTGAGAGTTCCTTCAATGTGAGAAGGAAAGAGAAACAAGTCTTGCAACAAACTCTAAATATGCGATCTTGAAAGAAGCGTATCATTTCCTCTCTTCAATCAGTGGGGCTCTTTGAGCTACTTGACCATTTATCTTAACTTTAGATTTTTGTCTGGAAGCTTTATAAAAATATTGTTTCCAATCTATGATATATTATTTTACAGTCTATGACATATTGTTTTATTAAATGCAAAATCTTGTAATGCTTCAGTTTTTTATAAAAAATTTAGCCACATTGGTATTTATTAATGAATTTATTCTTGCATCCAATCAACAAACATTTATTTAATGTCTACTACATAGAGAAGACTGTGCTAGGCACTAGGGATACAAAGTATAAGACTGACCTGATTCCTGCTTTCCTGGAGCTTCTTTTTTCCAAATGAGTTATAGACATGAAACAGCTCTGCTTTGCTGACCATAGTGATTCTCATGGCTAGAAACTGCCTTGAGCACTTGAGATGCTAAATCTTAACAGCAAGACGTAAAGAACAACTGCCTTTCTGTTCTTTGCATTTCTCTTTGCTACAAGGGTCCCCAAGTAGTGTCACTTGGGCCCCAAAGGATTATACAAGTTAAGCAAATATTTCAGTACGGATAATCTTCCCTTGCAGTTATCACAGATTAGTTAAGTAATCCTAATTCCCCAACAACACTGTTCAAATTTTAATTACCACGGTGTATTAACTTTGAGTTACTGTATAAAATCCAAATGTCACTGCTAGCTCTTCAGTCCCCAGATCACTATGTAAACAACAGAGTTGCCTCACGATTGGTGATCACATCACATCTTTCAGTCTGTTGGTGATTGGTCACTGTACACCTGTGTTTCTCTTCGTGCCCAGACATCAGACCATGTGGCTGCACTGCCGTTCTGTCTCCCAGTGATAAGCCCACCTGACATTTTACAAAAATGGATAACTGAAAGAGGAAGTTGGCCAATAAAAATGCAAGTACAGCAAAGAAATGAAAAACAATCATGTGATAAATGGACTTACAGAAGAAATAGCTAATTATGGGAATGTTAACACTCCTGCTATTTGAGAGACTCTGATATGTAGTCAGCTGGACTTATTAAGGTGAACTCATCAACATAAATGAGGAAAGTGGTTTTGAGGAATATTCCCAGAGGAAGTGACACTAGCAATAAACTTCACATTAAAGAAACTCTCAGAGATATTGCATGACATCTGAAGCACTAAGCATAAAATGTTGGGAGTTGATCCAAATTTGGAAGGAAGTATGAAGACTTACAAAGGCATAGAAAAGATGCACACTTTGTATCATTACTCAGTAACTTTTCCAGTAAGACAGCAAGCACTTCCCAAACCACGATTTTTATGACTTTTTTCCATGTATTTAAAAAAAGTTCTTATCAAAGTGTAATTAACATACAATGTTATATTAATTTTAGGTGTACAACATATTGACTTGACAGTTTTATACATTACTCAGTACTCAACACGGTAAGTGTGGCCACCGTCTGTCACCACACAACATTATTACAATATTATTGACTATGTTCCTTATGCTGTACTTTTCTCTAACTTAATTGATTTTATAATTGTAAGTTTGTACCTCTTAATACCACTCATCTGTTTCATTCATCCCCCCGACCACCTCCTCTCTAGCAAACCACTCGTGATAAGTTTTTTCCAAAGAAATAAAATACATTAATTCTCAATGTTTCTGATGTTTTACATCACACTCCATCAAATAAATAGATAAATAAATGTTAGTTTTACTATTCTTCATTTCCCAACACATTTAGGGCAAATGAAGAAAAAAATCCTGCTGATGTTTTAATGAAAATCTTTTGAAGATCGCAGAACAATTGTAGTTTTTACTGTTAATTTTTAAGAATTCTTTGCACGGTTTCAGCTCGAAGCGTTCATTTGTTTTATGGCCCGGCACTACTGTGCCAAGCAGAGACTGCTGGTATAGATTGTAGACTACTCTCTTCATGGGACTTGTCACGCATGGGGAGATGGTCCAGGAGTGGTTCAAATATTGCCCATCAAACTCAGAACTCACATTTCTCTTTAGTTACTAAGCACCAGCAATGCTTCTCAACCCTTCCGCAAAAAAATAGTTTCATTGGACAGTTCCACCATTTTGGTAAGCATAACAGAATATGCCTGAAATGTGGAAGGACATATCACTTAAATTACTTTTCCAGGCTATTCTTCAGCTCCTGTGTACATAGAATCACTTCTGATAGGACTGATTTCAACAGCTCTTTAAACATTCCCAGTCAGGACTACATTCACGGTGGTAAACACTGCTCCAGCTGAGATCCTTGTTTCGTACAAAAGATAATATAAAAGAAGAAAGTATTTAAATAACATAAAAATGTGTTAGAATACTAGCTATCACTGCACAAATGTTCCAGTAATACTTATTTTGAAAGCAGTAGAAAAATATATTTATTTTTACAACCTAGAGAAAAATGATCTTTATTTTTAATATAATATAGTTAAATAGACAATATTATCTATTAGAAAAGAATAGTCTATTCGTATTTTATTAGGCGTCACACACACATTTGTATCACACTCTGAATATTTCTCATCTTCATGGTCACCAATGAATGCAGTTTATTTCTCATTGCCTGATGTCAAAGCACTAAAAATAAACTCAAAAGAGAGAGAGAGACTCTAATTCCTTTTTGTTTACTTGTTTTTGTTTACCTTTTATAAAACAGAGCAAAAGGAACGTGTTTTCTTCTCCAGCCAAAATATATTCACATAATTCAATTTCTGACATTTACAAAGACAGACCACTTGTCATGGTTTTACTGAAACAGTCATATCTATTTACTTGATTTTGAATGTGTATTTGGATGTGCAGCCTTGGAAAAGATTACATACAAAACAATTTTCAATTGCGATTTGATGATAGAGGTCACATATTTCACCTAATGAGTTTTGTGGCTCAGTACTATAATTTGAGAGGCCTGGAAATGAGTTGTGCCAGTTGATGGTTGCATAAATGGATAAACAAGGTGGGATCAGTTCAGCAAAGCACCAAATCACCAGTGAAAGGATAATAAAAACAGCCTCAACCATCCAGCTACTATTCGGTGGCTGCAAAAAGCACAAGACCTCAGATTCACTCTCATCTTACACGGAGTAAAGTCCTTTTTTTATAGTAGGTATCCTTACCCTGCACCACAGGCAATAAAACACAAACCCAAATAAGTGAACTCTACTTAGACACACCTTTTAATGCTTATACATTCCCAGAATGGAAGAGTAAAATGCATCTTGGATTAAACTGTTAAGTATCAGCTGAAGCACATGCACATGTTGCAGCAACAAAAAAATTGAAAAATTGGAGGCAATATATGTACTGAACAGTGCACTAATTTTTGAAAATAAAAATTAAGTTAAACTAAAATAAGTGAATAAGCCTTTGTTTAGCCAAATGTGTTAAATTTTGGAACTCTCTTGATTAACATCAACGTCCAAAGGAAGGCACCTTTGTTTTTTGTTTTTTTTTGTTTTTTGTTTTTTGAAGATTTTATTTATGTATATATATATTTGACAGATAGACGCAGAAAGAGAGACAGAGAGAGAGAATGTACAAGCAGGGGGTGTAGTAGAAGGAGAGGGAGAAGCAGGCTCCCTTGTGAGCATGGGGCCCCACATAGGACTCGATTCCAGGACCCCAGGATCACCACCTGAGCTGAAGGCAGACGCCCAACCAACTGAGCCACCCAGGCATCCCAGGAAGGTACCTTTGGAACAAGAGAGAGATGGGAAGATCCAAAGTCTAGTCCCGCCTCTGCCACTACTTGGAATTTGTGACAAGAGAAAGAAAGGGAATATCTTTCATTGAGGACTTAGTCTGTGTCAGGCAGTCAGACCTTTTGTTCATGCACTTCATTTAGTTCTCCCACTAATCCAGGCAGAGTATCTTGTCTTCACGTTAGGGCTATCAAGCAGGAACCCAGGGCTTCCCAAAGCAAGCAGGCGGCTCATGAGGGGCAAACACCGGAATTAACACTGATAGTCATTGTACTGTAAAATCTGCAGGCTCTTCTCAAGAGGTCAGGCCTCGTTTCCTCTCTGAAGGATTCCTTTTTCCTACCACGTCAGCTTCAAACAGAAGCCCAGAGCTTCTCTTCAGGCCTTGAAGTTGCCCCCCGTTCCCGCTGGGGCTCTCTCTGTGCCATCAGGCTGCCACCAATATTTGATGACCTTAGCTACATTTAAATCATTGCATTTTGTAGTTTTCTTTTTACCCTAAGTAAAAAAGCGTACCTCAGTATCTGCCTCTCACTAGCCAGAAGAAGATCAGTTGAAATAATCAGCATAAAAGTGTTTCACAAATTTAAAGATAGTAGACGACTAAGGTCATGATTGTTTCAATTACGGGACAACGAAAAATTTGCTTTCCAAACTTAAAAATACTTCAGAAAAACATGTAGCCATATCCTTTATTTAATGCCAAGAAAAACTATTAAAAAGACCATATTTATATGGTAAGAAACATGAGGTCATCTGCTGAATGTAAGGGTAAATACAAATGAAAAATAAGAGGCTTAATGTTCCCAGTTGAAAATACAGAAAAAAACCTCCCCCCTCTTCAAGCATTTACTTCAGAAAATCTGTAACTGTGAGTTCTTCTCTCTGCAAAAGATGGAAATCTTTTAAAAGCTAAACAAGCCTTGGGATGACTGGGTGGCTCAGTCGTTTAAGCGTCTGCCTTTGGTTCAGGTCCTGATCCCAGGCTCCTGGAACTGAGTCCTGCAATCTGGTTCCCTGCTCCGCAAGGAGTCTATCTTCTCCCTCTGCCTGTGGCTCCCCCTGCTTGTGCTCTCCTTCTCTCTTTCTCTCTCTTTGACAAATAAATAGATAAAATCTTAAAAAACAACAACAAAAAAAGCTAAATAAGCATCTTCCAGCTTTATGACCCGGAAATATCTTTCTTAAGGACCTGGGAAACTTCTTGAAATGTAATCATCAAGGAAGAGAGAGCCTCCTCTCCTCCTTTCCGTGGGAGGTAAGGCTGCTGAAGCTCACTCAGCTCCTTGCTCTGAGTTCAAAACTACGTCCCATAATAAAGATAGGAGACTTTTTCTTTGGATAAAGCCAATTATCCAAAGGGTGACATAGAGGGTCACCCCAATTACAGAGTGAATTTAGGATGAATTATGTATGACAAATGGTGCTGTCAAGTCCTCTTACTTGAAGACTAGTTATTGTTAATTTTGAGAACACGGATATAACATCTGGTATCTGTTCAGCTCTACAAAAGGGTGATGCTACTTTCCATCTTTGTAATCCCTTAGCTGATTGTCTATGATATGTGTAACATTTTTGTTTAATGTTTATCCAATAATAACATTATTTTATTTCTCTTCTACCTTCATGGAGAGGTTTCCTGAATTGGGGGGGGGTGGCGTGTGGGAGGAGATTTTTACTTTCATTATATCTCCCAACAATGGAAAATATGTCTTCGGAGAATCAGAAGTCCTTGAGTCTTCTCAAGTAAACTTAAGTCTTGAGCCCAGTCAGAAGTGAAAAATACAAGGACAATAGCAATTAGCATTACATCAGGGGACATTTGAAGAATGTATGTGACTGACCGGTAAGAAAAATCTATAATGAATTATTTTCTTTGATATTGAAGAGGTGTATTTTGTTCCCATTCAGAAGAACACCAGTTAGTCTAATTTTTCTACAAAAGATTTGAATTGCATTAATGGATGTCTTGGGTAGGAGAATATGAGGAGTTACATATTTAAGGGCAAAACAGGATAGAAAAGCAACAGTGTTCACCAAAACTCATTCTCTTGAATCCCAGCCCATGGGATGTTCTGTTTAAAAAACAGGGAGGAGGGAGTGTTTTAGAGACTGCATACTATATTCTGTTTTATAGGTCCACAACAGTCCATTAGCATATTCAAAAGCCTGAGATATCTTGTAGCCAAGAAATTCGTCTCATTTTCTTTTATCTAATTTTCTCTAAATTTATTTGACCTTTCGGAACACTTTATAAACTACTTGTTAATATCACCAATAATGCTAGCATTCCACAGAACAAAGATCAAGACTATGAGGAATCACTGAGGATTTTTTTTAAATATTAAAACTGACTACACTAGTAGAACACATTTTAGTGGAAGTGCTGATTTAAGGCCAGCACTGAAAATTCAGATTTCGCATTCCCATTTAATTTTTGAGCAGAGAAAAAAGGCACGCATTTGATCAATCATGAAGTGATGCAATAAAGCAATTTGCTTCAGAGTTTAGCATATGGCAACAGCTGCAATTCAAGGTTTTTGGTTAATGAGGATTAACAAACACAGCTGGAAACTCTATTAATCATTCAGAAAGAGTAATCTGTAGAAGTAGCTTTAAAAGGCATTGCTTGAGTTTTCGGATTGTGCCTACTCTAATGGATTTCATATTAATCCTTGAGAAGTAAAATAGACATAATCCTCTCTATAATTAAATGAATTATTTTTAATCAGATCTACTGTTGTGCAAGCATTTTACCAAGCTAAGTATTAAAAAAAAATCCTTTTGTGCTGAGGTAGTTGTTTCCCCAGAAGTTTAGTCTTCAGAATAAGAAATGAAACCCTCTACCCCTATATGGAACCTGAGGACTCAAACTACTGATCCACAAGCACCTACAATGACAAGACTTTGCTACTTCATTGTCTTCATTAGCATTACTTTAGTTTTCCTGGAGTTTCTTGCACAACTAAAGGGTTAGATTGCTTATACAAGAACTTCCTGAAAGATCCATCCAGTCTTCTTCAATGGAGAGCATCAACAGTCACACCTTAGGTCCTTGTTTTGATCTCTCCTACAATCCTGGACTGAAGTATCATGATGTATCATTAGATCAATTCTAATCTAGTCCTCTGCTTTGAAATAGTCAACTTAAGTAAAACTTCCAAATTCTAAATTAATTTTGACATTACTTTTTGTTGTGGGTTGAAATGTGTGTCCCCTAGCACCCAAATTCATATGTTGAGGTTGTATGTAACCTACAGTACCTTGGAATTAAACTGTATATGGAGATAAGGTCTTCACAGAGGTAGTTGAGTTAAAATGAGGTCATTAGGGTAGGCTCTCCTTCAAGATGATGGGTGCCCTTATTACGGGAGGAGATTTAGAAACAGATACAAAGAGAATGCCATGTGAACCAGAAAACAGACATTAGGGTGATATGTCTTCAACCAAGGAACTCCAAAGACTGCCAGAAAACCACTAGAAACTAGCAGGGAGGAATGGCACAGATTCTTCATAGCCTCCAGAAGAAACCAACATTGCAGACACCTTGATCTTGGACTTCTGACTTCTAGAACTGTGAGACAATACATTTCTGCTGTTTAAGCCTCCCAGTTTGTGGTTCTTTGTTACCCTAGCAAACTAATATACTTTCCTCACTCCAAGATACCTCCAGTGCTTGGTAGAGCTGGTATTCTTTCTAGCAGCAAGCAATAAATTTAGTCTTTTCTTATCAACAGGTTGTATTAGTTATATTTGAGGTGCTAGCATTCATTAATAGCCAGTCATAGTTGCCACTCCTGGTTTTCTTAGACTGAGGCTCCCCCAAATCCAAGAATTTTGACTTAGATTTTTTGAATTATATTATTATAATTTTTTTCTTCCACTTTGTTCCTGGTCTTCCTGCAGCTCACACTCAGCCCCAAAACTCGAGCCTATGCAGTCCTATCCTCTCCATCCTACCCATCACTCTTTGGAATTATTCCTACCCGATTTGGCAGAAAGCTGCTGAAGGACCCCATTCGCACACAACATTCTCCCTCACACACAGTGCCCAACCCTGCCCTCTGCTCTTAGCTCCTACGGTATATGCGACCACCATCCCTTCTAAGCCTGACAGCACCCTCCTACTACACACACCAAATGGTAACTATACAAGATGATGGATGTGTTAACTAACCTTATTGTGGTGATTATTTCACAATATGTATATTTCACATTGTATGTATGTACAATAGGTACGTATATCAAATCTTCATGTTGTACACTTTAAACTTCCACAGTGTTATGTGTTAATTAGACCTCAGTAAAGATGGGGAAAAAACTGGCCCACCAGGGCCTCAAGCCCACTACTGAAGCCACAAGTCACAAAGTAGAGCACAAGGGGGTGGCCTGGCACAGAAATGCCACTGAGGACTTTGGAGGGTACCAGGCATTGGTTTGGATGGGTGGGGCCCAGGCAAGTGGGCCTGTTGAAAGGGGGCCATATTAGAAAAACAAGTGGGTAACACACCGGAACTGTGATGAATGTATAGTCCGTAAAATTAGTTTGCAAAATACTGCTGACACACCTCTTCCCAACCACAGATGACGGACTGACTCTAAAATCATTTACTTAATATTCAATTTAGTTTTGTTGCAAAGAGGTTTACTAAGGAGTGTATGACTAAAAGTGCATTATCTTGACCACTTATAACTCTACATCAGGCGAACCAAGGATGTTTCCTTGAGATTCTTTTTTGCTTGAGCTACAGAATTGTACATTTTAAAAAGACTTTGTGATATCATTTAAAAGACTAAAATTATATGCAAATAAAAAAGATTCTGAGAAAATATTATGTAAAACACTATCTTCACAAGCCTACTTTAAAGGAACATGAGGAAGGTCTACTCTGGGAGGTTTAAGAAAAATGTTTTCATATTCTACGACAAATTCTTCTGTAATTGGAGCCCACAAAGTGTTAGTGTAAAATAACATTTTTTAATAGATTACTTTCTTAGGTAATAAATTGGATTTCTCCATTTTTCTCAATATTCCAGCACTTGGGATACTTTTAGGTTTATATCACACGGAGTTTTTAAGATTATTTAAAAAACATATTTAACAACTTTTAACATGACTAAATATCTCCCGATGATATAAAATTCCCTGAAGATTTCATGATGTGAAAGCCCATAACTAGGTTCAAAATCAGAGTGACCCCTTTAAAATTGATCCTCTTACAGTAGACAGGAGTTTGGTTTTAGGAGCAGCTCAAGTTAGGGATGAAGGGATGAAACTTTGCAGATGAGGTTCAACATTACTCTAAACTGGCCTGCATATCCAGTTTAAGCTTCTTCAAAATATGGCCTTAACATCTTTTCCCCAAATCCCTAGGTTTGCTTCTTGCTTTAAATAAGATAAGAATAGAGTAAGGAGACTGAGATATTCCAGGTTAATGTAATTAGAAAGGTGAAAAGTCTACCAACATGATAAGATGGAAATTACCTTTACCCATTAAATTTTTCTCACATTCTGATATTTCAGGGCCTAAAATGCACAAGTGAATGCTTGGAAAGAAAAAAAGTGACAATGTATGCTTCATACCAAACATTTGGGTACACAATAAATATTTTGTGAAAAAAATGCCAGGCATATAATAGAATCTTGATGAATGAATAAATGAATGAAAACACTATGCATGCAGGTTATCCTAACATGTCAAAAGCATATACTAGTGAATTCTACCCTTTCTTGGCATAGATATAGATATAGATATAGACATAGATATACATAGATATAGATAGATATCTGAATGCAATCTTGGGAAAATTCTTGGGAAAATTCTAATGGAACCTACACTTTGATAAAATGGTCAATCTTGGATCATTCTTCTCAATGTGCTCTTCTAACTCTAGCAGTTACAACATCACATGATTAGCAATGAGACTTTTTTTCTTAATTTTTATTCGTTGACACTATAATAATCATCCAGTGAGGAAAGAATTACTGATCTTTAATAAAAAAAGAAGAGAAATCAGATTTGGCAATTTTCAAATTAAGCTTATTAAAAACTTGAATGGAAATATGGACTTGGTGAAATCTGGAATTTAAAATCCACAGCCAATTTACAAACAGCTGTTTATTCCATGTCTTCAATAAAGCTGGGGAAAATACTAAACTTTGTTGTTGAATCTAAAAATTGTTATACAGTATGTGTATGGTGACATGAACTGCTCTTTTTTTTTTTTTAAGATTTTATTTATTTATTTCACAGAGGGAGAGAGATCTCAAGGAGGCAGAGAGGCAGGCAGACAGAGAGAGAGGGGGAAGCAGGCTCCCCGCTGAGCAGGGAGCCCGATGCGGGCCTCGATCCCAGGACCCTGAGATCATGACCTGAGCCGAAAGCAGAGGCTTTAACCCACTGAGCCACCCAGGCGCCCTGAACTGCTCTTTACATCAAATTTTATTGAAGACAAATACAGTCTAATTCTGGAGAATATTGAATTAGCTTGACAACATGCTTTATTCAGGTCACTCAGGAGACTGAATTTATCTGCTTAGTGAGAAGGTCAACTGGAAGTTAATTAGGAGTGTTAGAAATGGTTTGCATTGTAGGCTTCTGTTTAAAAAGTAGTAAAAAGATTCCATACAACAGACATAAACAGGTAAGAGCATGTATGAGGCCAGGACTGATTAAATATAAACTTTAATGAAAGGTGGAAACAATATATTTTCTGAGAGAGTTCTATGCGGTGTAGTAGGAAAGGAGCTTAAGCTGGGACCTTACTTCTGGGGGCAAAATAAATCAACAACTGGTGTCTGAAAGAACTGTAGCTGGCAGTTTGATCATTTGTTCTTTTCCATTTGTAATAGTAGGTAATAGCAAGCTATCCATGACCTTACAAGAGGACAAAAGGATATGGTGCCCCAGAAATTCCCCACTTTAAAAACAACATTTTTTGGGCGCCTGGGTGGCTCAGTGGGTTAAGCGGCTGCCTTCAGCTCAGGTCATGATCCCAGGGTCCTGGGATCGAGGCCTGCATCGGGCTCTCTGCTCGGCAGAGAGCCTTCTTCTCCCTCTCCCTCTGCCGACCACTCTGCCTACTAGTGCTCTCTCTCTCTCTGTGAAATAAATAAATAAAATCTTTAAAAAAAACACTTTTTAACAGTGGACATGTTAGAATAACAAGAAAAACAATTTAAGAAACTTAATTTAGAATACTTGGAATTCATAATTATATATTACATACTTATATAACTATAATAATTACATAATTAAATAACTACTGCATCTTTGTATTAGTCAGACTCTTGGAAGGAAAGGAATGGTGGATTAAAACAAGGTACATGAAGATATTTTAATAAGTAGAGTATTTACAAAAACATGAAGAAGATTTGAAGGAATCAGGGATAATACCATATCCCTCAGTTAGCAATAGCAAAGAGCTGTTATCACATATAGGCTTAAAGACACAAGGAGAGGGAGTAGAAATGGGACCATAGCATTATGAACAGAGCTACCCAAAAGGAGCTTTCAGTGGAAGAACACTACCAACCTGCAGCAGCTCTATAGGGAAAGAACTTCAAGGACCCAGATGTTAATTGTTTCAAATCTAGTCTTTTGCAGTGTGTGCCATTGGCGGAATTCAACTAGAAGCCAGAAGGCAAGCAATTCCCTTGATGCTGTCCATATTAGTCAGTGTCCTAGGTACTAAGCAAAGTGATCAAAGGTGAAAGGTGGATCTAGAAAGGCGTGAACTATATTGACTGTAATTGTAATAGTTCTGTTTTATAGGATTTAAAATTTCTTTTGATGGTGGGGTACGACATACTGACACTCGGATAGATAAAAGGCAAAATGTTTTGTTAGACCTTGAAAAGAAAAAAAAAAAAAAGGCTACGAGGCAGGACCACACAGGGGGTTGTACTCTGGGAGAGAGTAATAGCAACCTGGAGCTGCAGGGGGCACTTGATATATGACAAGAAGAATGGGGTTGGCAAAACTTCTTGGACTCCCTGTGGATTGGCCAAGTTGAGTAACTTCATGGGCTCCCAGGCATAGAAGGTATCTCTGAGGGGCGCCTGGGTGGCTCAGTGGGTTAAGCCTCTGCCTTCAGCTCAGGTCATGATCTCAGGGTCCTGGGATCGAGCCCCACATCAGGCTCTCTGCTTAGCAGGGAGCCTGCTTCCCCCTTTCTCTCTGCCTACCTCTCTTCCTACTTGTGATCTCTCTCTCTGTCAAATAAATAAATGAAATAAAAAAAAAAGAAGGTGTCTCTNTTCCCCCTTTCTCTCTGCCTACCTCTCTTCCTACTTGTGATCTCTCTCTCTGTCAAATAAATGAAATAAAAAAAAAAAGAAGGTGGGTCTGGTAACTTTAAAAATACATATATTTTTAAATTGTTTAATTATTTAAATCCCAATTTATTATATAAAAATAGATTGAGATTACTGAAATGCAATAAAACAGATCATGAATAAGAATTTTTTCTGAATATTATATAAATTTACATTTGCACTTTAAAAGAACTTGAATCATTCCACAGAATCACTTCATGAACTTTTTCACTTAAATCGGAACATTTTATGTAACATTAAATACACTTCCCCAAAAATCTTTAATGGCCATACCCATTACTTTGTATGACTGTTCCCTAATTTACCTGATTAACCTATTATTGGACATTTAGGTTATTTTATTTGCTTCTTCCTTATTTTATTTTAAAATATTATGCCAGGGTGATGTTCTTTGTATGTGAATGAATCTGTTTGAATATCTCTGATTGCTTTTTAGGATAAATCTCTGTAAATTACTATTTTTATGTTCTTTATTCATATTAGTAAATCCACATTTCCATCTAAGATCATTTTCTTTCTGCCTAAAAGATTTTCCTCAACATTTCTTATAATGAAGTTCTGCTGGTGATCATTTTAATTTTTGTATGTCTGACAAGATGCTTACTTTCATTTTTTGAAAGATATTTGAGTGTAGTATTCTAAATTGACAGGATTTTTTTCTTTTAGTTCTTTAGAATGTTGCTCCACTGTCTTCTTGCTGGCATAATTTCTGATGAGAAATCTGCTTTAATTCTTATCTTTATTTCTCTGTAGGTAACATGTTTTTCTCTGGCTGCCTTTAGTATTTTCTCTTTACACTGTATTTGGGTCACTTACAATGGATCCTGACGAAGTTTTCTTCATGTTTTAGACTTGCTTTTATTATCTACTAGGCAGAACCAGAGCAGTATTTAATCTAGGGATAATTATTCCTCCACTATTGAGGCAAGACCTTCCTGAGTAATCTACTCAATGCTCCATGAATTAGAAGGGTTCCAAACTGACTGGTGACACCATCTCCAGCTCTATGTGAATGCTGGGCATTGAATATCCTCCAATCCTCTGATGCCCTTTTTCCCAACCATGGCTGCTTTTATCATGTACATGCACTGATCAGTACTATGCTGAATATTCAATGAGAGGAGAGTCTGCACAGAGCTATATTCACTCTCTGTGCAGTGCTCTCCTCTCCCATACTCTGTCCTGCAAACTCTAGCCTCCTTTGTGTCCATGAATTCTCAATTCTGTCTTAACTCAGAGAGTCTTATATATTCCATCTGGCTTCACTCTCCCTGGGACTTAGCTCAGAGACTCTCTCAAAACAGCAAACTGGCGTAAGTACTGGGCTCATCTCATTTGTTTCTGTCTCTCTGGGACACTACCCTCCTTTGATGTCTCTGATCCTGAATATCATCATTTCATATAATTTGTATAATTTCTTTTAGTAATTTCAGATGGAAAAGTAAATCCAGTCATTGCTACTCCATATTTCCAGAGGCTAAATTCTCTGATAGACTTTTTTTAAACTATGATTTTTGTCACTTGTCTAATGTCTTCCATTGTTACAATGGAAGCTATTGTGTTTTATGGCCTGCTCATTCCAACTATTAAAGGAAGTAGGACATCTTTCTTATTTCTTTATTTTTCCTGCCCTGCTTTCCCATTAATTCTCAACTCTTTATCCTCTTCTTTTTTTGCTCTTTCTTATTCACCTGGTGATAAGAAACAAAAGAAGCACCAAAATCACTATTTTAAAGTTGATAGCAGCTAATGACATTACATGAGTAGTTAACCATTAGGACTTAATAGTGAAAATTATACACAGATGGACACCTTAATGTGATAATACCACCTTAATGTGGTAATACCACAATGTAATTCCCATTGTAGACATTATACATACATACATGTCCTTGTCTAATACCAGACTTTCCTATAACTACTCTTGTGCAGCTTGGCCTAAAGCACTCCTTTTCCTATAATATACAAGTCATCTCTGATTATTTTCAACTGTGCAAGAAACAAATTAAATAATCTATTTAACATCATGTACATCTTGGGAAAATTTTAAGTATTTTTTATTACATCTCTGATAAACACTTATGTTCCACCTTTTTAAAAAAACAGTTTTGATATTCGATCTTTCTCTTTGAAAAACTTAATCAAGGGGTGCCTGGGTGGCTCAGTGAGTTAAGCGGCCGACTCTTGATTTTAGCTCAGGTCATGATTTCAGAGACGTGGTATTGAACATCATTGTTGGGCTCCCCAGTCAGTGGGAAATCTGCTTCTGTCTCTTTCTGTCTCCCTCTCCCTTTGCCCTTCCTTCCACTCACTCACACTCTCTCTCTAAAATAAGAGAAATAAATCCTTTTTAAAAAAGGGGAAAAATTAAAAACTTAATCAACATTAGCAATAATTCCTTTTACATGCAGCTGGACCCTTGGTTAACTAATTTGAAAGGTTTTAGCCTTTGGAAAGAAAAAAATTTCTCATTCCATATAATGAAGTAATCCTCCTTCATATCACAGTATACAGAGAAAGAACGACTCATTTTTAACTTGACGCTGTCATATGGTATTATTCTACTTCAGTTATATATACTGCTCTGGAGTGTTCACATCTTGAGTAAGCTCTGATATTTCCTCTTATTAGAATTCCATTTGTATTATTTGCTCTCTCTGTGTATCTGGCCACTTGTATTATTTCATTAACAAGGCTGATAGGGCATTCTGTGACACTTGTTAAATACGAAAGTATGCATATGTCATTGTCTTCTAATAAAGTAAAGCATCAAAAAAAAGTGAGCTTCAAACAAGGCTGATATATTTTATCAAATGGTACATTTGCTTTTCAACACCCTCTCCTCTCCATTAAACTGGGATGAGATATTATGAAAAGAACTTTGATTTAAGTATGAAAAATGGCTTTACTAGGACTCGAGTGAGATTTTGTAGCACACTTGATTGCTCTCAACTTTACACAGTGAGTAGTAATGCTGCTAGCTGGGAACAGGAGAATTTTAAAGAATCAAAGCACATTTTCTCACAGCCATTCAAATTTCATTCTGCTGGTAAAAACCCTTTCTGTTAGTTTTCCTGTTTTCTTCTTATTAATCAGGCCAGTAACCTGGAGTTCAGAAGATCTCAGTCTTACCATCAGCAGGGAGCTGAAGAATCAGTATTGAGGAGAGAAAAATAAGATCACTTTTAATGCTCTGAAAATAGGGTTCTCAATGTGAAATTTCCTCCAACTTCAGGCATAGTCTGGAATAAGGCTAAAGGAACAACATACCTGGGTTGGGAGGGGGTGGTAATTTATATATACATACACATATACTTATACATACATACACATATACATATATGTATGTATGTATGTAGAGAGAGAGAGAGAGAGAATTGTTTTTTCAAGGAAAGAATTTCTTTTTTAAAAAATGTTAATTTTATGTTGTCACAATGAAAACACTAGATTTAGTAATTACTGTGATTGACAGTTGAGGTAATTCTAAAGCACATTTTTAAGATTCAAGCTAAGTGTTATACCTAAGCTCTAAGATTTATTAATTTCAACTCAAAGCAGATGATAGTTATTTGTAGTTAATGATTAGTTTGTAATTCTGAGAACAATATTCTTTTGACAGTATTTCTTCACTTATAATTGCCTTTCTCAGAAACCTCAAGAAATAATTATTTTAAAAAGGTATATTCTTAGGTCCCACTGCACAAGCTGAGGGACTGGGGATACAGGAAGACTAAAAAATAGGTGCTTTTTAAAAGTACCACAAAATAATCCTACTTAAAATTTTGAGAATTAGTTGCTGAGGTTTCAACACAAATAGTAATTATGTAGGGGAAATTTAACTTTTAAATCATTTTTAAAACCAGAAAATAAGGACTATTTCATAAGAAATTAGTAACAGGCTATTCAACACTAACATTTGCTCAGCTTAATAAAGACACAATTATTATTTCTAGTTTTGAAATCTACTTTCAGGAAGTAGCTTATTGGGTCTCTAAAGTTCAACTAACAGCATTGAATATATTCACCAACAGGGATTTGTTTCCCTATCCTACCCTTAATTAACTGGACTAATTTAGCTATTCTTTAAATTTGTCTATCTCACTGATTTCTTCCTTCTGGAAACTATCACTGTCAACCTGAAGTCTCTCTGTAGCCTTAATCAAACTCACTCATTTTGGCTTGAATAAAGATTCTCTTAAAAGGCTATGAATACATATTTTCTCACCAAGACACACAGCTTAATAATTTTCAGTAGCACAGATTTTCACTTAAAAAATTAAATAAACTGGTTTTATCAAGCATAAATCACTGTCTTAGGAGTGAAGAGTAATTTTTAAAACTTACCTTGATGGATTTTCATTATACTAATGTGAAAGCCTCTCTCAATTTATGATAAGTTGCTTCTTAAAAAACTTTACAAAAATGGGCTCTGCCTGCATCTCTATCATTAGCAAGAGTAACTGTAGGCATTCCACTGAAGCTATTTGGTTCACTTTGAGCACTGTCATATTGAGGACAAAAGAATTTGACATTGTAGTAGACTTTTCGATATACCTTCTCCCCGTATATTCCCTCCTCAGGTCCAAGGCACTCAGTCCCTAGCCTCTGGGGGTATTAACTCCTGAGGGCTCATAGCTGAGTCCCTCTTCAGAAAGTGTCCTTGCCTTATCCAAGCTTATGCCCTTTCCCAAGGGCAGCCCTCATTCAATGTCGGGTAACATAGTGTGCAAAATCTCCACCCCTTTTCCTCAACCACAGACAAACCTAAAGGATGATTACTGCTTATGGTATTCGTTAAGACCATATGGGCAGTCCACGGCAATTTAATTTCTTCGTCCTTGGTCCCACCCTCTGTTGTCACTCACACACAGGTATTGATTCTGAGAGCATTTCCCAATAAACCTGCTACACGCGAATCATCATCCCTTTTCTTGGACACCTGTCCTAAAACAGGTCTCATTATGTCTGTGAAATTTACAAAAATCTTGTGCCTTTGAATGGTGGATAATTTTAAACATTAAATGTCATATTTATAATTGAAAATGGATTATAGACCTAAATTTAAAATCTAAAGTTCTAAAACTTTTAGAAGAAAATCTCTGTGGTCATGAGTTAGGTAAATACTTCTAGGTACAACACCGTAAAAGTAGAATTCATAAAAGAACAAATTAATAAATAGGGCTTCATAAAATTTTAAAACTTCTTCTCTTCCAAAGATACTGAAGAAAACTAAACAACAAACATCAAACTGGAAAATAATTTTTTGCAAAACATATATCTGAGTATATGTAGATTATACACAAAAACTCTGAAACTCAGTAATAAGAAAACAAAGGACACAATTTAAAAATGGGCAGAAGATTTGAACAGATATTTCATGGACGATATACAGAGGGCAAATATGCACATAAAAATGTTGAACATCATTAGCACTGGAGAAATAAAACTCTCATGAGATGTATCATTGCACCTTTACTAAAATGGCTGAACTCGAGGAATGAGACCATACTAAGAGTTGGTAAGAATTTGGAGGCACTAGAACTTGCATACACTTCCAGATGGAAATGGTGGAAATGTGAAATACTACAAACACTTTGGAAAACAGTTTGGCAGCTTCTTAAAAATTTAAACATATACCTACCACACAATCTAACCATTTCACTCTACATACCTATGTAAGAAACAGGGAAAATATGTCTGTATAGACACTTACATGGGTATTCATAGCATTTTGTTTCTTATAGCCAAAATCTGGAAATAACCCAAATATCAATGACCAGATAAGTGGTTAGACAAATTTTGGTATACCCCAAAATGTAATACTACTCAGCATTAAAATAAATTAGTTATCAATATACATAATGATACAAAACAATATTAACTTAATTTTGTTAAATGAAAGAAGAAAGTCCATATACATACACATATAGTATGATTCAATTTATATAAAACTTTATAAATGAAAATGAATTTATAGTGCTAGAAAACAGATTTGGTTTTGGTTGACTGTTGGGAAGCAGTGAGGGAAGAGGGATTACAAAGGGACACAGAAAATCTTTTCAGACATATTTGGTCTTTTTGCTTGTTTGTTTTCCATCTTTATTGAGATATAATTGACAAATAAAAATTATATATATTGGGTACAACCTGATGTTTTAATATACATGTGAAATAATCACCACAATCAAGATAACTGGCATTTCCATCACTTCACGTAGTTACCATTTTCTCTCAAAATTTTTTTGTGCGTGTGTGTGGTACAAATACTTAAGATGTACCCTCTTGGCAAATCTCAAGTATACAAATCTCAAGTATATTGCTAGCTATAGTAACCTTCCTTATATTAGATCTCCAAAATGTACTCATTTTTCATAACTAAAACCTTGTACCCTTTAGCCAACATCTCCCATTTTCCATTTCTCACCCCATATATTGTTAGGTTTCTTTGTTTTGTTTTGTTATGGTGATGGTTTCATGGGTATATAAATACATCAAAACCTATCAAATGATGCACTTAATAGTACAGCTTGTTGTATGTTAATTTCTCCTCATTGAAGCTGCTTTTCTTTTAAAGGCCATATTTAGCCCTACTGTCTGCTTCATGAGATGTATATAGCAAGTGCTGAAAAACCATGAAGGAAAAATCGTGCAGATTTATGCTATGTACTATTATGCTGGAAGAAGCTGAATGATGCAATTTGGGGAGATAGATTTCACAAAATATTGGGAGAATGTGAAATGAACATTATGTGGTAGGCAAAAAAAAACCCAGTTTAATAACTGCTATATGAAAAATGGTGAAAATTCTTAAGTCTGGAAAAATATTGGCAGATAAAATAAGCCATTAAATGCAAATTCAGATCACCTGCAAAAGGTGATCTGACTTCTTAAAGGATTATCAAAACTAGCAACACATTAATTCAGAGTCTCTCATGTGAAAGAAATTGGATACCAAATTACCTGCCTGAAAAATCACAGAAGTAATAAATGGTAGATAGGATCTTTAATTCTTTTTCTCAGAACAAGCTAAGTGGACTAAGTGAAGATAGTGGACTTAGCTTGAAAGCTGGATTCTGGCTACTGTGTAAACATGAGTCAGTTGGCACCTCTCTAAATCACAGTTTTCCCATCTATAAAAAAAAATGAGGCTGGGGCACCTGGATGGCTCAGTGGGTTAAAGCTTCTGCCTTCAGCTCCAGTCATGATCTCCGGGTCCTGGAATTGAGCCCCGCATCGGGCTCTGCTCAGCAGGGAGCCTGCTTCCCCCTCTCCCTCTGCCTGCTGCTCTGCCTACTTGTGTTCTCTTTCTCTGTGTCAAATAAATGGATAAAATCTTTAAAAAGAAATGAGGTTAGTAATACCCAACTCGTGGTTTGTTGTGAGCATATGTCTTTATGTATATGAAGGTTCTATTTCATAGCAGGCACAAAACAAATATGGTTGAAATGATTCTAGTGCACAGTTTTACCCTGGAAAGTCAATATGTGGTATTATTTTTATATCTTGTTTCTTTTTTTCTGACTGTATTAGTCAAGATAATTAATGCTTGGATACACGACGGTCGCTTAAAATAATATTGTTTATTTTTTCAGTCATATGCAAAGACTTTGAGGGATCCAGGATCTTTCTACCTTGTGATAACTCTGATATCTTAATACATGACTTTCAGGGCTCTCCTGCAGGAAAAAAAAAGAAAGAAAGAAAGAAAGAAAGAGAGAGAGAGAGAGAGAAGGTGAAGGTTGAGGACTATATTTGCATACTCAGCTTGAAAGTAGTTCACTTCAGTTTCTCTCAGATTTCATTGGCTAGAATTAGTCACGTGATCTGAGTAACTGAATTGACTAGGAAATGGTTTTCTCTCATGTGTTCAAGGAGAGAACTGGATATACCTGAGCACTAATAGCCTCTGTCACAGTATGCCATTGGGTTTATTTTTAGATGCCTGGAATGCACTTTAATTCCTTAAGGCCGTGCTTCTTGGCATGAATCAAAATGTACATGCTTTTATCCTCTAGCACTTGAGAAATCACTGAATATTTAAAAAGAAAAGTATTTTTTATTAAAATATGAATTTAAAATAATCTATTCCTTGGCTATTATAAAAAGACATGAAATAACAAATGTTGGTGAGGATGTGGAGAAAAGGGAACCCTTGTACACTATTGGTGGGAATATAAATTGGTGCAGCCTGTATGGAAATCAGTGTGGAGTTTCCTCAAAAAATTAAAAATAGCACCATCATATAATCCAGTAATTCCATTTCTGGGTATTTATCTAAAGAAAACAAAACCCTACTCAAAAAGATATATCATTCCCATGTTCATTTCAGCATTATCAATAACCAAGATATGGAAATAATCGAGGTGTCCATTGATGGATAAATGGATTAAGAAAATGTGTTGTATATATGTATAATAGAATACTATTTAGCCATAAAAAAGAATGAAATCTTGCCATATACAACCACATGGATGGACCTTGAGGACATTATACTAAGTGAAATAAGTCAGGCAGAGAAAGACAAATACTGTATGATCTCAATTATATGTGGAATCTAAAAAAGAAAAAATAACCTAATAGATGTAGGGAACAGATTGGTGATTGCCAGCTGTGACGTGGGGCATGAAATAGGTGAAGGGAGTCAAAAGGTACAAACTTTGAGTTATAAAATAAACAAGTCTAGGAGATGTGATTTATAGCACGACAGCAACAATTAATAATACCATATTATTATACCATAAAGAGCCTTTGTATGGTGATATATGTTAACTAGACTTGTTGCAGTGATCATTTCACAATATATACAAATATCAAATCATTATGTTGTACACCCAAAACTAATACTATGTTGGACGGCGATTATATCTCAAGTAAAAAAAGTAGTAAAATAACCTATTCCTGATAGAAGGAGACGCTGCTTTACTTTACTACCATTTGCCTCAATATCTTTGGTCATCTTTCAGGAAACACATGTATCCATCAGCTTCTTAGTGTCTCCATTGATAAGACCCAAGTCCCTGGCATCGCCATCAGGTCTCATTAGGAATTCTGTAAGTGTATCTTAACTGATCATCTTGCTCCCCCTTTTGCCTTCTAAAGTACGCTGTATACTGCAGCCGTAGTGACATTCTAAAAATGTGCCCTTCTAACAACAACATCTGATAAATCAGATCACGTCACTGTTTGAGTTAAAACCCTCTGGTCTNTCTAAAGTACGCTGTATACTGCAGCCGTAGTGACATTCTAAAAATGTGCCCTTCTAACAACATCTGATAAATCAGATCACGTCACTGTTTGAGTTAAAACCCTCTGGTCCTATCCTACTCAGATTCAAATTCAAATTAGAAGAATAGTTAATGTGAGATCTACACTCTTAATGGATTTTTAAGTATACAATACAGTATTGATAGCTATAAGTACAATGTTGTACATCAGATCTCTAGGACTTACTTTGCATAGCTGCAATTTTATACATGTTTATTAGAAACTCCCAGGGCACCTGGGTTCNTCTCTAGGACTTACTTTGCATAGCTGCAATTTTATACATGTTTATTAGAAACTCCCAGGGCATCTGGGTTCCTCAGTCGTTAAGCATCTGCCTTCGGCTCAGGTCATGATCCCAGGGTCCTGGGATGAAGCCCTGCATCAGGTTCCCTGCTCAGCGGGAAGCCTGCTTCTCCTTCTCCCACTCCCCCTGCTTGTGTTCCCTCTCTCACTGTGTCTCTGTCAAATAAATAAACAAAATCTTTAAAAAAAATTTTGCCATTGCTCCCTCTCCCCAGCTCTTGACAACCACCATACTATTCTTTGTTTCTATGAGTTTGACACCTTACATAACTGGAATCATATAGCATTTGTCCTTTTGTGCCTGGCTTCTTTCACTTAGCATAATATCCTCAGGGTTTATTCATGTTTTACATATTGTAGAATTTCCTCCTTTTTAAAAGGCTAAATAATATTCTATTGTGTGTATATATCACCTTTCCTTTATCCATTCATCTGTCAATGGACATTTATGGTGGTTTCCATATTTTGGCTATTACAGATAGTGCTGCAATGATTCAAATTTTTACTTTGGCCTGTAGAATCCTACATATATTTCAACCATAAAACTTTGTACTCCTGCCCAGCCTTCTTCCAGCTCTAGATTTAATATATGAGTGCACACACACACACACGCATGCACACACACACCCCCTTCAAAATCAGGTCTTTATCCACAGTTCAAGGTACAGAAGTTAGAAAATTAAATAAATTGATTACATATCTAAAATAGATAGTATTGTAGTCTTGGTGTCTTACTCTCACAGAAGTTTCAACACAGAGAAAAGTATATGTAATTAAATATATAAAAGCATTTGCTTTCTGTCCAAAAGTAAATTGTATAAAAGTTTAAGTAAGTAATTCATTAAACCAAAACGTGTTGATAAAGGACTGGCAACATGCTTTTGGATTGTTCCTTTAAAGAAAGAATATGATGTCACTGTAGAGTTATCTTGGGCTAGTTATTGCTGTGTGCCTCCCTTTATGTTGTGTAGACATTTTATCACTAAATGTTAATGAATTCGGTTGTGTCCCTTATCTTGTCTTATAAAGTAGGATATTATTTTATTGGTAAATTCTAAAGAGCTCCTTAGTACCTATCCCTCATGTAAGACTTCTGGTGAAAACGTATCTGTTTTGTTTGGTTTCTGTTGTATTTATTATAGTCTGAAGCATATTTCCTTGCTGGCAAGGTTCATACAGTTAGAAGGAATTCTCAAAAGGGCTGTTGAATGCATTTGGAACTCTTTCCAAAAACATTACAAGTGCTTCAAAAAAAAGTTTATTTTGCCATAGTCAGACCTCTTTTTAGAAAATAGAACAGAAAATGAAGTTTATCCAAATCAGATCTATTCCAGTAGTAATGGGACATAAATACATTTTATATCACAGTAAACTCATTTCTTCCATGAAACTTTCCTTTACTTCCTCAAATTTGTTAACCCTCCTTATCATATGCTGCAATTTTCAAATTATAATACTGGTCACACTTTATTATAACAGCTTATTTACTGTTTGTCTCCTCACTAGACTATAAGCTTCCTGGGGCCAGAAACTATGTCTTGTTCATCACTATATAGTGTTTAGCTAAATACATATGGTTAACAGGACATGCATAACAAAACTGCTTCTACTCATGACATTGGCAAGGACGATATCAACAATGTAGAGTCTAAGTTTTTTCCTTTTATCACATATCTCAGTGATCTTTCCCTTGAAAAATAGTATCTGATGATTAATTTCCATCTTTTTACTTAGTAACTTATTTTTAAATACTTTACTATTGTCTAGACTCTTCAATAGATTATAGGTTTATTCACAACAGAAATTTTGTTTAGTCTTTCTTGTATTTGTTCATATCTATAACATACCCACTTCTAATGAACATCATCCATTGTAGTTTCTCAGTAAATATCCAGTGAATTCATACTAACCATGCAAAACTGATTTAGAACAAAGTATAGCCCCAGACAGAATTTAGAGAGTATTAAGAAAGCAAATAGACAAACTATTGGTGCTTTTACCTGAAACTTCACCTAAACATAGAGAAGTCAGATTATTTTCTGTGAACATTCAAGGTCCAAACCCCATAGTTACTGAATTTGTTAGAGAATTTTGGTCAAAATTAATTCAGGTTTTTCTTTCATGTATCAGTTTATTTTGCTTCTACATCTGAATTTATCCAGGTTAAAAAGGGAGAGGAACTTTTGTATGGATTTTCAGCAAACACATGTATAAACAGTGGAATGAGCTGATCCACTATCTATTATATATAATTGCAATAACATTTACTGAAAACACAGTACCAACACTGCAGAAAAGGGGTTAAAATCAGGAGAGCATTCATTTTTATAAAAATGAATATGAAAACTAAAGAAAATTATTCTCAATATGAATCACATTTTTGAAATACATATTTTGTCCCATGAAAAGCTGATTCATTTCTATTACCACGGTGATCTAGGAGAACATGAAATTGCCATGGATTAATGGTTTCACTTAGGGGCCAATTTTCAAACTAATAGATGTGTGTGTCTTTTTGTCCTTACTCTTGTTACCATTTACCAATGGCCTTACATGAAGTTTTAAGATGGATATAGTGTCTCTTTTTTTAACAAGGAGGTGACATGTCCAGGAAACTGAAGCAGAACAAATTTTATGCCTATGACAAATCTCCAAAAAGTAACTAGTGAATACAGATGACATTCAACTAAATGCATTTGTCCCGACATTGAAAAATGTGGCAAAGGCTTCTAGTGGTTCATTAAAATACATCATATTTTCTCTTGACACAGAGCAAGACTCCATCCCCTCATAGTCAGATTTCGGTATATGAGTTGAGTTCTACCCAATTCAATATAACTGAAGACCACATGTGTCACATGCGGACACATTCAGAGATGACTCATAATGTGTCCTACATGTGTTCCTCCATGTTCCTTTCCCCTTTTGACTGATTAGGATGGCAATGATCATGACCTTGGATGCAATATATCAAAAGTGGCAGAGAAATTGTTGGCCTGGTCAATGAATATTTGCATAAAGAAAAGCTACTCTGCTATCATTTGACACCTGCTTTGTACTATTATACAAGAAAGAAATTATCTTCTTGTTTCTTAAACCTATGAGTTCTAAGAGTCTGTTTGTTATTGCAACTTAGCCTGTCTTAACTAATTTTGACCTCAGATTTTGTGTGTGACAGATGTGTGTATGTGTGTCTTATACAGTCATAATCATACATTGAGAGGAAATCTAATTATTAGCAGATTAAATTATAAAAGGAAATTCTACATCTTTACAAATTACTTGACCTTGAATTAAAATTAGGGGTAACAAAAAGCGTGATATATGTTTGTATTTTTGTTTAGTATAAACCAACCAAACAAATTAAAGAGCTTAACCATAAGTTCTCTAAACTGGAGCCATATCTTTTCCTGAAATATATTTTCCATATATTTTCCATATATTTTGGGAAGTTTTTTCATTATTTGGAGTTCTCTATTTTCTTACTAATATGCACCCATCAAAATGTGGCTACTGGCCAATATTTGATTATCACCTTACAAAGCTCAAATAACACCATTTTGATATTCTAACAATTCCAAATGAGCAAATTTGCATTAAGTAATACTAATAGTAAGAATAACTATCATAGTACTGGTTACTTATTACAATATCAATTTAATTTAATCTTCACACCAAATTTGAGGTTGATATTATTATGCATGTGTTACAGATAAGAAGCTGAGTTCAGAGAAAGTTAAATAATCTGCCTAAGGCTCTAAAAACACAAGTTGCTGAAACCAGGATTTTAACTTGGCTTTGTCTCCAGTGTTTGCCCTTTAAGTTCCCCACTATACCACGTCAGAGAGCAGAACACTCAGCACAATCACTTGGCCAATTTTCCTTGGGTATTACTATTTTACAAACAGTTCCATGTACCAGCAAGACACCAAGACAACACTGTGTGGCTAAGCCAAAAATGGACCATTAAGCCCTTAGCTGTCTAGAACATCTCCTCTGAATAAAGAATAAAATAACATAATTTAAAAATGATGGGAAAATTGTCTTCAAACCTAAAATAAGTACATTTTTCAAAATGTTAGAATTGTAAAATAACACCTCTGGTTTTTCAAGTATCTACAGTGGAAACCACATCTAATATCACATTCATTTTGTTTGTACAATGACAGTCTGAAATTTTATCTTCAACCCCTACTTCTAACCTAGGTTTCATAACATAATTCCAAATGTACACTGTCTCCCTCCCCTTACTGCTTATGATACAGGCTATTTTACATATGTGTCTTTTGTTTAGAAGAAACTGACTTTAACAACTCAAAGTTCAGTGATTTATTCATTTAACCACAAATCTATTTTAAGATAAGTGCCCTCTGAACTAGGTAGGAACTAGGTAGCTTCATATTCAACTTTATGCTTCTAAAACTATCTGGTACACTGCCTGATTTCAAATGGATCATGACAAATACCTGTTAAGCAAGAAATTACACATGAGTACATTAATAAAGAACTTTAGTACTAATTGATAAGGTAAGTTCTGAAACAAGAAAGGGCAATTACATGAAACTAAAGTGCACATGAACCAATGCCCAATGGGCAGGGAGTAGGTGAAATCCATCTTAGATTATGATTTGGGGAAATTTTTACTTATAATCTTAAGGTGATGAATAAGCATCCCATAAAAATATAGCTAACATACAAAGAGTTGCAGTATTGGGAATTATAACATTTTACAAATATGATATTTTGTACTGACAAGAGTTTTTAGAGATTAATAAGGTATCAGGGGATTGAGAACAATTGAGTAAGTATTTGCCAGTGTTTATCCAGAAGTATGCAGATGGAAGGCATTCTTACTTATTTGACAAACATGAGTACTCGTCATTTTTATAAAAATACTCTCTACACAGAAACAAGAGCAATCTCAGAGTCCAGCAGGTAACATTATTCATATCCTTTTGTTCCATCTTCTCATATCTTTCATACATTTATCAGGTACAAATGCTGAAAATTAGGCCTTGTAGCTATTAGATTTGAGACTTAGGATCACTGGAAGCATTACAGTCATCAGTTTCCATTGTAATCAATTTATTAGTGTGCAAAAAGGCAGCTTTTTACAACATGCAGGTCAGAATTTATGTGAAATCCTGATTTTATCACAAGAAATTTTGTAATCTCAGGCAAGTCACTTAATCTCTCTGGTTTTTACTTTCCCCATCCACAAAATGAAGAAATAGGGCGGTGTCATTTATTGGTTTAAAAAAATTGTGATTAGAAAAGACTGTGTTATTATACAGGCCTGTTACCCCTACAGTCAAGATCTTTTCCAGTAGACCACATCTTTATTGTGATAAGGACATTCCAAGGGAAAACTAAAAAATTCTTGAGAAGAATATGTTCTTAAAAGATCTGATCCCATTTAGCTCTTGTTTACATGGGTTTATTTGATGCATATAGTCAGGAACATAGTTCTTCAAACTAAGTTTTCATTCAAAATATTAATATGCCCTGTGGTTAGTAGACTGATACTGCCTCTGAGAACACAGCCAATGTCCAATTGATTTTAAACACAAATGGCACAATTATAAGGAGCTGTGACAGCTGCCATAATTATGGTCTTGTCTTCTTTCCACATACTTTTGTAAGCAAATCAGGAGGATCCCATTCATTTTGAATAGAGTCAAGACATCTGATTCTGAATTTGACTTAGTGTAAAATCGAGCTCTAGTCTAGTGTTTTCCTTGAGGTTAGGTGTATTCCAAGTCCATTTTAGAAGTTTTGAATCTATCATACTCTAGAATAAACCTGAATTTCTGGGGATTCCTAACCTAAGAACCAAATGAAATTGAATTACAGTGTAAGGATTTCTCCTACTGTAGACCGTTTCTCAACTAAGTTTGGTTGATACAGATATCAAACCAAAATAGCTCATTTCACAATGCTATAAGATCAATTATCAGAGTTATATAAGGAACAAAAAGAGGCAGAAAGCTTAAATATGAAAAAAAGGGAAGCCCAAGGTATTTACAATTTTCCAAAAAGTCCCTTAAGGAGGAGACTCCCTAATCAAATGTTTTGGTTTGCTTTGCTTTACTCTGCTTTGTTTTTGATGGGCAAAGGCTATATTCATAACTATCACAACTAGCAAGAAAATTCTCCTACACATTCATCTAATTGCGGCTGAGATCAACATTAGCTTTGATGCTGGTTTACCCCAAATACAATAACATCATCATTAGGAAACCAAAAGGTCTTAGCCCCAGTGTTATAAGTCAAGTATACCTCAAAACAATTAGAACTCGGGGTGTCTGGTGGCTCAGATGGTTAAGCACCTGCTTTCAGCTCAGGTCATGACCTCCAAGTCCTAGCATCAAGCCCCACCTCAGGCTCCCAGTTCAGTAGGGAGTCTGCTTCTCCCTCTCCAACTGCCTCTCCCCCTGCTTGTGCTTTCTCTGTCTGTTTCAAATGAATAAGTAAAATCTTAAAAAAAAATTAAAACTCAAAGATCTGTTAGTTTTTTGTAGCTGGGTTTCCATGAAGTTGTGTAGACAAATATGACATATGTGAGTAACTTAAGAAATACATCCATCAAAGAAGATTAAGAATATGCATCATTAAAATATTCCTTTGTTAGTGAAGACTCTTTTAGGGGACATATGATTAATAATTTTCTGTACTGAGTCATGTGGGGGTCTGCCTGGTTTTTTTTTGTTTTGTTTTGTTTTCTTTTCTTTTTAATTTTTTTTATTATTTGCCCCAGGGGTACAGGTCTGTGAATCATCAGGCTTACACATTTTACAGCACTCACCATAGCACAAACGCTCCTCAATGTCCATAACCCAGCCACCCTATCTCTACCCTCCCACCCCCCAGTAACCCTCAGTTTGTTTCATGAGATTAGGAGTCTCTTATGGTTTGTCTCCTTCCCGATCCCATTTGTTTCATTATTTTTCCCTCCTTACCCCCCAAGACCCCCCACCCTGCTGCTCAAATTCCTCATATCAGAGAGATCACATGATAATTGTCTTTCTCTGATTGACTTATTTCGCTTAGTATAATACCCTCTAGTTCCATCCACGTCAGAAAGGGTTTGTGCTTTAATATCAGTTAATCAAAATTTAAATAATTATATACATATTCATCTTGTATAACTTGATTTAAACCAATTACAACAAATGATGTTAGACAACATTTAATCAAAATCAACATGGAATCATTGCTTCTCTTCCTTCAGCCATAAATTATACAATTTTGAGACTCTTTTCCATTCTTCTCATAAAGGGAAGAGATATAACAATAACTATGATTATTTTCCTTTAGAGACAGATCATTTTCCAGGTCCCAGACATGATAAACATAATCAAAACCCACCCCTCATTACTCAGTTCTTTAACTAGGGCCTAAGCTGTGTGTAAAGGTGACCGTAGGGACTGCATCAGGTGAGATCACCACAGATAAGGTTCTGGTATCTATGCCTTCATTTTCCAAAACTCAATTTTAAGTGCTCACTCCAAGATTCTGAATCACATTACTGTGATTTATAAACTGAACATCAATTTATTGTGGATGGAGGAGATGCTGTATTATTCTGGCCTAATAATTGGGGCCAATTATCTTAACACGCTAATCCTTCCTAATGATTCTATGAGGTAAATTTTATAGATAAATGTTGCTTATTGAGCTTATTATTATACCCTGCAAGGTGAAATATTCCTAAGGCACATCTGCCAAGCTTAGTACTCTCATAAATTGATCTTCTGTATTTTAGAGATAGTTATATCTGAACAACTTGGACCAGCTGTCTAGAATCACAGTACCTCTCCTTCGTCACACATCAATTTCCACTCCCACAGAGCCCTTTTAATATTCTTTATCAGTTATTAACATTTCTGTCACTACAACACTATCTCATGAACAGGTTAGAGTCTCCAAGATTATATTTTATCTTCCTTAGTTTCCAGGATCTGCGGTTTCCTGGCTTGTTAATTTAATCAGTGAACTATCTCACAAGCATTGTCCAGGATGAGTTATTTCTGGGAAGTTCTCTAAAAATAATTAAATCTATCTGTATTTTGTTGGCTCAGGTTCCTTTTACTAAGATTAAAACAGATTTTCTCAACTTTTTTTCATTTACTTCAGCCTCTGTGTGTTTAACCAATACTTTGGACCTCACAAAATAGGTTACATTCACAAATATGAATGTGTAGTTTGGAATAACCATTCTGTGATCCATATTTTAGGAATTTGGCATTAGGATCTAATATAAGAAAAAAGTCAAGATTTTTCTATTGTGTTAGATGAGGTAATTATACTTAGTGATAAAATAATTTTGGCATGTCAGTATTATTTGAATGAAGGATGATCATGGGGGAAAAAAGGAATGAACACTTTTTTTTTAATGTCTGTATTACATTCTTCCCTTCCTAGGTCACTTCCCCTAATTTAAACATCATCAAAAACTTCGATGGAAATATTACATAAAGTAAGCATAAGAAGCAAATTATTTGACCTCAACTACTGACTTCTCATATATTATATAAGGAAAAAAGTACTTAATGACTGAGCTTCCTCGTCTAATACAGTTTTAAAATTACATGGTTATAAGATGAAGGAAATCTGGCATCAGAGATTTTGAAATCAGACTGGTAATAGTTTGCTACAATAACTTTTGTCTTTATTGAAGTAGACTTGGACAAATCCTTGATATCCTTGGTATTTGGCTTCTGTAACTATAGGTAGTGGCTATCTTGATAAATTGGGGGTTATAGATGATGTGTATCAAATGATGAAGTAATTTCCATCTCTGTGGGGTTTGATGAGATTACATTATTTATAATGCTTAGCACATTTTGGGTACCTAATGAGCAGTGTTGGTCATTATTACTGAGAAGCTTACCCTGAATGGTCATAGACAGCTAGACTCTTATTGTTGGTCTACAGTCAATAATGAAGACCATGCTTTTGGAAAGAGAACTGAAAGCTGAAAAATTATTGCATAAAATCTTATTGGATAAAAAGAAATGAAGACCAAAATTTGGAAATAATATTAACATATACTTGTATCATGTTTCCAACTTTTCCAATAATTTCCAGATCAAATTTCTAATAATTTGCAGATGAATTTTAGTCAGTAGGAATTAGGCTTTTATTTTATGCCCAACCTAAAAACAATTACGGAGTATTGTAAAAACACATAGATGGTATAATTAGTGCCATTAAATTACTCACAGATAGACTAGGAAATAATGGCGACTTTATTTATTTATTTAGGATTTATTTATTTATTTTAGAGAGAGAGCACACATCCAAGTGAGAGTTGGGGGGAGGGGCAGGGGGAGAAAGAGAGAGAGAGAGAGAGAGACTCCAGCAGACTCCCTGCTGAGCACAGAGCCAGACTCAGGGCACCATCTCACCACCAGAGGTCATGACCTGAACCAAAATCAAGAGTCAGCTGCTTAATCGACTGAGCCACCCAGGCGCACCCATCCCCAATGGAGCTGTTTTTTTTAAAAATGGAGACCTTTTAAACTCTAAGGGAAAATATAATAAAGAGACAAAATGATCAGGATAATAGATGTGCAAGGAATTCAGGAAAACCAATGACCACTGAAGAGTCAGAGGAAGAGGTGGGAAGAGATGGGCCATGAAGGTAGGTGAGATGTGGCAAAGTGGACATGGATAAAGAGGGTGAGGAACGGAAAGCTGTGAGGAAAATCATGTGGCAGGAAGGAGCACTACAGGTGTAGCCAAGGTGAGAAGACTGAAGATAGGAGGGAGAGAGTGAGTGGAGGCAATTAAAGCCAGAATTAACAGTCATTGTGGAACAAGAGCAATTCAGCACTAAAATGGCAAGTCTGGTTCAGATCTGACAAGCAGTTCGAAACATTATTTTGCAGTCAGACCTGAGTTCAGATGCTTGCTCTGACATCTCTTGGATTGTGACTTCTCGAATGCAGACAAACATCTCTGATCTTGTTTCTTCATTCTGTATCTGTGGGAAAGAATTCTTAAGTCAGAGCATTGTTGTACATACAGTGCCACTATAGTTCCTAGAAGATTATGGTTCCCAAAAAAAAGTTCTTAAAACGAACGCAAGGGGGAGGCAACCGGGTGACTCAGTCATTTAAGGAACCAACTCTTGATTTCAGCTCAGGTCATGATCTGAAGATTGTGAGACTGAACCCTGTATCTGGCTCTGTGCTGGTGTGGAGCCTGCTTAAGATTCTCTCTCTCTCTCTGCCTCCCCCCTCTCCCCCAGAGCCTCCTCGCCCCTTCTAAAAAGAAAAAGAAAAAAAGGAAGCCAAAGAGCAAAAAGTGTGGTATGCCTCATGCCACAAAACAAACTTGAAAATCAAGAGAGCAACTGACTTTGATTAAATTCTTAAAGCTGAGTGATTGCCAGTAGCTCTCTTTACTCTCAGCCCTGTGCTTCTTCCATTAAATCACATTTATTTTGCTAATTGTGCAAAATTGCAGATACACATGGAAATCACTGAACTAGTAGGGAATTATGTAAAAATAGTTAAACATTTGTGTTAGATATTATTTACTATCATTAGAGTATGTATTATTAATAACATATGTAAAGAAACACAAATCAAAATAATGATTTGAGCATATGTATGGTAAGTCAGATAACAGTATTATAACAATTTTAAACTACTGAAGTTTGAAACTGTCCCTCAGTAATGTAAGGAAAAAAATCCTTACTCTTAAGAAAACATATTGAAGGGGCACCTGTATGGCTCAGTCAGTTAAGTGTCATGATTCCAGGGTCCTGGGATCGAGTCCTGCCATCTGGCTCCCTGCTCAGTGGGGAGTCTGCTTCTCTCTCTCTCTCTCTCTGCCCCTCACCCCCCACTAGTGTTCTTTCTCTCACTCTCTCTCTCTCTCAATTAAATAAAATCTTTAAAGAAAAGCAAAAAGAAACCACACTAAAATATTTAAGGGTCAAGGAAAGCAATGATATGTGCAACTACTCTTGAAAGATTCTGAGAAAAGAATAGACACATATTCTCTCTCACCCTCTCCCTTTTCTCCTCCCATATATCCCCTTTTATCCATGGGAGATATAGATATATACATACATACATGTATATGTACATGATTCCCGCTCATACATGGGGATATATTCCAAGACTCCCAGTGGATGCCTGAAACCATGAGTAGTACCAAACCCCATATATACTATGTTTCTTTCAATAACACATAATGATGATAAAATTTAATTTATAAATTAGACACAGTAAGAAATTAACAATAATAACTAATAATAAAATAGGACAATTAAAGCAATATACTATAATACAAGTTATGTGAATGTGTTCTCTTACTCAAAATATCTTATTGTACTTTACTCATCCTTCTTGTGACGATGTGTGATGATAAAATGCCCGTGTGGTGAGATGAAATGAGGTGGATGACATAGGCACTGGGACATGGCGGGGACTACTACTGCTCTTCTGACTATACAAGGGAGGGTCATCTGTTTCCAGACCACTATTGAGCCAAGGTAACTGAAACTTGAAAAACCAATGCAGCGGATAAGTGGGAGTGCTGTCCAGATATGTGTGTGTGAGAGAGTACACACGTAAGTTTAAGTATATATAAGTATATGGGTATTCCTTGTACCATCTTTGCAGCTTTTATGTAATTTGAAATTAATTCCAAATAAAATGTTAAAGAGAAAAAAGCAGGGAAATCAGATAGAGGAAGAATGAAGTGTTAATGTTCTCAGTGACAGATTCACATCTGTTCCTCTAATTACGATGCTTTCAAACTACATATATGTTATAGATACTCTTGTATGTGTAAAATAATATATTAAAGAAAATAATAAAAGAAAAAATAACACTGTAAAAACAAATCTGAATAAGAAATTATTGTGCCTACAATTTTGTCCAAATGACACAATAATATATAAGCAATTGACTTAGAAAAGGTGAAGCAATTTATGTAAGATAATTGAATATTTGAGAGAGAATTTTCAAGCTATTTGAGCTGTAATAAGACCTTCAAGGTTAAGGATTGCATTTACCATAGTAGAGGTCAGGCAAAGTCTAAGGGAACTGAGGAACTCATTTGCTTCACAATGATGAATCCCAGGACCTTGAAAGGTATGCTTTACTATGTTGAGACTTGCACTGCACAGAGAAAAATCTCTCTCAGCAGTTAAAGGCTTCTATTGTTCATGAGATTCTCAAATTTGAATAAATAAAAATAAAGATTCACCAGCAATTACAGAATGATTATTTTATGCAACAAAACTGTGCTAAGGGAGATGAAGAATAAATCAATACAAAACAGCATGGTTTTCACTTTAAGAAATTTATATCATGAGCAGAAGTAACTGTGTTATGAGGAAGAACATGAGATGCCATAGAAGAATAAAGCATGAAGCATTTAGGAGGAAAAGTATCTTGGGGTCCTAAAAAATGTCAGTGGATCAAGAAAGGGTTATAAAGGAAGTTGCTTATAAGTAGGCTGTGAAGTTTGGGTAGGACTGCAATGGGTACATCTTACTGGAAGAAATTCATACCAGCCACAGAGTCAGCATGAGAAAGATGAAGCTACACAGATTGTGCAGTGTTTACACTGATAATGAATGGTCCAAGCTGACTGGAGTTGGAGGAGAGCCATGAGCGCCGTGGAGACTAGGCTGGAAAGGGGAATTAGACTGGATTGTGGCAAGCATAGCTAATAAGCCGAGAGAGGAACATTTCCCAACCATGAGCAACACCTACTCCAGCAAGATAGGCAAACATCTCTGTGGTGTGGTGGAAAGTGCCCTCCCTCCATCCGTCCTGAATGGCACCTGTTCTTCAGTGAAGAACTAGGTTCCAAGTAGAGGTTCTCTGTCTTGCTCATGGCCGAGTCACACCCAGAACCCTCCTGCCTTCAAAGCTGGCTTACCAGTCCTCTCTTTCTGAAATTCCTCACTCCTGACACTCTGCTCTGGACTCGGAATTAGGGATTTGTAGATCTCAAAGTTGTTTTTCGATTTGGTCCTAATTGTTTTGTAGAAGACAGACGTTATATAAGATGTTTATATGAAACTGCGGTTGTTCCCTAATTCCAGAATAGAAAAGGTTCCTTCTCCAGGTGTTTTGCTTTGTTCTTTTTGTCTTCTACCTTAAGTTTGGGTTGGGGAGCTAAACACACAAACACTACTTTGCCTTCCTACCTGGAAGTCACATATCTTTGATTAAACTCCATGGGAAGCTGAGAAACATTCTTGGTAAGCCTGTGGTTAAATTTAATTTTACCAATACCAAAGAGTATTTCTCTCTCAGTGTATTATTGGGTATGGAATGAACCATTGCCAACACTTCCAAATTAAATTAAATCAAACCCTCCTTTCTCCCTCTACATCAGGTTATGGATTTTTAATAATTTGCCTAATTAGTCCAGGGAGGAATTATTCCAGCAGTTATACCAAGGTGAGTCCAATAGCCAAAAGTCATCCAGTTCTTACACATATCACAATTCAGAATCACAATGTACAATATCACAATGTACACATATCGCTAATTTCCATCAAAAGTATAGGTCTTAGCAGAACATCTCACTTTAGGGTAAAACTACCTCTAAAGTAAAAGAAGTGCTATTTCATCAGACTTGCCCACATTTTCCAAGGTTCTCATGATTTTTCCTAGTGTGAAAACCCTTGGTTGTAACCTCAGCAACTGGGTAAAGAGAAAATATGATGACTGATCTGAATTGCTTAAAGTAAATTTCTTGTTGGAGAAGACCCCAGGCACTATTACTAAAATGTGTTGAGTTACATGAGGAATCATAAAATGGTACAGTTAAGAAGCACCGTACAGATAATCACTTAATTAAACTTTTCGTAGTATGCTTTAAATCGGAGAATTTAAATAACCTGGCCAAAGCCAACCAGAGCTAAATTAAAGAGAGGAGACTAGAACTCAGGCTTCCTGACTGTCATCATTTCTCCTTTACTATTCACAACTCCTCTGAGAGGAAAGGAATACACCCTTTATTTGAACCTCCTCTTCTCTTGTAAGTCCTACCACCCTCCCCTCACGAAAAGACTCAATGCCATTTAAAAAAAAAACAACAAATATGTTAAATGTCTGAAGTAGCTCTCAAAACAATGTAAACAAAGGAAACTGGTTACATTGGTTGCCTCTAGAGAAGGGAATTAATTGACTGGAGTAGGAAGGGGTAGGAGAGAAATTTATGTTTGCTATATACTCATTTTTTGTCTTTTAAATTTTGTAATATGTGAGCATTTTTTTTGTTAAGTGATTCTTCACTAAGATAGACACATTAAAATGGATAGAGAAAGAAAATGTGTATACCTGAACTAAGAAGATGCATATGGGTGCCAAGTTGACAAGAGGTAGACTTGTAGTAGTTAATCTTTTTTTTAAGGTAGGCTTCATGCCCAGCATGGAACCCAACACAAGGCTCAAATTCACCACTGTGAGATCAAGACCGGAGTTGAGACCAAGAGTCGGACACTCAACTTCCTGAGTCACCCAGACTTCCCTATAATAGTAAATTTTATGTGTCAACCTCGTTGGATCAAGAGTGCCCAAATATTAGATTAAACATTATTTCTGAGTGTGTCTGTGAGGGTGTTTCCTGATGACATCAGGATTTGAACCCATGGACTCAATAAAGCAGACTGCCGTCTCCAGGGTGGGTGAGCATCAGCCAATCCAGGGAGGGACAGAACAGAACAAAAGATGGAAGAAAGGAGAACTCGTCTCTTCTGTCTGGCTCTGGAGCTGGGACATTGGCTTTCCCCTGCCCTTGGACTGAGTTCTTAGACCACTGGTTCCCCTGGTCCTCAGGCCTTTGGACCTGGCCTGAATTACACTACCATCTTCCCTGGGTCTCCAGGTTGGAGATAGCTTATTGTGGTATGTCTTATTTTCATAATTGTGTGGCTAGTTCTTCATAATCTCACTCTCTCTTCCTCTCTCTCTGGAAAACCCTAATACAGTGCGTTATTATGTGTAAGTGTATTATATGCATTATCTCATTCAGTCCTGACACTGGAAGATTTCTATGTGTTATGAGATGCAAGAAGTTAAAGCCTTAGTCTGCGATCCTTTTTGTTTCTCCCCTAATTAACTGGGAACACCTCTGGGGAAATGTAAAAAGGTGAATGACCCAGTGTAATCTCTTTGTCAACATGATAGCTGAACCTCTGAGTAAACAGACTCATAATATTTGCCAGGAGGGAGGTATTTATCTACTGAGTGTTTTTAACAGGATGTGCCTGGTTAAGTACAATGCATAGTAAATCAACCCCAAATCTAGGGTATTATAGGCATGTCTCTGTGGAAAATGTCACATAAACTAGAATATAAAAATGTGCTGCATGTTGTAAACCCTCAATAGCTTACTTGAAAGCTCATATATTGTTAGGAGTCAGACAGTATGTGTCTGATGCAGAAAGCAAGCATGTAGAAAGTCAGCTCAGTGTTCTAGAGCTCACCCTTTATGACTTAAGCCTGTCTTCCCACAAGCCCCTCCTTGCTTCAGAATCTCTCAGGAGAAACTTACTAATTCCTAAGCAGCTCTTTAATGATGTTTTGCATGTAGAAATTTTGTAAGATAGATGATCTGCAAATGGGCCCTCCTCTAACTGTTTGTGAGAGAGAAAAAGACACTAGAAAGAGGTGAGGAAAGATTGAAACGAACTATATAAATAGGCACCTAGAATAATACTGATTTGTTCATGGCTCTTGAAGTCCAAACACTAAATTAAGGTAGCTGTATTATCTTCATAGTCACTAGAGACTATAGAGTATACAGTTATGAGCTTAGCCTTAGATGGACTAGATCTGCTACATTTTGGCTGTGAACTTGGCCAGGCCACTGAATTTCTCTCTCGTTTTTCTCATGTGTAAAATGGGAACAATATTAATAGTACTTAGTTCATAACATTGTTGTAAGGATTAAATAAGATAATATGTAAGTAATATGTGATTAGTATCATAATACACATGACATTACTATTATAATATTAACATACAAGTAATAAGTAATACAAAATAAGTGCTTTGTGGGTATTAGCTATTACTATTCACAGTGTTAAAAGTGAGGTTCAAAAAGACAAAACTCTTGCACAAGCTCAGTCAGTGAAAGAGAATTCCAGTCTTGCTTTTCCAAAATGATATGCTTAGATAAAATACAGTTCTGTCTTGAAAAGTTTGTAAATATTTTTAAATTAAAACTGTGCTTCACTTTCTGATCCCAGAGCACTTCATACACGTATCCGTTATGCCACTTCACGGAGGGGTACTGTGATTTTGTTTGGTTCTTTTGCAGACTTCTGAGCAATCTATGACTTCAGAGCAAAAGTGTGGAGCATTTGTCTTTGTCTTACCTGTGTCCGGCGCTGTTACTCTTCAGCAGAGGTTTTTTGGTAGGTAATTGAGAAATGAATACTAAATGCAGCAAATAATAATAAATATACTATCGGATTTGTAATTTTCTAACTCTTTAAATCATATTACTCCAGTTTTACATTTTATTATATGCAGTAACATTTGAGCATATCATTGGCGAATCATTGCCAAAAACTGTAATATTTAGTGGCAAATTAAAAAAGACATTTCTCAAGTTATACTTACTTCCTCTATCTAACCATAACATTCCACTTAGCAAATGTCACTTAACTCCCAGAGTAACTGGGTTTTATCTCATTCCTGGATCAAAGGAATGTATTATCTAGTGTCCAATTAGTATATCTTCCCAACTGCTGAGACCTTGAATTCTTCAGTTATGTTAAAATAATTGAATGAAGGCTGTGAGTCTCCTCAAAAATAAAGAGATAAAAATAAACATGTAGATTCCTTTTTTTATGGGAAATGTCTTCAATTAAGTAAAAATAGAGCACTCATACAACAGGTCTTATTAGCAGTTTTCAAATATTCTCAAATTTGTTCCTATGGCAACTTTCTTTTTTATGTAAATTGTACAGGCACGCGTGCACGCGCACCCACACTCACACACACACACACACACACACACACACACACACACCCCAAATTACGGAATTTGAGACGACTAACAATGGGAGAGTGCAGACTCCTTTATTAATACAGGAAAAGGCAGAAGTGAGGTGACGACAACATCAATAAGGACATTTTTTTTTTACGATTTATTTATTTATTTGAGAGAGAGCACAAAAGAGGGCACAGGAGGCAGGGAGACAGACAGAGAGAGAGGTAGACGCAGACTCCCCGCTGAGCAGGGAGCCCTACCTACATGGAGCTCCATCCCAGTACCCTGAGATCATGACCTGAGCCGAAGGCAGGTGCGTAACCAACTGAGCCACCCAGGCGCCCCAATAAAGACAGGTTAATATCAACTGTTTCTGGGCTGTATCTCAGTATTCCTACCACTATTACAAAACATTTTTTTTGCAAGTCATTCACCATGTCCACAAACACAATAAAGCTCTAATAAGGTTGAGGGGCTTTGAGATGCAAAATCCATTCCCATGTGACCCTTATGTCGATGAATCTACTTCCTTGGTTGGACGGTTGCACTTAGCCTCCAATATGCCGTTAACCAGAAAGAAAATCAAAATAGAAGCAGAACCAGTGATTAGAAGGATATAGATAAGCAAGTAAAGATAAGAAAGTATAAATATAAGCAAAATATAAGCAGGCTCCTTGACTAAGTGGAACACAGATTAACACACACACTATTTTTATAGTGTGACTATGAAAAGTTTTTAAAAGCTCTACAAATCCAATCCTCCAGTGTCCCTATATTAAGCCCTAACTTGAGCATCAAAGTATAATATTTTGGCCTAAATATCTGAGTTTCCAGGAACTGGAAGCATTAAGACTTATTTCAGTTTTTCATTTGTTAGATGTATATTTACAATGCATGTATGCAACTGTATAATTAATTACAGTATGCCTGCTTACTAGGACTTATTGAAGTTCGACTATTAAGGAATAATAAAGTCAAGTGAAAAATGAAAGACTTCTACTTTATGGGGTCAGTCCTTCAGGGATAAAACATGTTTTGGAAGGTAAATATTCAGCCTTCCATAAGTCTTTACAGCAAAAGACTCTTGTTTTGGACTGCAAAAACCTAAGCTTACTTCTTATGTGAACATGTAAGGAAAAATTTAACTAAAACACCCACAAACAATGAAACCACAACATATTCAAACTGTATTTTGTTTTCATGTTCTAGGATATGCACATCTTGTTGTGCTAAATTGAACACGAACTCCTATACAAGTTAGTGGGCTATAGAAAGTCCATTGCTTAATAAATATTAAAAATAATCAGGATTATAGGTCAAAATTGAATACACAGAAGAATTTGTTATGTGTCTATAAATATCTTAGTGTTTAATGTTGAATAGAGTGAGTCTCATAATATAGATTTCTGCTAAAGAATGTCTACAATCTAGTTTATTTTACTTTTCAGTTAGTAATCAAATGAGAGAAAGAAACAAATACAGTTGAAGAATTCTAGGATATCAGCAAATTTTTTGACTCACAGTGACCAATGGAAATCTCTCTCTCTCTCTCTCTCTCTCTCTCTCTCTCTCACACACACACACACACACACTGATAAGTCATAAATCTTTTTTACTGTGTGTACAGCAAGGGTTCTTAACCTGTATTCCAAGATTGTAGGTGGAAATAAAAATTATACTTTTTGCTGCAACTTCTAACTGAAGTTTAGCGTTTCTTTCAATTATTAATTATAGGAAAACAAAACAAAATAAAAAAATTGGCAATACAGCAGAAATCATAGATATTTTTATATCACATTTTTGTATCACAGTCATTACACTGAACAATTGTTCACTACTTTGAATTATTATGGTTACTATTAACCACTGAAATTATGATTTAATGTCATAATTTAAAAAGTGCACATATTATTACAGCACACATTGATTTTAAAATATTTCGATTACTGTATTATAATATAAATTTTTCCATTATAATCTTATGTATTTTATTTTACCCATTAAAAAACATTATTCTATGGATGCCTGGGTGGCTCAGTTGGTTAAGCGTCTGCTTTTGGCTCAGGTCATGATCCCAGGGTCCTGGGATTGAGCCCCACTTCGGGCTTCTTCTTCTCCCTCTGCCTGCCATTCCCCCTGCTTGTGCTCTCTCTCTCTCTCTCTGACAAATAAACAAATAAAATCTTTAAAAAGTAATAAAAAAATTATTCTAAGAAGGAAACCACAGACTTCACCAGACTTCAAAAGGGTCTATGTATAGAAGATAGAAAATGTAGCACCTCAAATGTGTCCATGTCCCAATCCTCCGAGCCTGTGAATATGTTACCTCACATGGCAAAAGGAACTTTGTAGGTATGATTAAATTAAGAATACTGAGACGGGTGATTGTCCCGAATTAATTACCTAAGTGAGCCCCATGTAATCATTCGGTCCCTATAAAGGTGACACAAGAGCATGGAAGTCAGAAAAAGGAGAAGTGATTATGGCAGCTGAGGTTGGAGTACTGTACTGTGAAGATGGGAGAAGGGGCCATGAACCCAGGAATCCAGGCAGCCTCTAGGAGGAAACCAATTTTCTGGAGCTTCAGAAGGAATGTAGCCTCATGACACCTTGATTTTGGTTCAGTGAGACTCATCATAGACTTTTTTTTTAAGATTACTTATTTGAGAGAGAGAGAGCATTCGAGCACAAGCAGGGAGGAGGGGACGTTGAAGGGGGAGAGAGAGAGAGAGAGACTCCTCAAGCAGCCTCCCTGCTGAATGCAGAGCCCAACCCAGGACTAGATCCCAGGACCCTGGAATCATGACCTGAGCCGAAGGCAGACGCTTAACTGACGGAGCCAGCCAGGTGAGCTTTATTGTGGACTTCTGACCATAACTGTAAGATAATAAATATGTTGTTTTAAGTCACTACGTGTATGGGAATTTGTTACAGCAGCAGTAGGAAACTAATGCACCATGGCATCAAAAAGTCTCAAACACTTGAGGGTGGTGTTGATCACTCATTCCACTAGTAATTTCAATTTTTCCTATAACTTAGAAGAAAAGATTTCAGTGTTTTCAAACAGGAACATGTTCTTGGTTAAATAGACTATTACTAAGAATAAGTGCTTTGTTTTCCTGGAAATATTTTGGTACTACATTTTTAAGGTTTCAGTACATTTATAATGGCCTCACACCAAAATATAAAACAGTAGACGTATTTTTTATTACTTGGGGAATAATAATCAGTTTTCAAATCTCGATCTGAATATATCTAAGACCTTGTATTTACACAAATAACATTCTTTACTCAAAGGCAATTCTTTTTTTTTTTTACAAAAAGTAATTTTAAAGGCCTTGATAGTCATTTGAATATAATTATAGCAATTTTTTTCAGCTGGGAAAATTCCACAATGTTTTGATGCTTTATTTGTATTCACACAGAATTGCAATAATAACTTATTAAAGGCAAAGTCCATGACCTGAAATGCCCTGGTCACTCTTCAGAGTACATTGACAAATACATATAAGGTTATATAATTAATATAAGCCTGTAGAGGCCACCTTGGAATGGCATATTCCTTGCCCTCATCACCACAATATACACATTATAAATCCATATTGGCTGATAAAATTGCATATTATTTGTATTTTTAGATTATTTTGCATAAAATATAGTGTTCTACTCATCTGCCAGTATTTTAAAAAATCACTTGTCTTATAAAAGTAGCTTGAGAAAGCCTAATTTTTTTTTTTTAAAGATTTTATTTATTCATTTGACACAGAGAGAGAGATTACAAGTAGGCAGAGAGGCAGGCAGAGAGAGAAGAGAGGAGGAAGCAGGCTCCCTGCTGAGCAGAGAGCCCGATGTGGGCCTCGATCCCAGGACCCTGGGATCATGACCTGAGCCGAAGGCAGCGGCTTTAACCCACTGAGCCACCCAGGCGCCCGAGAAAGCCTAATTTTGATAACAAGAAGGTCCTGTTTTATGAGTTAGCAGAGCTCATTGTGGAAACCATTCAAAAGCAATTCAATCATTTATAAACATCATCCTCATAATGTTAAAACTATTGTTGCTATTTAATTCATTCGAAATCACACTGTTACAACTGGTTCCTGACATGTACAGATTTTTTAATACAAAATATGGAAGGAGAATTATTCTTTAATAACACAGGTTAATTGTACCTTGCATAGACTTTGAAATCATTTTGACAAATCATAGGTTTCAAATTGGTCTATCAATGTAAACCTTTTTGTTTTCAAGGTAATTCAATAAATCCCAAGTTCATTGTATTCATTCTACTTAGATAAAAGCTTGATAAATTATACTTTTGTTTGTTTTTAAGTCAGTGTAAGAGATCTGATAGACTTGGGAAATGTTTGAGTGGTCATAGCCACATTTCCTGGTTAGCCCTTAGTGCTTGAGTAAAAGTTTTATTATCAGTTGTCACTTTGATCTTCTGTCCCTAGGTATGCATTACTGCCTTTTATACAAAGTACAAAAACTCAGCTAAAAAGGTTGAGCATGACACATGTCTGAATCGTTGAGTATTGTTGCTGAAAGTGATGTTAGAAACAAACCAACACCTTCATTTCTATACATTATGAAACAAAAATGCACAAAGATCTAAGAGACTGTACGAATGAATGTAGTTAGCATAGGTGAAACTACAAAGCTGGGTTTTCTGCCTCCTGATCCCATGTCCAGTCCATCAGATCACTCAGTTCTTCTTCAAATCAATTCAGTCCAGTGTATTTGACTCGGCATAATCAAACACTGTTATGTGCCAGGTATTATGCTGAGTGATGGAGATGAAAGAATAAACGATATTATGTATTCTTATGGAGGAAGAAATATGTGAACAAATAAATGTATTAACCTGAGATCGATGGGTGCCTTAATAAAAACAGTGACGGTTCTAAGAGGGAACAAGTAAGGTCAATGTAGGATCAGTGAAGGCTTCACTGAAGAGTTAATTCCTGAACTGAGTTTGAGGGGGAGTCTTTTGTTTGTCAAACCAAATGGGAGAGTATTCTTATCAGAGAGAAAGAGAAAGAACATGGGTAAAAGTAAGAAAGAGCACATCCTTTTCTGTGACGTTCTCTGGCCACCACACTTCCAAAAGTAGAAATTACAGAAAGAAACCAGGAACTTCTTGTGTACCAAATAGGAGTGACCTTCCCTTGACCTCTGTGACTCAATTAGCAGGAATTAAGTGGGTGCTCTGGAGTTAGGAGGAAGAGCCACAGATACAGGTGTTCTAGAGAAGACTGTGCCTCCCTTGAGGTCTGGATATTATGAGGGGATTGTTGTAGGATTTGGGCTTGTGTTAAGTGATTTTGGAGAGGAACAACAGAAGTATATTTTGCTCTGGATTGGGTGTTGTCAGAAAGTGAGGACAATTATATGATTTTCTCAATTTTTATCCAGGAGGTAGGTGGAATGAAGTGGGACTAAGGTTGTAATATAAAAAAAAAAGCACTTGCTCATGGAGAAAGCAGGGATTGATGCTTGGGTATTTTTGTGATTTGCACAGTGTTCTTCCATTTTTCTGTTCTCAGAAATGATGAGGGGATAGTCTTGGTTTTGCTCACTCCATCACAGTCATTCACAAGGACGTCGGCTATCGTGGATGTTCTGTGAGATTGTTGACAGTAAGGAAGAAACAGCATAGTCCTGCCACGAGTGCCAGGTCAGCCACCAGCCAGGAGCTCTCAGGACTGCCTCTTTGTTTTCTCAGTAGGCATCCTCATTAATTTTTTCTCTCCCTTAACGGGAATATTTAATGCTTTCTCACTAAGTAAGATGTTTGCTCTAATTTTCATAGATGCTTTTAACAAATTTAAAGAAATTGATTTCTATTCTCACTACGAATTTATATCACAAAAGGATATTAAGCTAACCCATTATGGAACAATGATTGAATGATGAATAGAGAGACATGAGACTAGTATGAAGGTCTAAGTGACTATAGAAATAGAAATTTGTTCTATTTCCTAGGCCTCCCTATCTTTGGGTTCTTTGCCCTCTAAAATGTCCTCCACTTTGACATTTTTATCATATTTCTAAAATATAAATCATCACATTATTTCAAAGCTTATTCAGTAACTCCCCATTACTTACACAATAAACTCCAAAATCCTCTGCCTAAGAATGTCTTCAAGGTATGATCCCCTATTTATATCTTTAACTGCATGCCTTATAATTCTCTCAGACACCTTTCAAGTTATTTATATCAAATATTCATTAATTAAACAAATACCTAATGGGCACTGATAAGCTCCAAGCAGGGTTCTAAGTATTATGAAGACAGAAGTAAATAAATAAAATTAAATTATCGCAGACCCTACAACCCCCAGAAAGGGAGAGACTAAAAAATAGCTCCTATCATATCTTTCTTTAATGGTATTTTTTTAAACCAAGGTGTGAAAGTGATGAGTATTGAAGAATGACAGTGGATTAGAATAAGCTCAATCAGAAAGTCACAGTCCAGGGCACCTGGGTGGCTCAGTTGGTTAGGTGTCTGACTCTTGATTTTGGCTCAGGTCATGATTTCAGGGTCCTGGGATCAAGCCCTACGTCTTTGGACTAGGTCCTCAGCATGGAGTCCATTTGGGATTCTCTCTCCCTCTTTCTCTGCCCCTCCCCCTGCTCATGCTCTCTCTCTCTAAAATAAATAAATAAAATCTTAAAAAAAAAAGTCACACTCCAATTGCTGCTGCTATCTTTACTGGGGCATAGCATCAGAGGCCATTGCTCCTTCATGAGGGATTCTTTCTCTTAACTAGGAAGGAGAGAACTCTAGAAGCAATTTGCTCTTACCTGGAAGGAACAGCAGGAACTTGTAGCATTTTACATCAGAAATTTGTCAACTCTGACTCATCACTGTCATTTAATAAACAGGAACTTGGATCATCTCATCTGTCCACAGGACATCTTACTATATGCTGACATCATGCTAATTGAATTGGAAAAGAAGAAAATGTAAATATCCCAGATGCTTTGGTGAGATACAGAGGATGAAACATAAATCCTTAGAAAATACAGGGTCTGCCCCTTCACTGAAGCGTCTGAAGCAGAGAGTAATAAAATGGTCTTCCACATATCATTATTTCACTTCTTAGATGAAGTACATGTTTCTGCAGCTTATAATATTTCCTGAAAGACCACAGTATTTGGAAGCAATGTTTATCACATTTCTGGATGATCTAAAGATGTGTCAGCTTTTGGTGAAACCGAGAAGAGAAGAGAGTCTTCAGGAAATAGAGACTGAAGTTTAAGTAGGTTTAAGTTTAAGCAGCTTTTCCATTTTCGTCTCCATGATCCAGCAGACCCAGTGATGTTTAAATGCTCTATGAAGACTGTGGCTGCTTTGATAGGAACAACACCACAAAGTCCCAGAATTCTGGAGCAAATACAAGCCCTATTTTGAAAAGTAATCCTCCTTTTGAGACACAATTCTTGGTTTGAACAACTGATAACTGGACACTGGGAGAAATTAGGGACTGAGAAACTTATGAGATCAATTCCAAGTGTAGCTAATACATAATAGCATTTCAAGGTCAGCTTGAATATTCTTATTTGGAGTATCTCCTAAAAGCCCAGGGAAGTTACATAAATAAGATGTTCACACTTCTGCTGGTCCTGTTCTTCCCTCAACCCACATCTAAGCCTTCATAGAGAAGTCTCTCTGACACATTTTATTGGAGAGTAAATAATTGGAGTACATCTTACAAATGATTTTGTATGACATTCTGTCATTAACTGGAAGTAGACTGCTGTGGCAATGAAGATATAGAAGATAGGAATAACACTATGAATAGGTTTGAACTAATTGACATTTATAGAATGCTACATCCAATGATGATATAAAATACCTTCTTCTCAAGTGCACATGCAACATTCATCTGGTTAGATCACATGGTGGGTTATTAAAAATTCTCAAATATCATAAAAATAAAGAATTAAAATCAAGCATATTTTACTAATACGTAAAAGTTTAAAATAAATAAAAGATATATTTTAAAAATCAAAAGTTTGGAAATTTAAAAATACAAGCTATCAAAATTTGTGTGATATAGTTTACTTACTTTAAAAAGATTGTAAACATTGAATTTAAAATGCAAATGATCTAAAAAATCAGTGATTTAAGCTTTCACCTTAAGAAGCTACAAAGGTAAGAGCAAATAAAAATAAAACATAAGAAAAAATAAAGAATATGAGCAAGAGAGCAATGGAAAATACAAAGTATAGGAAAATCAAATTAAAAGTTGGTTCTTTAAAAATATTAATAAAATTTATTATACTTTTATAAAAATTTTATTATAAAATTTATAATACTTTTAGCAAGATTGGCTTAAAAAGAGACCATACAAATATAAAAAAATGAAAGAGGAGATCTAATTATGGATCCGAAAGTCATTAAAATGATGATAAGGATATATTATAGAAGGGAACAATTTAATGTCAATAAATTTGAAAAGTCAGATGAAATGGACAAATCATTTGAAAAAATAACAAAATTGACACAAGAAAAACTGGAAAACCTAGAAAATAGTCCTATACCAATTATAGGAAAAATGTCCTATGCTAATTAAAGAAATTGAATTCATAATTAAAGACCTTCCAACAAAAATAATTCAGGCCCAGACAACCTCACTGATGACTATCAGACATTGAAAGAATAAATAATATCAATCTTATAAAAACCATTTCAGTGAACAGTGCTTGAGGAAATATTTCCCCACTTGTTTTGTAAGGTCAGTGTAATCATAATAATGAAAATCTGACAAATATATTATTAAAAGATTAGAGTGTAATATCCCTAATGAAGATAGATACAAAACTTTAAAAGTATTTGCAAATTGGATCTAGCAATATGGAATAAGTGTAACATATCATCACCAAGTTGGGTTTGTCTCAAAAATAGAAGATTGGCTTAGCCTTAGAAAATCAGTCTATATAATTATCCACATTAATACAATAAAAGATTTTAAAATTATAATCTGTATAGACTCAGGAAAAGAATTTTGACAAAATCACACATCCACTCATAATAAAAACTCTCACTGAACTGGGAATTGAAAAGAATGTCTTTAGGGCAGCTGGCTGGCTGAGTTGGTAGAGTATGGAACTCTTGATCTTGGGGTCATGATCTGAGCCCCACATTGGGTGTAGAGATTACTAAGAAACAAAACAAAAAGTCTTAGCATGTTAATACGAAAAGAATGTCTTTAATATGATAAAGTCCACCTACAAAAAAACCTGCTGCTAAGATCACATATAATGGTAAAACATTAAGTTTTTCTTTGCCTGGTAAAATTCAGAACAAATGCTTAGCTGCCCATTCTCATCACTTTTATTCAACATTGTACTGGAGTTCATTGCCTGTGCAATTAGGTTAGAAAAGTAAATAAAGTGCATAAATATTAGAAAAAAAAGGAAAACTCCATTTGTCCTAAAATAATGTCATAGTGTACATAGAAAACCCTTGGGAATCTACCAAAAAATATATTTTTTTAAGATTTTACTTATTTATTTGAGAGAGAGAGAGAGAGAGAGAGAGAGCAAGAATGGAGGGAGAGGCAGAAGGAGAGGGAGAAGCAGACTCTTTGCTGAGCAGGGAGCCCAATGTGGGGCTTGATCCCAGGACCCTGAGATCATGTCCTGAGCCAAAAGCAGATGATGCTTAACCAACTGAGCCACCCAGGGTGCCCCTACCCAAAAAAAAAAAAAAAAATCTCATAACTTGTTAGTAAACTTAGCAAGGTAAACATAGTAACAATACATAATACGAGGTAAACATAGTTACAAGGTAAGCGTAGTACAATAAATAATTGGAAATAAAAATTTTAAAAGTCTATATAATTTACAACAGCATCAAAATGACATCAAATGCCTAAGACTAAATCTAGCATATAGTTCTCAACTGGAAGTGGTCTTGTCCCTGTGGGGACATTTGGCAAATGTTTGGAAACATTTTTGGTTTTCACAACTGAAGGTACTTCTGGCATCTAGTGGAGACATGCCAGGAAGTTGTTAAATTTTCTACAGTGCATGGACAGCACCCCACAACAAAGATTTCTCTCATCTAGAATGTCAATAATGCCAAGGTGGAGAATCCTGACCTCTACACAAAAATGCTATAAGACCCAACTGAGAGAAACTTGAAAGACTTAAATAAGTTGAAAGTTTTAATAGTTCATGGATTTAGTTATGATGAATATTCTCTCCGGGTTCATTTATAGACTCAATATAATTCCTATTAGCACTTTATCAAGTATTTTTGAATGAAACAGACAAGTTCTTTAAAATGTTATAAAGTCCTGAAGGATCTAAAATGTTAAAACAATTTTGAAAAAAAGAGAAAAACACAGAGTCCGTACACTCCCTGATTTCAAGACTATAGTGCAGTAGAGGCATATGAATAGACACCAATCATTTGAACAGAAAAGAGTCTCGAAATAGATCCACATACACACAGCCAACTAATTGGCAACTAAAGTGCCAAGTTCATTCAGTGAACAAAGGAAAGCCTTTTTGACAAATGTTGCTAAATTACAGTAAAATTTGCAGAGAAAACAAAGCAAAGCAGAAAAAAAGTTGTCTCCTATCGTACACCAAACACAAAAATAATTTTGATATGAATCATACACCTAAGCATTTAACCCAGAAACATAAATCTTCTAGAAGCAAACAACTTATCTTTAAGAACTTGAAATCAGGAAAATTTCTTGGACAGGACGCTAATAGAACTAACCCAAAACTTGAAAATTAATTAATTAAATTCCAGAAAATTTTAAAATATATGCTTCTCAAAAGACACCATTAATAAAATGAATAAACAAGCCATAGACTGGGGGAAAATAGTAATAACACATGTGACATGGAATTTGTACCCATAATACGTAAAGAAGCCTACAGATCAATAGTAAAAGGACAAACATTCCAATTTTGTAAATGAGCCAAAAATCTAGACACTTCTGCACAAGAGACACACTAATGCTTGACAAACACACAGGAAAGGGCGCAAATTAAAATCATGAATGAGATACCATTTCGCACCCAGTAGAATGGCTAAAATGAAAAGGACTAACCCCACTGCCTACTGGTAAAAATATGGAGCAAATGGTAATGGCACCTGTACTTCCTTAGAGAGCTCTTTCCCCACACCATGCATTTGAGGTGGAGTGGAACCTATCTGTAGACTTCACAGATAGGTTGAATACTCGATCCTGGCCACGTAGAATCACAGAGATAATTACTATATGTTGGCTAATTGAACATAATTTAAAAAAAAAAAGAAACGTTATCTGATCCAAGCTGACCAATTAAAGTCAGTAAGTCAGCCCTAGATCTTTTAATTCCCGAGAAAAAAATGTTTCTTTTGTCTTTCTACCTAAACTGGTAGATTATAGACATGGTACAATTGGTGGTCATTGTGACCATCTTCCGAGCAGAACCTTCATGAAAAGAAAGCTATCACAGAATTACATGGAGCCGAGAGAGTGAAAGACAGATCTTTTGGTCCAGCAATTCATGAGCTTGCTGTAATCTCAAATTTGTCAATTAGAAGAAGCAATAAATTACCCCTTACCTCAAGATGGTTTGAATTCTATTTTTTTATCTGCACCTAAAAAAGTCTTGATTAAAACAGAAATAAGCCACATTTGGCTTTTTCTTTGCCAGTAAACAAAATTAATCTAGAATGTATGTGAGATTCCATCTGTGTACTATATTCTTTTTATGCAAGACTTGGGGGACATATATTTTTTCCTGCTTTATAAGCAAAACATTTCAAAGATCTTCTTCTAAAAAGACATATACTATAATATGCTATACCAATTTTAAGCTGATATTTCACTTCTGGGAAAGAAAAATCAGTAGTTAAAATGAATGTGACCATTTGATCAAACTACAAAGGAAACAGCTGTGCCACAAGAAATAAAAATCCATTAGCCAAAGTGGTTGGGATGAAGAATAAACAGGAATATGGTGGTATGTATTACTTTCAGGCAGAAAAATCAAAGTACAACCAGGTTCTTCTTGCCGCTAGATGAATGAAATTACAGGATTTAGAAAAATCTAATTCTATAAAAGTCTGAGAATATCTGCAGATGGCTGATGGAGAGACTACTCAGAAGTTGAAGAGGGAATGATCATCAAGAAAACATTTTTTAAAAGGTTGTAATGGTTATATCTTCCATCTATCATAAAGAATTAGAATTATAAAGAGAGAATAGAGATAATAGAATCATCTATCATAAAGAATGAGAACTAGGTATGATGTTCTGTAATACAAAATCCACAACTTCCAGAACTAAAATATAACAAATAAATATAATCAATGGTGTTATTTTTGGAATAAATTTTCAAAGACAAAAAACGAATTAGGCTGACATTTTAATATTGAAGCACAATAATAATTTCAATTATTTTGTCTTCCTTATAATAATTTCTTTTGTCTGGTTCTAAATCAGGCTTATAATGTCATCCTTATAATAATTTCTTTTGTCTGGTTCTAAATCAGGCTTACAGGTCTACCTCAGATAATAAGAAAAACATCTTTTAATAGATTTTAATAATAGCTACATTTGTTAAAAGTTTATTATTTTTTCTTTAAATGTGTTATTCTATTTAATTCTTATAATAACCCTGTGTTATATATTTTATTAAGGTAATTGTAAAAATGAGGAAACTAAGAATTACTAAGTCAAATAAATACCTGTCACAAGTGAGATTTGGTTTGTCTCATTTCAGATCTCACATACAAGTCAAAATAACAGAAATTTTTTTTGAAATAAAGTTAGACACAAAAGTGAAGTAAAAGACCCCCAAATTTAGGAACTACAGAAATAAAAATATACTGAATTAAAGAAAACTCTTTTCTCAAATTTCTTTTACTGGCTTTAACTCAATTTTAACAGATCTCTCTCTTTAGGAGTGTAATCTGCATACATGGAATCTTTTAAAAATCAAGTACTGATAATTTTTCTAATTCGTTGGAAGGAATAAAGCTCAACTTCCACATTAAACATTTCTAAAAATCCAAATTACAGTCTGATATGGAAATGAAACCATCAAATTAGTGGAGATAATCTTGAAGAATATTTGTACAACCGTAGATTTGGCAATAGATGTGGAGAAAGGTAGACCTTCTTGAATAAGACAGCACATCCAGAAGCCGTAGAAGAAACAAATAGACATATTTTATTGCATTATTACATTCAACAGTAGTTATTACCCCGTGCTGCTAATGCTTTTACTATCATATTCACTGTGAATTTTTTGACTCTATTGCCTTTTAAAATTATTTAAATGTCTAATATTTCCAGTATACAAAGAACTCTCAATTATTAAAACAAATAGTTGAAGGAAGTGAGAAGCACAAAACAAATATGCGATTCACAGAAGATGAAATTCAAACATTAAGCCTATAAAATGAACTTCAATGTCTCTAGTAGTAAGGAAAGCACAAAATAAAACCATTAGCAAGATGCTATTTTTAACTCCTCAGACTGGCAAAAATGAAAAGAGTGAAAACATTCCCTGCTGACAATGTTTCAGAAAAACAAGAGGGCAAATTGCTAAAATTGTTTTGGAAAGTAATCTGTCAATAACTGTTGCTGTAAAAAGACATATACCCTTTGACTCAAAAGCCCCATTGTTTTTTTTTTTTTAATTTCGTCTCCTGAAATAAATAAAACAATACCTTTATATATAAAAAACATATATACGAAAATTTTTTTTTGCTTTTTTTTTTGAGTATGGTAGCTGCAGAATGTCTACCAACTGAGAAATGCTGAATAAATTATGTTATACCCATGCCTTGAAGCTGTAAAAATTTTATCTGTATCCACTGACCTGAAGAGATTTCAAAGTATACTGTAAGTAAAACAAAACAAAACAAAATTTGAATGTAATAGGTAAAAAATGGTTCCATTTGAAGCAAAACAAAATTTAAAAATTTAAAGGTGCTATATATCCAAATAAGAATATTCTGGGAGGGGAGCCTTGGTGGCTCAGTCGACTGGGTGTCAGACTTTGACTTTGGCACGGGTCATGACCTCGGGGTCGTGAGATAGAGCCCTATGACAGGCTCCATGCTGAGTTCAGAGCCTGCTTAGGATTCTCTCTCCCTCTGCTCCTCCCCTGCCGTGCATGCATGCATGCCCTCCCACCCCCCCCCCCCCCCAAAAAAAAAAAAAAAAAAAAAAGAATATCCTGGGAATGGCCATTTGTCTGGGCAAGGAGAAGAGGCTGAAGGGAATAGGAGGATATACGTATATAAATACACACAGGTGGGGCTGTTAACCTTCGTTAACACAGGGGATAAGATCGGCAATGGGTTGGGAAGTATGAGGTCATTAATTTTTTACTGATAAAACTCTATATCATTTCCTCATTAAAATAAGTTTGCACTCTCTTTTGTAATTTTAAAATCTACACTAGAAAGACTTTAAAAAACTGAAGCTGTAGTGATGATATAAGACCAATTTGAATGTTGAAAAATTCCCAACATATTCTGAAGCCAGTGTGGTGAGTAAAATGTCGTGGCTGCAGGGCGAGTCACACGCATCGCTCCAGGGGGCTTGCAATTCTGCACTGTGGGTGGGCCTGTGGCCACTGCAAAGCACTCAGATTTGAAAATTGTGGAGCACTGTGTCGGCTCACCTCCAGCTGAATTCAGTATGAGGTCTCCTCTGTGAAGAAGAGAGTTTTGATATACTTAGGAAGGGACTGAAGGCACCGAAAAGAGAGAAAATTGATGGAGCAAAGTTGTGGAGGGTCAAGTCAGGAGATGATGCCATCAGATCCTTCCTGAGAGGAGAGCCTAGAAAGGAGAGGGAGAGATCTTATTCAGAAACGCAAGTCAGGAAGTTCAGGACTCTTCAGGGACGCCTGGGTGCTTCATTTGGTTAAGTGGTTAAGCATCTGCCTTCAGCTAGGTCATAATCTCAGGGTCCTGGGATTGGGCCTTCCTGGCTCAGCGAGGAGTCTGCTTCTCCCTCTGCCTGCCACTCCCCATGCTTGTGTTCTCTCTCTTTCTGTCAAATAAATAAAAAAAAATCTTAAAAAAAATAAAAAAGTCCAGGACTCTTCAATCTTTATCCTTCAGCAACAACAGGTGGCACTGACAAACGCTTACCTTTTGCTGGACACTGTTCTGAGAGCCTTACCCATTCAACTCATTTAATTCTCCAACAAGCATAGGAAGGTGGTCTTATTGTTACCTTCATTTTACAGGTGAAATAACCAAGATACAGAAGAGTTAATAGCTATGGTCTCATAGCAAGTCAGTGGTGGAGTAGAATTTGAACCCAGATAGTCTGGCTACTTAAGATCTCTCGACAGGTTTCTTAAAAGTCCTAGAATATGTCATGTTACTTGATACCTTTCAAGTCTAAGAAGTTTTCCATTTGTATGGAATATTCTTTTCTCCTCACCCAATATTAGCATTTCCTTTCCCATTTCCTTCACTGCTGAACACCCAATACCAGTACTGGTATTTTTCATAATACTTACAGCAATGCTGTAAGAAGATGTTATAGTATTAGATTAAATGACATGAAGAGCATGAGAACTGAGGGTGCAGAAATCAGTGTATCATTTAGCCAAATTCTTAAGAATAGGCATCAACACTGTTTATTGTACTCTTAGGGTTAAAGATACTCCCAAGTTTATTGATTTGTTGTTGTATTTCATATTTCCATTTCACAATATATAGCCAAGTTGAAGAACACAAATCCAGAAGAAGCAGAAATTCTAAGTAATTGGGAAATATATTATAAAATCTAATTCAAGTAATTCTTTAAAAATGGAAAATGGCGTGAGTCAGTCTTATGAATGCTTGGAAAGTGCACTTAAGATCAAAAGCACGATAGTGAAAGGAAAGCTTTCAGTGGAAGGTTTTCAGTATGAAGACAGTACTTAGTGTTCCTCTTCCACTGAATACATGGATGGTAGCAAAATAACCTTGACAAATATTGGATGTGACTAAACTAAATAGATGTTTTAAAGAGAATGTAAATATAAGCCAGCACCAGTCACTATAATTCATTTGTTTCATGAGGAAAGAAATGAATTTTCAAGATACATTAATAGGGGCAAAGCTAGAAAGGGTTAGAATGAAGAGATGACTAGTCTTATGGGAACAGATGACATTTTTAGTTCTTAGAACTATGATTTGTAAATTCTATAGTTCATGAACAAATCTGTAGTATGTCACAGACTTTGAGTGGATAACCTGGCCTCTTAAATACCTGAGATGAGTACCACCTCCTATCTTCTTATGCTTTCTTCTTTAAATTCAAATGTTATTATCTCTTCTCACTACCTCAAAGCTTCTATGAAGTTCATCTTTCTTTCCTCTTAATTTAAAGCCACTCTTTCCCTCAGTGCTCTGGGCTTACTATATTTCTGCCTTCATCTTTAAAAATTCATAGCATTTTTTTTCCATTGATTTCTAAGCCTGACCTATATCTCTGTTTCCACTAATCTTAAAAACTCACAAACCTGGGGGTGCCTGGGTGGTTCAGTCAGTTGAATGTCTGCCTTTGGCTCAGGTCATGCTCTCTGGGTCCTGGCATAGAGCCCCAAGTCGAGCTCCCTACTCAGCTGGGAGTCTGCTTCTCCCTCCCCCCAGTTCTCTCTCACTCTTTGTCAAATAAATAAATAAAATCTTTTTTAAAACCTCATAAACCTATTATTTGTTTGTTTATTTATTTTAAATATGCTTCACACCCAGTGTGGAACCCAACACAGGGCTTGCACTTCCCACCCTGAGATCAAGACCTGAGTTGAGATCAAGAGTTGGTTGTTGAACCGACTGAACCATCCAGGCACCCCATAAACCTGTTCTCTTTTACAGCACTGTACTATCAGTGGTAAAAATTACCAAAAGTCTTATATCATTGTCTTAATTTTCTCACCAGTAACCCCTTCCTTACCTACTACAATTTGGCTTCCACCTTCCTCTTGTTACTCTTGCATCAGCTCTCTTAAATTTCAGAAAAAAGGAAGGATAGTTAATGGAGTAGAGTCCCCAAGATCATGAGAGGAGCTGGAAGCAAAGAAAGGTTACGAGAAAGTCTTGACAAAGGAAAACAATGTCAAAATTAGGGGGAAATGCCAAAAGAGCAGAATGGAGAGAAATTCTTGGTCAAGAGTATTGCTAGTCAATCTGTGATGACACTGTATTGGGAAACATTGCTGTAGAAGGATCTGATCTTTGTGAGATCAGCAAAAGAAAAACTGAAGAGTCACTCTTGACTGGAAACTCATGAACTACTTTCATAAACAACAAAGAGAAGCCATTATCACAGGAACTAAAAATGTGATGCCAGGGCGCCTGGCTGGCTCAGTGGGTTAAGCCTCTGCCTTTGGCTCAGGTCATGATCTCAGGGTTCTGGGATCAAGGCCCGCATTGGTCTCTCTGCTCAGCAGGGAGCCTGCTTCCTCCTCTCTGCCTGCCTCTCTGCCTACTTGTGATCTCTCTCTCTCTCTCTGTCAAATAAATAAATAAAATCTTAAAAAAAATGTGATGCCTGCATAATGAAGTATGCATACTGCAGAGACCATGTCTTTATTGTATAATTTCAGGTATTTTGCTAGTGGTGAGTGTAAAGCAGGATAAGAGCTACATGCACAGCGGATGAGAGATAACAGTCTGAAGGTTCTCTGTGTTTAAGAAACCTCTAATATTTGTTATCCTGAGCTGGGAATCCAAGTCCAAAAAATTATCTTTGTTAGTTTTTACCATGTTATTTTAAATCTGGGATGAATTCTTTTCTCGGGGACTCTGAATTTATTAAGTTTCTTTAATTTCCTTACCACCTACACCAGGCCAGTTTTCCTGGGAGGACTTTGGAAGCATGAACCCCACAAGTGCCTCCATATTTGTGTCTTGGAACAAATGACAACCATTCTCCAATAAGATACCTCAGGGCAAAGTTCTGGTTGCACAATATTACCAATTATAACTTGATAAGAAGGACAGTTTCTTAATGTAATTACCACAAAATAACTTGCCATGAACAACATGGAGATTTAGTAAGAGTTGTTCAATTCTGGGAAAAAAGGGATCACAAGAATCAGATATTATTTTTAAATATTTCATTCACAAAAGTAGAATATATAAAATTGTTGTTTAGATAGCCTTACATATCGAGAAAAACAGAATGTAAAACCAAAATATATTCCAAACAAATAACCACAATAAATTTTCCTTTAGTTTATTCAGTCATTAATTGTTTCCTTCTGGATCCTGGGTTATTAGCCACATTGAGCCATCTACTTCTCAACTAAAACTGACTTCTAGATATCCTGATGGAGTCCACTGATATAGTCCGAAAGTTGTCTAAATGATGTCTTCTCGGAAGCCTATCCACAGAGTCTATTCTCTAAACTGTCGATATTCATCCAAGGTTTTAATTTTCCTAAAGATCTTAGAAATTATCTTCAAGCTCACACGCCGAAAAACATGATTAGTCTTGAAACAAAGCTTATCACAATAATGATTCAATTAAGATGAATAAAATTTATCTTTTGGTAATGGTAAGCATTACATCAGGGTAAAGTAAGCCTCTTTGATCAGTAAACCTATTTAAGTTTAGAAAAAACAAACTCAAGTAGAACAAAATATAAGCTTTTTTGTATTTAACATGGATGAATCAGAAGATGCAGGGTTTTTTTCATTATTAAACTAAGATTATTGAACTGATCCTCTTTGCTATAGAATTATTTTAATTATGTTAACCTGGAATATTAAAGCATTTTTGGGTTAGTAATTTTAAGAAAATAAATTTTAGATTTATACCTTGGGATAGAAAAGGATGACCTTTGTGAGCTGCATTTATCCCTCAGGCAAGCAGTTTGCTATGTCTACGTGGTACAAATGGGCCCCCATTAACTAAACCAGTAGTCTTAAAATTTTTTCCATACATATTCCCAGAAAATTTAAGGTTACGTCAAAATTTTTCTTATTATTTTAAAAATGTGGTGTGTCATATTATTAAATCTCCTTTTAAAATAAAATTGTCATATCACATTTTTAATATATCCAGTGGAATTAGAAGTGACATATGAAATCTGAAAGGAATAAGTGAATTCTGACTCATGAAGCGTGTTCTCTAAAGTTCAGGTCACCATGCCCTCAACTATCCTAAATTGCAGTAGGGGGTATTTTGGGTATTTTGCCCTGGACCTGCATTTCATATGTTCTACTATTAAGAGAGCAGTTTTTATGTAATTTGTGGAAATTTGCATCAAAAATAAAAGAAAGTATTGGACCAAAAGTAAATGGAACTTACAACAGGCATATTAATGATTGTCTTTTAATGATTGTCATTTATACAGTAGACTCCACATTATACTAAAGTTAGGTTGACCTAAATCTAGTAAGTTCAAGGTAGCAACATACACCAACAAAGATAAGCAGGATCATCAAAAATAAAAAAGCAGAGAAACAGTCTATTGGCGACAAGAAGCAGGAGTCCTACACCCAAATGAAATCATGCATACGGCTGTACATCACCCAGCAATCTGGTCACATGTAAAGGAAAGTACATTTCTTATGAATCAAACAAATCGCACAAAAATTAAATGATTTATTGGTCCATCCGAAAAAAACATGGAACTTTAAGCTCCTTTGCCTTGAAATCATACAAAGTATAATTTCATGCCATAGACACAAATGAGTAAGAGTCCTTACTTTCTTTCTAGTGAGGGTACTGAAAATGCTTTTCATAAATATTAAATATTCCAGTTCTAAAATTCATAGATTGACAAGGCATAGAGACTCATCAGGACCGGTGAACTGGATGAAATAAAGTGCTACCATCTTCAGTACTTCTAACTGTTGTTCTTAACCTTGTTCTCCTGAAACTCTGCTTTGACAATAGTTGAGGGATAGGAGAGAAGAACTTGCTAAACATAAATATCATCATTGCCACCACTCTGATCCACAGTGTATCTTGAATTCAGAACATATTTATATGGGTTAAAGTACTTTCTCATTCCAGGTTTTACCCTTACGAAAATTAGCAGTAAGGCAAAGAAAGACATAGTGATCTACTGCTGGTTCATGGTGACTGCATTAAAGAAGCCTTTGCCAGAATAAATATTTTGAAATGTTCCTTTGTTTGGCACTCTGAAGAGTTCACAACTGGCAATAGATGATAATAGTAAGATAGGGGAAAGTATGGCTTTCTTTTGAAAAATGGTAAGGGGGCAATTATGAAAGAAGATAGTGGGGAAAAAAATCACAGGAGTATTCCCAGGCAGATCAAAGTTAGGAATAAAAACATGGATTTAAGGATTTGGAAATAGATTGACTTAAAATCTTCCCGTGCTTACATACCTCTTGGAAAGTCTTCAAGACCCACTCCTGCAAGGTCCATCTATCACAGTGTGAAGAATATGGACTTAACTTGCTAAAATTATTGAGATAGCTTTAGTTTAATTTCCTAAAGAACTTTTAATAATGTAGTATTTTTAAATGAAATATTAAAAGCAAATATAATCCAGATATAAGTGCATCAACATGCAATTGAATTTTTGTTGAAAAATGACCAGCTAGTTCTAAAATTTATGTAGAAATCCAAAGGATCAACAATAACCAAGGCAATCTTGAAAATAAAGTGAAGGAAATGGAAGATATAAATTACTAAATATTAGGAGTTATGAAAAAGCAATGATAATTAAGACAATATAGTGTGGGCACAAGAATAAACAAACAGACCATTGGGACAGAAACAGACCTGTGCAGGTACAAGTCACCTCATATATGAGAAAGGTAACACTCCAGTGCAGTGAAGAAAGGATGTTTTAGGGTTGTTTTTTTTTTTTCATGGTGCTGTGTGATTGTGTCAAAAATTATGTGATTGACCCCCAACTACACACCACACACAATAATCATCTCTAGATGAATTGTGGATCTGTATGTGGAAGATAAAAACATAAAGTTTGCAAAAGAAAACACAGAGAATATCATCAGTAGTCTTGGGGAAGGCAAAGATTTTTAAAACATAACACAAAAAGTACTGACTAGAGAGGGAAAACAATGATAAATAGGACTATGTTAAAATGAACAATTCTGTTCATCCAAAGAAACTCTTGATGGAGTGAAATCGTGGTCCAAAAAGTGAGAGAAGTTATTTGAAATACAAATACCCAAAAAATGTGTGTGAATAAAATATACAAGGTGTCCATCAAAGTCAACAATAGAAAGGCAAATAACTTGAACAAATATTTTCATATGACAAATAAACATATGATGATGCTCAACTTCATTTGTCACTCAGAAGCAAATTTAAAACATCATGCAATACCACTTAATCCACAAAGTCCAAGAGGACTAAAATAAAGATTATATGCAAAACCAAATGTTGATGACAACAGGGTACAACCTGAACTTTCATATTCTAATGTGAGAGTATAAGTTACTACAATCACTGTGGAGAAGGTTGCAAGATTTAGCAAAGAAAAATAGAGAACACTGTTTATGGAAAAATATTTGTCAGTATATGATAAATGTGAACATATATGTTCAGTCAAATGACAAAGCAGTTACCTCTGATTTATATAACTAATAAAAATAAATTCATGTGAATCTTTTTCTAGGACTCTCTCAAGATGAATGAAGTCACAGTACTGGCATGATGCCAACCTTAGCTCTTACTACAGCACATCTGATCAAAATGTGAGAGAACCATGGAGCAGAAATTGTGAGCTTTTGTCTGCTGTTGCTAGGGAGAGAATATTTTTTCTCAGTCCCCATCTAGATTCCTGTGGACTGCAGTGTGCTTCTTCTTTCCATGGTCTAGTTTCGGTTGGGGTTGCTGGAATTGCCCATTGGGGGAACACATGTTTGGGTATTTTTGAACAAATTTTTGGACTCATCTGCTGCCCTTTTGTAGAGAATAGTTAGAAAATTAAATTTGTCAACCTGAGAATTATTGGAGAGGATTCCCCTGATCCTAGAACATTAATGAGAGCAGGTATTACATTTGAACCTAGTGATCTAAAGCTCTTTTATAATGTAATGACTTTATGTGGTACCAACAAAGACTTCATGAAAGCCAGCCATTGGGTAGGGGAACTAGAGATTAAGCTTTATGTAGTGTAAAGGACGCATTGTTGAACAAAAGAGAACTGAGTTTACCCAACCTTCTAAAGCATTAAACACTGTATGCCAGTCTAAAAAACCTTCTATACAAAAATTCTTCCAAACATCACATGAGTAATGTCTAAGTGATTTCAGGTGCAAGGACTGACATATTTCAGTTGAAATATCTTTCTTGACTATAGGCTAACATATTATGTGAATATTTACCTCTCTCTGAGTTACAGCAAATGTTCTGAGAGCTGAATACAGTTCATCAAACAGATCCCACTTTAGATGGTAGAACTAATGGTGCACTTTGGAAACCAGGTAATGTTTTCATTGTACTTAGTGAATATTCTGCTAATATCTGTACTTTTCATGTGGGAAAGGATTAGTAATGTTAAGACCTTTTTAAGTTTCTCGCTTATTCTAAATCTGGATAATTTCACAAATGCATCTCATGATAGTACTGCTAAAAAAAAGTACATACTTTAGAGATGTTTAATGTAAACCTGAAATTCTCACTGTAGGAAACCTGAATAACATTCTTATGCAAAACGTCCAATAATTTAGCAAGTGGGCAAACCCTTACTTTGCTTTTTTAAAATTAGAGGAACATATTTCAAAGTTATCCACTATAGTCCAAGTTAAATATCTTATCATCTACAACATTTTCTGAACTATTTTGGGCAATGATAAATGCTGTTTTCAAAACAGACTTAGTCTTATCTAAGCTAACAGTTTTATAGAGCATTTATTATAATACCATAAAAAAGAAATATACTGTTGAAATTTTTTAAAAGTTTGCTAATTTTTTAATTTTTAAATGAATTACTGTTTTTCTTGTGGTTGATCTTGGACGAAGAGAAGGAGAAAAAATCCCACAAATTTATAATGTGAGTATATATATATACTCCCATGTCACATCATAAATTTAAATTATTAGAATTGCTCACCTCAAAGCAATTTTACCAGGTTTGAGTTACAAAGTTAAGTTGCCAGATTAATTATATGGTTGCTTTAAAATTTAAATTCCTCATCATCTGGCAGTAATTTTAATTTGCCATTTAGAATAAATTCAACTGGGATTTGTGATGATGTGTTGTACATGTTAATTTTTTACCTTTAACTCTGCTTGCGATCATCTAGGGTGACTGATAGGAATTTTGGAGACAGAAGGAAAAAAACTCATCTTTTTTTGTTTTTTCAACATCATGCCTTTTGTGAGGATTACAAATTGATATGTCCTAAAATAAGAATTTAATAAGGAGGGCAATACTTTTTGTTTGCTATAAGAATAATGTATTGCTTAAAGCCAGGTTATCTTTTATTTCTGTAAGTATGAGGTATCATTATACCATGCAATTGATAAATGTCCTAAGATAGAAATTAAAAACTAAAATTAATGAATAAATAAATTCACGTGTTTACCCAAACACTATATAATGTTCATAGCAGCATTGTTTGTAATAGCCCCAAACTAAAAACAAACCCAAAGCTCATCAATAATTTAAATAGAGGGCGCCTGGGTGGCTCAGTGGGTTAAAGCCGCTGCCTTCGGCTCAGATCATGATCCCAGGGTCCTGGGATCGAGGCCCACATCGGGCTCTTTGCTCAGCAGGAAGCCTGCTTCCTCCTCTCTCCTCTCTCCTCTCTCTCTGCCTGCCTCTCTGCCTACTTGTAATCTCTCTCTCTCTGTCAAATGAATAAATAAAATCTTTAAAAAAAATAATTTAAATAGATAAATATACTGTGGTATCCTCATGAATTGGAATACTATGCAGCAGAGAAATTTAATGAAAGCCAAGTCCAGGTAACAATATGGAAAGTTCCATAAGCACAAAGTTCAGTAAATGAAACCAGATATAAAATAGTGCACACTGTAATATGCCATCTATGTAAAGTTCAAAAAGAGCTAGAGGTAATCTATGGAGTTAGAAGTTAAAATAGTGGCTACTTTGAGGAGGAAGGTGGAAACCGTGCATGGGGGCTTGTGTATTGCTTGTGTATTGCTGCTATAATTTTTCACTCAAGTAAGAGTTAGATGAGTGTTTTCACTTCGTGGAAATGTACTGAGCTTTGTACCTAGGAATTGTGCACCTTTTTGATTACATAATATACATCAAAAAGTTTGTTAGTTTTTTAAATAAAAATGTATGTGGAAGGATTTAAAGTACATGAAAACAAAGCCATTTATGTGAGAATGGGTTGGTGTAAACAAAGTTAAAATATTCTAACATCCTTGCATTGTCCAGAAAGAGAGTAAAACTACAAATTAACCAAACCCCCCTATTTCCAACTGACTTGTATAGCTGGTTGAGTTAATGTAATTAATCTCTATTACATATTTGGCTTCATTCTCTTACCTAAAGAGTAGACACTATCAAAATAGTTCAGGAAGTAGTATTTAGTACAGGCAAAAATTTGACATAAAAGTATGCTTTTTTAGGGTTTTAGGAATAGATTACTACATATCTCAGTCATTTCCAAAGGATACCTAACTTGGGCCAAAGGGAATTTTTCTATTCTGCTGTGAGACATTTTGTATAGAAATGGTGATTTTAAGTGAAATAAGCCAACCAGAGAAAGACAATTACCATGTGGTTTCACTCATATGTGTAACATAAGGAATAGTGTGGAGGACACAGGGGAAGGGAGGGAAAACTGAATGGGGAGAAGTCAGAAAGGGAGATGAACCATGAGAGACTCTGGACTCCAGGAAACAAACTGAGGGTTAGAGAAGGGAGGGGGCCGGGGGGATGGGGTAACCTGGTGATGGGTATTAAGGAGGGCATGTGTTGTGATGAGCACTGGTTGTTATATGCAACTAATGAATCGTTGAACATTACATCAAAAGCTAATGATGTACTATATGCTGGCTAACTGAATATAGTAACAAAAAATTAAAAAAAATAAAAAAGCTAAAAGGGAGATTTAACACTTCAGTGGTGCCCTAAGAATAGAGCAGCAGACCCAATTCTAAAGAGTCAGATATCTATAAGGCCAAGAGACAAAAAAAGAGATCAGCTTAGCAACGTCTAGATACCAAGGGAAGTTTACATGAGTGTTTCTTAGATACACAGATGACCCAGTCTCCTGAACCGATGACAAAGCTCAGGTGTACATGCATCGGCTTGACCCAGACCCTGCTGGCAGAATAAACTTGTGCTTGCTTCCATGTGTTTCTTATTTTCCCAGATATTGGTCACACTGGTAAAGATGGGAACACACAATTGCTACTTGTTATATTTTATATTTTATAAAATTATTATTTATACTGAATAAAAAATCTACTTCAATCAGAAACATAATTCAAGGAGGAAAATCAAACATAAATGAGACAAAGAAGTATAATGGAATTTGGAAACAAAACAAGTGAAATTCTCCTTATGGAGAGTAAGTTTCCTCATCTGAGAAAATGGGGATAATAATAAAATGCGTATTTCAAGATTATCATGAGAATTATATGAAATACATAAAGTTAAAATAAGGCTCCACAACATACTAGCTATATGACCTTGAACCAGTTATGAACACATAATCTCTCTGCACTTTAGCTTTCTCATCCATGAAATAAGAATATAGTGGTATTAAAAAAATAATATAGTGGTGTTTATCATTCATACAGTAATTTTCTTTTAAACATGTTAGTATAAATAGTGTGATGTACATACACGTGAAAATATATGTCTGTATATGTATTTTCACCTACATGCGTGGGATGCTTAGTTTGCTTTTGAAGCACCCTGATTCATGATCTATGCCACAGTGTGTTTGTTAATAACATATGGTTGTTAAAATAACTTTTCACTGGTGAAATACATTGTATTTAAGACAATGCGTCGGGCTAGATAATTTATGCATATCACTCTCCCTTTGACAGCATGAGCTATAAGAATCTGGAAAACTTAGCAGTCTATCTTTTGGAGGAATAACATTCCAGATCTAGAGCTCTATGTAGTCCTGTGTCTTCCACTTCAGAGTATTCCTGACCCAACTAAATGACTGGCTATTTCTCCCTTCAGAATATAGTCGGTTCTAGAGCTGATCCTCAGTATACTTTGCAGTATACTCCTCCTGGCAGGGTATCTTAAGAGTAGCTCAGCGTTCATTCTTAGCAGTGGGTGCCCAGGCCATGCTGGCTGTTAAATATTTAGAGCTTCACTCTCGCTCATGCCCAGATTGGAGCAGACGTTTATCCATAGGGCTTCTAAAAGCGCTGAACAAGAGAGGGGGACTTCATGAAGCTTACAACAACACTTTGCATGACTGCTTTCTTGCCTTCTTACAAATAAGTGTGTATTTGTTAGATTTTGGTTTAACAACTTGCATTTATCTCAGTTTATGACAGTGATATGGTTGTTTAAGTTTCAGAATACTTGCACATGTGAGATAAAGATACATGTACAAAACTGCATCAGCTTCAACAACTTTTCAAACTCTGGAAACACAGCCTTCCACCCAGATAAGAGCCACTTCTCCTCTCACCTCTTTTCTTGAGTAAAACTCTAATTAGTAAGTTGAGGAGGCAGGGAGAGGGGAAAGGGGATAGGAAACCAACCAAAGACAACAACACACCCTTCCCTGAATGTAGGCAGCTGCCAACTACAGCCCTTTGCTTGTGAAGTGAAGCAAAAGAAAACTGAATTGAGCCGAATATATTTTAATTCACTGACTCCAGATTGGATTTTGATGATTTAAAATAACTATAGGGGGGCTCCTGGGTGGCTCAGTGGGTTAAAGCCTCTGCCTTCGGCTCAGGTCATGATCTCAGGGTCCTTGGATAGAGCCCAGCATCGGGCTCCCTGCTGAGCAGGGAGCCTGCTTCCTCCTCTCTCTCTGCCTGCCTCTCTGCCTACTTGTAATCTCTCTCTCTGTCAAATAAATAAATAAAATCTTTAAAAAAATAAAATAACTATAGGAAAGGAAAGAAAAATAAAATCATATGAAAATGGAGACAAACCATAAGAGACTCGTAACTATAGGAGACAGACTGAGGGTTGCTGGAGGGGTGGGTGGGTATGGGGAGGGGATAACTGGGTGATGGGTATTAAGGAGGGCACGTGATATAACGAGTACTGGATATTGTATGCAACTGATGAATCACTAAATTCTACTCCTGAAACTAATAACATACTATATGTTAAATTGAATTTAAATTTTAAAAAGAAAAGAAAATAATTATAAGATTATTACCTAAGTGTGAACAGGGATGTCATGGAATCTGCCCAAGTTTCCACTCAAAACCACAGTAAATTTGCCTGCATTCAATACTTTTTAAAGGGATGGAAGAAAAAAAGATAAATTTTGTTTTAATTTCCTCAAAAATCCTTTTTAATGTGTAAAGTATTTCAATATTAAATTTATAAATATAAATTATTAAAATTTATAAATTAATACTAAGAATTATATTTCTTCTTATAACTGGTTTGATTGAGGTGACTCAACTCTTGAGTATATAATCATAAAATGGTTTTATTTTTCCACTATCATCTGTATTCTTTTGAAACTCCCTTTATCTCTTTCCACTATATGAAAGTACCTTTAATGTCATCTCTAATTTCATAGCACTTTCAGTTATTTTCAGTTATTTTTTTTAAATTTATTTATCTGAGAGAGAGAGAGAGAGTGCATGACTGGGGGGGAGGGCAGAGAGAGAGAGAGAGGAAGTAGACTCCCCACTGAGTGCAGAGCCTAACATGGGGCTCCATCTCATAACCCCTGAGATAATGACCTGAGCCAAAATCAAGAGTCCGATGCTTAACTGACTGAGTCACCCAGCACCCCTCATTTTCAGCTATTAAAACAGCTTCCCTCCCATCGCAGTAATGTTCTAGGACCTCCCTTATATATCATGATAGTAATGGCCACCAATACTTCTCAACCCCCCAAACCAGACCCTCTCTGATTGGGCCCTGGAAAATGTAGTAATTCCTGTACAGTTCAGTAAACTTGGTGATAACTATCAGTCCGTACCTCTTATTGTTGTATTATAACTTAAAAATCAGAGCTATTGTGCCCTTTGCTTTCTCTTTAAAAAACAATTTTTTCCCCAAACAGGACCGTCAATTGAACTTCCAGGTGCTTAGGAGCCATTGATGTATTTAAATAAAGTAAAATAAAAATTTAACCTCCTGATTTCTTCTTTTACTATCTCTAAGTCATAGAAATCAGAGAATGACCTGAAAGCCATCTGAATGAACAGTGTCACTCTCACATAACTGCCCGCCAGCCTTTGCTAGCACAAACGCAAGCAAGGCAGCTGCTGGCAGTCCCAGTTGTCCCTGGAACGTAACTGGGCTCTCTTGATAACCTAAAAGACCTTTTTCTAAGTAAATGAAGCAATAGAAGACCAGAGTTAAAGAATGATCATGTTGTTTGTCAAAATCAAAACTGCCATCTTCATAAGCCTTAGCAGTTCAGGGTTATTAGCATCATGTGGGATGATTGTCTACTAAGATTTCCATGGAGACTTAAAAGATCTCAGGACAGATTCAAGGCCATAAAACATTCATTATAACAAAACTGGATTTGATTCCATCTTATCTGAAAAACCATAGACATGAGATAAGGAGTTTTCATCTCCTATATCTTCTCTCTAGAGCTGATAGCCACTGATTGATGCCTCGTGAGACAGAAACTTTATAGCAAAGATTCATAAAGGCTTCCCTGCCTTCCTACAAAAAAACATTTCTGGTGGTCTCTGAGATCCCATTAGTCATTATAAAACAACAACAGAACAACAATAATTCTAGTGTCATTACTAAAGGTGTGTTTATGCATGTATGGTTGGAAACAATTGTGCATCCCATAGTCACGTTTAAGCCATAAAAACTGAAGCTCTCTCCCTGTATACGCAAATTACAACAAGTAATTTTGCATTAGTAAATTTCTTTGTTTTACTGTGCATCTGAATCAGTATTAACTCCAAGCTTTGAAAAATTTAAGGATGGAGAGACTATTATTCAGTAGCACCCCACTCATAGATATATGTAATATTTGGTCGATGTTACTAGATGGGAATGATGACACGAAAGATCCGCAGTCATAGATCATGTGCTAGAAGTATAGTTAAATGGATTTTTTTGGTGAGATAAGTAGGTAATTTTTTTCTTACGTGTAGTTTCTAAATTTCTACAGTGATCTTATAGGAACTGTTTTTATTTTTACTAAACAATTTTTATTTCTTATGAAATAGAGCAATTACCATGATCAATTTTCAAAAGAAGAAACCAGAAGCAGCTCAGAGAAAAAAAGGCACTAGTAGAATGAGCAGGCCCTGATTTCTCTCATTCCCAGGTTAGTGCTTTTTGGTCTCTACCATACCTTCTAGAACAATTTCTGAGACAATTAAGTTATGCCTCCAAAGAACTTAATGAGGGCACTTAATGAAAGAAATAAAAATACAGAACTAATTACCTGACATACCAGAGTAATTTTAAAGATTTACTTATTTATTTTAGAGAGAAAGTGTGAGGGGTGGGGGGCAGAGGGAGACGGAGAGAATCTCAAGCAGACTTAGTGAGTGCGGAGCTCTGAGGCAGGGCTGGATCTCACAGCCCTGAGATCTTGACTCCATCCAAAATCAAGAGCAGGATGCTAAACTGACGGAGCCACCCAGGTGTCCCTGATATACCAGGGTAATTTTAGATTTAGCTTTGCACCTCAGGTCTATCTTTAATTTACCAGTTATTTTTTTTTCTTGTATTCCAGCCAAATAATTTATGCTCTCACAGTTTAAAGTAAGGAGTCTGTTTAAGAGATGGCTCTTCAGCCTGTACATTTTTCTCTAGTAATTTACCTCTAGCCTCGACTTTTTTCCAGGATTTCTGTTAGGGGACATGCCTCTTTCTGCCTGTGGTCTAGATAGAATATCAAGGAGAAGTGAAACCACACGCCCATGGAGCAAACTAAATAAAGCTGTTTGTTTTTAAACACTTTATTACATCAATGCTAGTATCCTTAGATGAATATAATGAGATTAGCAATGTTTTGGTCACTGAAAAGATGAAACATTTCTGAAAAGTCACAAAACAGTGAAGCATGCAGATTAGGACTAGTGATGCTTTCATCTCTTTATGGAACATTCACGGCAAGCAGTACAGTACATCATAGGAGCCTTTACTGCAGCTCTATAACTTCTAAACCGCGGAGGAGAGATGAGGCAGACATCAGAGGAAATTTCCAGGCAACTGCAGTCAAACATTATCCAGGAAGCTGCAGGTAGGACAGCATTACATGAAAGCTCAAACTTGCTTCAAAACCTGGCCTATTGAAGTATACAATTCAATTCACATTTTTTTTAACTTATAAGGAAATTACACACATTTAAGAAACTGTTCTCTATGTTGTTTCCCAATCCAGGTATTTGTAGTCTTACAGAAAACTTTGTATTAGGCTGCTGTTGGCTGTTTTGTTACTTAAAATATTAAAACCTACTTTCATTAAAAAAAATGAGAGTGACATATAGAGTCACAGTTTAACAGAAAGGTAGCTGACTTGAAATTCTGAATTAGGAATGAAAAAAGGTGTACAAGGTCTCCTTTAAAAAAAGCATAATGGTATAGATATAAATGATGGTTTAGTAACAACCATGAATGTAATAATATAAAGATGCCAGTGTTTTAAGATCAAAGACTGACAACAGACTAACTCTAAGAAATCAGCTATTTTAGTTCATTAAAGTATTTTTCACAGCTGCTATGATGTGTCTGGCACTGATTCCAAATTTATCCAGCAATTCACTAGGTTTCCCACATTGAGGCACTTCTGACACTGCCAGCTGAAGAACCACGATGTCAGGCTCCCTAGAGACAGCTGCACATACAGCTTCTCCGATGCCACCTTCCCGGTAGTGATCCTCCACTGTGATAATCTGGCCACCTGTAGCTTTTGCATTGGAGATGATGTTGGCAGCATCCAGGGGTTTAATGGTAAATGGGTCAATGACACGTATAGAAATACCTTGTTGAGAAAGACTGTCAGCAGCTGCTAAGGCTTCGTGCAGAGTAACTCCAGCTCCAATAACGGTGACTTTGTCATTGACACTCTGGCGGATAATTTTGGCCTGTCCAATCTCAAAATTTTCTTGTGGGGTATAAATAACTGCAGTTTCTGGCTCGCTGGTCCGAATGAAGCACATTCCTTCGGTATTGGCAGCCAGATAAACAGCATATTCTGTTGAGATAGCATCACTTGGATAGAAGACAGTGCAATTGGGAATGCTTCGGAACATGGCTAGATCTTCCAGGGCCATGTGGGAGGGTCCATCTTCACCAGTGGATACCCCACAGTGGGAACCAATAAAATTGACATTGGTTTGAGATATGGCTCCCATCCGTATCTGATCAAATGCTTGGGTCAGAAACGCAGCAAATGTACTGACAAAAGCAATGGTTCGACCACGTGTGGCACAGCCTAGTGCCACACTCACCATGTTTTGCTCAGCGATAAAACACTCAATAAAACGCTCAGGATGCTCTTCGTTGAATGTCTCAGAAAAGGTGGAGTTCTTTGTGTCACCAGCCAAGACAATAACTCTTTCATTTGCATGGCCCAGTTTAGCCAAAGCCAAACTGTGTGCTTTCCTAGTAGCTATCCTGTCTCCAACCACATAATCAGGCAGACAGGTCATTTTCGTATTCTTCAGGTTAATTTGAGGTGAGTCTTCAATGGGAGGTTTTGGTGTGAGATTCCTGTTGGTCTGTATCTGACTCTCAATTAATTTGATGATTGCATCTACTCTCTCTTTTGGCATCGGCTTTCCATGCCAATTTTCTGCATTCTCAATATTTGGAATACCTCGGCCCTTGAAGGTCTTCGCCACTATGGCAGTGGGCTTGTTCTTCACTTGAGCTGCTTGCCAAAATGCTTGGCATAATGCCTCCACGTCATGGCCATCCACTAAGTAAGTATTCCACCCAAAGTCTTCACAGCGATTCTGATAGATGTCTGTGCAGTGCTCGAGGGGCGTGACTCCACTTTGCCCCAAGCGGTTCACGTCGAAGACTGCCACCAGATTGTCCAAACTGTAGTGCGAAGCAAAGGCCAGAGCCTCCCAGACAGAGCCTTCTGAGGATTCGCCATCCCCCATGAGGCAGAACACCCGGTAGCTGGCCTTGTCAAAGTACTTGCCAGTATACGCCATTCCACACGCGGCCCCTAATCCTTGCCCGAGCGATCCTGTCGCCACGTCAGCAAACGACAGCCTCGGGGTGGGATGTCCCTCCAAGTCACAGTGAAGCTTCCTCAAGCTCAGCAAGTCGGATTCGCCGATGCTGCCCAGCTCGGCCCAGGCCGCGTAGAGGACTGGAGCTGCATGGCCCTTGGAGAGGACGAATCGGTCGTTGTCGGGGTGTTCGGGCTCTGTGCGTTTATGCCTCATGGTGTGGAAGAAGAGCACGGCCATGATCTCAGCCGCGCTGCAGCACGACGTGGGGTGGCCAGAGCTGGAGGCACACGTGGCCCTGATGCTGTGGATTCGCAGGCGGTTGGCCACGTCCCGCAGCACCTGCACGGTGCTCGCATCGGGCTTGGGGTCATCGGCCATGACCGCACTGTCGCCGCCCTCCTCGGAGCGGAAGCTGCCGCTGCAGCCCTTCACAGTTCTGCCGTGTGACCACCACGCCCCGGGCCAGCCCCCTTCAGGAAACGAGCTCTGCCAACGGCCACCGCGCCTCGAGAGGCGTCGCTGTGTCCCTCGCGACCCAAGGCCACACTCGGGGGCCCCGTGCGCCTCTGCTCCTTCCGCACCCAATAGAATGGATTTTTTATATTAGTTTTGTCACTTTCGTGTTTACCGTTGTGAAAAATAATCAAATTTCTTTACCCTTGCCTCATGTTGTACGTTCAAAAGCGGTCATGATTACTTCCATGTGCTATAGGAGGCTATTTATGAGGTTGTGCTTTTCTTTTAATGAATTCAGCATATAGCCAAGAGTACAAAGAAAGTCTTTACTGAGCAATAATAGAAATGACCCAAAGTCGCTTTCAGTCGAACCAATATGGCAACACTATGCCTACAAAGACTTTCTCAGAGCAACTGAGAATTCTGGCTCTGGCTCACGGATAGAAGTACAATGCCTTATTTGACCAAAACTTGCAGGAAGAACAAATCTAAAACCACTCCATGGTAGAGTATTTAGTACTGCAATTTTCCCAGTAGACCCTAAAATACCATAACTGTTACTACAAGTAATTTTTAATACAAAGCTAATGTACCTACAATCGTTGTAAAACTAAATTTGTAACATTGAGCTCTTCTAGCAGTTAAGGGTCATTGCATGTCATCAGAAAAACAAAAAATCGACAGTATATTCTTTTTCATGTTGTGATGGTAAGCATCTTAATTCTTGAGCAACTTAATATCGACTTGACATCGAAATCATGACATAGAGAATCACAATGAAAACAAAATTATGCTTGGGTTCCACCTTAAAATGAGTAATTTGAATTTATGGGAGTAGACTCTGGAAAGCTATACACTTTTCAATGTGGCTCTTGATTCTAATATTTAGTTGAAGTCAAGAACAGATAAAATCCAGATAGACTAGTAATTCTTAATATTGGCTGTAGTTTAGAATCATCTGGGAATTTTTTTAAAAAACCCATGTCCAGGCTGCATTTCAAACAAATTAAATCAGAATTTCTGGTTGACAGGTATAGGTATCATTAATTTTAAAAGCTTCCTAAATCATTTCAATGTTCAGTCAGGCTGTGAAAACTAACTCAGTGTGGTCTTGCTACTTTTCATATTCTCTTACATTCTATCTCAGAAAAATATTCCAACTATTATTTGCCACTTGAACTAATTCTATCATTTTAATTTTTAAGGATACATATTAGAGTAAACCATCATGGTATGACATTAACTAGATCTTAAGATTTCCTGAAGGAATGCTGGAGTTGGAAAAGTCCTTAGGGTCATCTTGGGCTCTTTCCTGCTCATGCTCTTAGCAAATTAATGTTGGTTTATCTTTTTTAGACAAATAAAGGAAGAGAAAATAAAAATATTTGATTAGGCTGAGAGTAAATATGAGAATTAGAAAAAAAAGTATTCATAGCATCATGATAGCACGCTGCTATGGGCTGACAGGAAAGCAGTTATAATATAAACAAAGGTAGCTCACCATTATTTTGGCTGAGGAGAGCTCTAATAAATCCAAATAATTGGTAAACAACATAGCATTAAAATGATCTATGAGGCAGTGTCCACACGAAAAAAAGCATGGGAGATTTAGGAACTACTTAACATTTCAAGTTCCCCAATATTTCCATTCATTTAAAGTATTGCATAACTATTTCCCAAAGTATTAAATAGAAAGTTATTAACACTAGTATAGGTCAATTTTGTTAAGAAAAGAATGTCATCTTGGAGATTTAATACCCTAAATAGCAAATTTCCCCTTGTCATTCAACGAGACTGTGTGGATTTTTTACACTACAAAGAAAATAATATTTTATAAATTATCTATAAAACATTTTAAAATGTTCTTTTTTAAACTCTTCCTTTTTTAAAGAAAGGTCTGGAAAGTTAGATATAAATTTTTAATATTTTCTTTAAGCATGCAATCCTTTAAAATATATATTAAAATATACAATTGGAAATAACCACTTAAATATGAAGTATACATGATTTGATTATGCAAAATCACCCAATGTGGCTATGAACACATTTTAGTCAAATAAATCAAAGAAATGATGCCACCTTCTATTTCTTCATTTAGAAGAGGCTATTATTGACAAAAGGCCTGCCAAAAAATTTGAAACTGACATGTTAAAATTTAGTTGTTTTGGAAAAAGTCCATCACTTATTTTAGAGGTCATTTTGGAATCTTTCTGCAAAATAGGAAGAAATTATGTATTGACTTTAGCTTATTCACACCAAGTAGGGATTGGCAAACTCAAGTGCCTAATGGGCTAGGAGATGAATGTAGGATGTAAAATAAGAGGATTGGATTAGTTTATGACAAACTGGAGATACAATCCCACCTAAAGATACTGAAAATTAAAAAAGATTGTGAACATTTTGCTGGACAAAAAACCCCACAGAAACCAAAAAACCTATCTTTAGTCTGCTGATTTTGACTATGATTTTAAGGCTGTTAAAAATAAATTAAATGTATTGTTTTTTCTCATGGTATGGAAAAGTATTTGTGGTACTTCAAATGAAAATAAAACCTAGCAGGATCACCATACAGATAGCTGCAGAGTGAAAATGTAAATAGCAGGAACTGGTAAGTACAAATTTCTAATGGACTGCAGTAGAGAAAATGAAACATACAACAGATTACTGATTACTTAAGAGTCCACACTGATTTGTGAAAATATACATTTTTGCTATGTGAGAGTGAGTTATTATTTAGAGGTTAGAAACACGGAAGTTTCACTTGTATCTTACCTGCACTGTTGAATTTTGTTAAAATGGAATTATATAAAAGAGACACACAGGCTGACTTCATCTTTTTTCTTTCATTGTTTGAATTTCATTAGTTTAGTAGGTTGACTGTGGAGCAAGTGACGGTAAGATTCTCGTGTTAAGGAAGGAAGATTCTTGGTGCTCTACTTTCTTGAATTATTGCTTTGAAAAGTATGACAGATACTATTATTGTCTATCAGACTTTTCCTATAGTTTAAAGAGTTTTTATTTTGGGGAGAAGGGAGGCAGGCAGTAACATATTTAGGAAAGTAAATGCAAAGTGATTCTTAGGTGAATAAATCCTGGGACTATATCAGACAACATTTGACTATAAGTTAACAATACTGTGTTTTGGGACATGTGGGTGGCTTAGTCAGTTAAGTGTCTGCCTTTGGCTCAGGTTATGATCCCAGGGTCCTGGGATGGAGTCCCACATTGGGCTCCTTGCTCAACCTGGAGCCTGCTTCTCCCTCTGTCTGCTCCTCCCCCTGCCTGTGCTCTTGCTCTCTTTCTGGCAAATAAATAAATAAAATCTTAAAAACAAAACAAAAACACTGTGCTTTATATTGAAAGTTGCTAAGAGTGCTCGCTTCGGCAGCACATATACTAAAATTGGAATGATACAGAGAAGATTAGCATGGCCCCTGCGCAAGGATGACACGCAAATTCGTGAAGCGTTCCATATTTTTTTTAAGAAAAAAAAAAAAGAAAGTTGCTAAGAAAATAGATTTTAAAAGTTTTCACTACACAGAAAAATGTAACTAGGTGCAGTGAAAGATATGTTAACTAATCTTACCATGCTAATCATTTCCCATTATATACAGTGTATTAGACTATTACATTGTATACCTTAAATTTACACAGTTTTGTCAATTATATCTCAATAAAGCTGGGGGGAAAATAATGTGCTTCTCTGTTAAGCCTATTTTATCTTAATCTGGTTTCACTGATTATTTTTTTCTGTTCTGCTTTATGAAATAGCTAGTAATTTAGTAGTAGTGGTGGTGGTGGTAAATGGGAGACATTATTTTGCAGTGCTAGATTTTACTTTGTTAAAGTCTTTTAAAGAGTGTTGGATTTTGTTCTACCGGGCAGCTTGGTGAGCTTAAGAATTTTAAGTTTATTAAGGCAGACAGTAGACTTCACTCTGGTGTTAGTTTAGCTCACACAAAAACATAGCTTCTCTGAGGTTTCTCCACTGAAGGCCCTGAGTGTCAATATGGGTTCTCCACTCTCGCTCAAGACTCAGATGTGTCTCAGCTCTATGTGAGCTCTCGGAAATGTTTGATTTATTACTCCCAAGTTGTCACTTGCCTGGCCTTGTAGAAGTCCACCTTATGCAAGGATACACCTTTGAAGATGTCTGGAGGATCCTCGCTTTGGCAACACATATACTGAAATTGAAGATTTCTGGAGGTTCTTCTCCAGGCAGTTTCTGTCTTGCAAGCATTCTCCCTCCAAAATTCTAGCCAATTCAGCCCCTGGAGCTCCAGCCTCTCTTCCCTTACCTCACAAGACTGCCTTGCTCTGTGTAAGATAGTCTTTCCTGTAACGCTGTCTGGAAAGTGCCTCCAGGAAGATGATATGGCTCACCTCGTTTGTGTCTCTTCTTCAGGTATAATAGTCTTGTGCTGTCTGTTTTCCAACGTATGAAAACTTATATAGTTTGCCATGTATAGTTTGTCTAGTTTTCTAGTTGTTTACAGCTAGAGGGTCTCATTTGAATTACTCTCATCACCTCGACAGGTATTTGAAAGTGCTTTGAATGTTCATACCTTATATGGGGCAGAAACTCTCCAGATAACTACAACCAAACTACACCATTCTCTATTGTCTTTCACATAGTGACATTACCACTCTGACCCCAAAGACTTTGGAGTTTGGGATTCCTATCTGTACTACTTATTGCTAATCATTTTGGTGTCATTTAAAAAATATGTCCTCCAGGGCGCCTGGGTGGCTCAGTGGGTTAAAGCCTCTGCTTTCGGCTCAAGTCATGATCTCAGGATCCTGGGATCGAGGCCCGCATTGGGCTCCCTGCTCAGCGGGGAGCCTGCTTCCCCCTCTCTCTCTCTGCCTGCCTCTCTGCCTCCTTGTGATCTCTCTCCCTCTGTGAAATAGATAAATAAAATCTTTTAAAAAAAATGTCCTCCAAAGCTCAGTCTAATAAAATCTTCATTGTTATGAAATTCTTAAAAAAAAATCACTTTGTTACAGTCAGTTGAATTTTCCAGACTTAGAACTGCTCTGTTAGACACACAAAGAAATTTTGCATTTGAATGGTTTTAAATTAAACTCTCTAAAACACATCAACTATATCTATCTTTCTTCTTATAAAGGGTACATGAAACATTAACCTTTTCTTTGATGACTAATGGTCATCATTATAAATACTGGCTATTATACTTTATTGAAATTCAATCAAATAAATCAAAATAACTATTGAGAATGATGTCTGAGGAAGGTTATTTCAGTGTCTTTGTTTAGAATAAATGTTCAATTTTTATTACTGTATTGTAGTATATTTTTCAAGTTATACGGCTGTGGTAACAAAATAACCATATAAAAAAGGGAAGTAGCTCAAGGAAGATTTAAGTTCATTTCTCCTACATATAAATGTTCAGAAGACGGTGGAAGGTTGGCCTTGTCAGGCAACTCTGCTCAATGGGCCTTAGAAAGTCCCACATTCTTTCTGTCTAACCAGTCAGTCCTTCAGGTATTGCCTCATCTGCAAAGTTGAGAGTGAAGATTGCCCTGTCCACTTCCTCTCCCCATAGGAAAGAACAAACAAACAAACAAACAAAGATAGAAGAAAGGTAATCAATTTCTTTTACAGGGAGTGACCCAGAAACCATAAATTTCACTTCTTATATTCCATTGGTGCAAGACATTGCTAGACATACCCAACACTGAGGGATATTGGGAAATGTAGCTTCATAGCCATCGCTCTGTCAAAAATTAGGGTAGGGGGTTATAATACTAAAACAAAAGGAAGAACCGATACTGGTAGACAATTCAAAATGTCTACCACATATTAATATTTAACTTTGGCTGTGTTGTGTACACAATCTTGTAATAATGTTTATTTACAGTGTTTTCAAGTTCAAAACAGTTCATCTTCAAAATAATATTTTCCATGCTTAAAAACCAAAATAGATTTTGTTCACTAAATAGTAACAATTTATTCATCTCTTTTTTGCATACCTGACAGATAATAGGCTTATGTAATGCTCTGTAGGCGAATCAAAGATGGTTCTTGTCCTCCAGACAGTGGACTTCAATCTAATAGAGGAGATAGGGAGGCACACACATACTTGGAGTAGATGCTTATGGGTGCCAAGTGTAAAACCAGGGCAAAGGAATGCTCTCAGCTAGTAACCAGGGAAGGTATCACCAAAGAAGTAATCTTCAACCTATACTTCGCAGAATGGGTAGAATTTTGGTTAGTGTAAAGATGAGAGGACGTGAACAGAGTTATGAAAGCAGAAAAGAGAATTTCTAATCTGACAGGAAGAAAAGATTTATGCTGAGAAACAGTGAGGGGGAAGGCAAGAAGCCTGCTCTTGAAAAGACCTTGAAACAGAGCCAAGTAGATTATTTCTCAGTCTTCCTTTGTTCTCTTGCTTTTGGGTCAAGGCTGCTACAATAGAAAGATTTTCATTATCTGAATGTCTTCGTCATTCTAATGCTTTAGAAAATTGCTTTGATAGTGTTAGGAAAGATAGACTTGGAGAAAAAATAAATGTAGGGAAGGTGCAGCTATCGCAACACTACACAAGCCAGTTGATAAAGGACTTAAGTAGGGAGTTCTTCGTATTGTTAGCTCCATAAAATATATATATAGTCCTGAACATTAAATTAAATGCAAGCAAGTGGAATTATTTGACAAGACTGAGAACAAGAAGTGGAGAAAGCAGTGCATCTGCTTTGGTGAGTGTTTAATGAGTCTATTGTAGCAGAATGGCTTGAACAAAAAATTTACTGTCTTACAGTTCTAGAGGCTAGATTTCCAAAATTAATGTGCGAGTAGGGTTGATTCCCCTGCGGGCAGTGAGGGGAGGATCTACTTCAGGCTTCTGTCCTCGGCTTGTAGACAGATGTCTCCTCCCTGTGGCTCTTTATATCTTGTTCCTTCTATGCATGTCTGTGTCCAAATTTCTCCTTTTTATAAAGACACTTGTTGTATTGGACTAGGGACCATCTTAATGATCTTGTTTTAATGTGATCATGCCTGGAAAGACTATCTACATGTAAGATCACACCCTGAGGTAGGAGTTAGTACAGCAACATATCTTTCAGTGGGGGCACAATTCAGCCCATATTGCACTGTAGCAGCATAATTCCCATATTCTCACGGCATCCTCCCTGTGTGCACTGCCATGTGCAAATTAATCTTTTTGTCAGGGATGAATCATATTGAATTAGGGGCCCACCCTTCTCCAGTAGCGACCTCATCTTACCTAATTACATCTGCAATGGCTCTATTTCCCAGTAAGGTCACATTCTGAGGTACAAGGGGTAGGACTATCACACGATAAGGCCACTTTCTGAGGCACGAGGGGTAGGACTATCACACGATAAGGCCACATTCTGAGGTACGAGGGGTAGGACTATCACACTTGCAGCCTAGACATGATGATTAGCCCTTTTATTTCATTTGCATTAACACATGTCTAATGACACCACAATCTTTGATCACTTTAATCATGAAATTCAGCGGTTCTCAATCATCTTTTTTAATTGGAAAAAAGCTATAAAATACACTGGTTTCAAAATTCAAACACTGTAGAATAAAGTAAAAATTCATTTTCTGAGCAATTCCAACCTCAATCTTAAGTTCATTAACTACCAACAATTTATTGCGTATCCTTTCAGATATTTTCTATGCATGAATAACAATACACACAACATTTTTCCACATAGGTACATATAGACTGAAATCATTCTTTAAAACAGCAGCAAATAATTGTTACATATTTAACTACTGTAGCAAGTTTACGGATATGACCAGGAGATGATAGTAGCACACAAAGAGCTTTACTTGGCAGGAGCTTTGACAGATTGGCATTGTGAGGGGAGTCTTTCAGCTCATGACATCTCCTAAAGGCAATGGTAAAGGTCATTACCCAGAGTGGGAAGAGGGCGATTAGAGACAGGTGCCTAGGTGATGTCAATCACCAGCTTGTGGGGAGACTCTAAGTCTAAGAACTCTGAAAGGTAGGAGTAGCTTGGGGTCTTTATAGCACCAGGGTTTATCTTACTTATGGTCAACATATTTCCGGTGATGGTTGGGTACCCCAAGCAAGGAGGCTCTAAATAGTTTTAAAAAATCTCCTTTTGGGGGGCACCTGGGTGGCTCAGTGGGTTAAGCCTCTGCCTTCCTCTCAGGTCATGATCTCAGGGTCCTGGGATCGAGTCCTGTGTCAGGCTTCCTGCTCAGGGGGGAGCCTGCTTTTCCCCCTGCCCCTCCTTCTGCTTGTGTGGTCTCTCTATCTCTCAAATCAATAAATAAAATTTAAAAAAAATCTCCTTTTTTGAACTGTGTTTCAAACAATCAGATGCATAAAAATTTGAGCTTGACACCACCTGGCTTTTGATTTCCAGGTCCCAGGCTGTTGTGGAGGTGAAAAAAAAAAAAGGCCCATATACAGGGGCCGTCTTTAAACCATTTACATAACAGCTCCCTATTGAAAGACATTTCATAATCTTTCCCCAGCAAACATTGTCACAAACAGGTCAAGAGAAAAATTATACCGTGTATAACAAAAGGCTAATTTTACTAATATAATCAGTATCTCTAAATATAAGTAGGATAAAATGATAAAGTAGCGCAGGCTACTCTGAAATCAACCCTGAAAAATGATAGAAACAGGAAGGGATTGTCAGTGGGAAGTAAAATCACAACTCTGAGAATCCCTAGGAGGATGGGAACTAGCAAATGATGGGGTGGGAGGCAGGCAGAGAACAAGAGCAGTTGCCTGGAGGATCTGGAGAGGGTGTAATTTTAGCTCCTGTCTCTCCTACTTCACCTTAGCAGTGTGGAACATCACTGGCCTCCCAGTATCGTGAGGCCCTGGCAGGGAAGGCGAGCCCAGCTAAAGTAAGGCTCTGTTGAAAACAGGTGCGGGAATGTCGGTCCATGCTGTCAGACCTTTGTGCTTCTTGGCAGCAAAGGCTGTGCTGTCCCTGAAGCTCTCTCCTCTGAGACTTGACCCTCCTTGTCTTCAAATTTTCCAAGGAGGACACAGGTGCGGCATGACTTTCAGTACTTCCCAATACACATTGTAGGACAAGAGAGCTGATTCCATCAGGGAAATGTGATGTCACGGGTTCAAGAAAAAGACAGACCTAAGGAGAACAACTGCTTGAAAATAATGTTAAAAAAAATAATTAAATTGAACAACACATACCACATAAAGCATACTTATTGGAATGGATGAACCAAAAATTTTTTTAAAAAGATTATATTTATTTATTTGACAGAGAGAGGGAGCGCAAGCAGGGGGAGCAGCAGCAGGTAGAGGGAGAGCTGTGGTGAGCAGACAGCAAGCTGACAGGGTTGGGTCTTAGGGCCAGGTCAGGGACCAGCCTTACCCACCATCCTTCACCCCTAAAGTGCTGCCCTAACCGCAGCTTGCAGAAGCATGTAAACCACATAGCAGGAAGTAGGCCTAGAAAAGCAGCTTTGCCTTTAAGCTAGTTGATCTGACGCAATGCAGTGTAATAAATAGAGCTGAATGAGTAAACTGTTATTTACCGGGTGATTGTTCTATTGAATTGTAAATACAATATTCCAGGTGACTCCATGTGATTGTACTGTGCTTGAATCCTATAAAACTGCGGCAAAGAGTAAACGTCGTCTTAGCAGCATTGGCTGTGACCCTCCTGATCCCATCCTTTGTGTCTCTTTCTTTATCATTTCCACTCCCGAACTCAGGTTTCTCTGTTCAGTCAAGACTGGTTCCTTGGCACAGAGAGAGAAGCAGATTCCCCTCTGAGCAGGGAGACTGATTAGAGGCTCCATCCCAGGAGCTGTAGGAATGTATAAACTTTATCGTTCTTTAAAAGGAAACAAATTTTGATCTTCTTGGTCTCAATTATATATGTATTTTTTTCTATTTCAATAATTTCTGCTTTTTATTTTATTTTATTTTAATTTTTAAATTTATTATAACTTTTTAATTTTATTTTATTTTAACTTCAGCTTTGAATTTCTTTTTTTGTTTATTCTGGATTAGTTCATTAATTTTCAGCCTTCTTCTCTAGTATTTATACTAAAACTCCAGTACTTACACGAAATGAGATAATTACTGCTTCAGGTGTATCAGACAAACTCAGATATGCAGTATTTTGTTATTTTTTCAGCCCCAAGTATTTTATAATAACCATTATGATTTCTTCTTTAACATATGACTTATTTGAAATTATAGCTCTTAATTTCTAAATATACGGGAATTGTCTAGCTACCTTCTTGTTGATTTCTAGTTTAATTGTGTGGTGGTTAGAGAACACATTCTGTAGGATTTCAGTCCTTTCGGATTTGTCTAGACTTGCTTTCTGGCCCAATATATGATCATTTTGATAACTATTTAATATATGTTTGAAAACATATATGTTCTTAAAAGCACTGGAAGCAGTATTCGGATCATATCCATTAGTACAAATTATATTAGGGTCAAGTCTTTCAAATCATTGTTAGTATTTTATCAGCTTGTTAAATTAATTATTGAACAAAAGTAATTTCCCAACAAGGCGATTTGTTTTTCTACTACTCCTTGAAATTTTATCAGGTTTTCTATTATATATTTGGAGCAATGGTACTAGGTAAATATAAATTTAAAATGGAAACTTTTTTATCATTAAGAAGTTACCTCTACTTTTTTTGATTTTGTGTAACATTCATATATTTATACTAACATTCTTTCAGTTAATTTTTGCTTAGCATATGTTTTTCAATTTTTTATTTTTAATTGTTCTGTTTCCTTATATTTTAGATGCATCTCTCAAAAACAGGACACAGTTGTATGTTTTAAATCCAGTATGAAATATTTATTTTTTACTTGGGAGCAGTTAGTTCATAATTATTGTTATATGGATTTAAATCTACCACCATTTTTTTGTTTTCTACTTTTCCTAATGTCTTATGTTTCTTTTCCCCCTTATTTCCTTGCTTTGAGTTGTCTGAGTATTTTTTAATCATTCCATTTATTTTCTCTACTTGTTTCTATCCTATTCAAAGTTACATATCCTGTTTCTATTATTTTAGTGGTTGCCATATAAATTATACAAGTGTTCTTATTGTATCAATATCTAATGCCAATCATTACTTAACCCCTACACACACACACACACACACACACACACAGATACATCTCTCAGTATATTTGTTAAAGCACAGGACACTCTAAAGATGTCTCTAAACTATGCTCAGTGTTTATTGGGTCATGGGGGCATTGCATTGGAGGGGAGGAGGGGAGATTCATTCTACTTATCGGAGTGGGGTATATCACAGTAAATCATGACCAAATGTTAGTCATCATTGTTATCGGTAAGCTTTCTTTGTATAACTCAATTTTGCATTTGCTACAGAGAATTTTGAGCATGATGTCTTGCTCATCGTCAATATTATTTAGGGATTGAGTATGAATGGGGAAAATTAAGTCTTTTATTTTCAAAGCCCAAATTAAAATGAAAAAAATCTCAGGATATATGGTTTGTTGAGTTGTTAGCAATTTGAAATTTAGGAATGGGGTAGGAGCAGGTATAGATTTTGTGATTAGTAAAACAATTAGCAACAGCTGAAACAGCCAGAGTAAGAATTGAATGCTTACTGGATTGCAGTAACATAGCCCTCAGGAAGCTGACTGGCACTGGGCTAGACTCAGGGAATGAGGTAGGGAGGGTATAAGTTGTATCATAGGAAATTGTTAGAGCATGGAAGTACAGTGTAAATGTTTTGGATTAATTGGAGTTTTCAATAGATTAATGTCTCTATAGCATATATTGCAAGGATGACCTTCATGGTGTAGATTCACATAGAATGCATTTTCATACACTTGAAAACCATTTGAAAATGCCTTGCCCCTAGATTCATGGATCTTCTGGTCACAAATTCTTGTTTACAATTTCATCTATTTTTTTTGAATGGATATATTTGTTGATTAAATACATGTACCTGCACATACCTCCCAAGGCACACTCAACTTCACCCTGCCTGTGGCTTCTTCCCATGCCTACTTTTCTCTTTCCATTCAAATGACAAATTCTCTCCTTGACCACACTCTGCTCAGGCTCTCCAAATTCTTTTTCATCTAGGCCTGGAATTTTAGATTTCCTGTTCTTCTTCCCTGTAGTGTTCAATTTTAGCAAGAAAGTCAGTCTAGCTAGAGTCCCCAATTCTTCATGTCTGGTCAACCTTGATATCTTTATCCAATCAGTTTCCTGATCGTCCACCATCTTCCTGGTGATGCCTGATCACAGTGGACTGAGTATCTCAAGAATTTTGTTATGTTGGTTTAGCCGGAATGCCCCCTTACTCCTGATGTTTCCTCTTAGTAATTTTCCATCCACCACCCCTCACCTTGTTCCTTGGCTATAAATTCCCACCTGCCCAAGATGTATTCCCCACTGCAAGCAGTGATCCTTATACACATGGCACCCCCCCCTTGAATAAAGTCTGCCTTACCATCCTTTAACAAGCCTCTTGAATAATTTTTTTTCTTTAGTATCAGTCTCTGCTCAACTCTTTTTCAAGAGGATCTCAGAGACAACCACGTGTAAAACAACTTTTCTGCCTATCCCACCCTCTTTATTTCCTTCCAAGTAATTACACTATTTGAAATAATAATACTAATTTTATTTATTTATCCAATTTATTTACTAACACTTGGAGTATCCCCAAAGTCTGGCACACAGTAGACAATCAAATATTTGTCGAATGCATATAGGGTCCGTGGAATCCTAACAAATACAGGTAAAACACAGACTGTTACACCCTGTGAGAAGAAAACAAACAAAAAACCCTAGGTTGGAAGGGGCCTTGGATATGTAGAAGGGTCCTTAACGGGTGAAGAAACAGACTCAGTGGGGGGAAAGCCTTGCTCAAGGTAACGGAGGTGAGCAGAGGGCCTTTTGCCATACTAGGACTTGGGCCATCTCCTAACAGTCTAAGAGCCAGGGGGGCAGCCGCTGCGAGGCAGGAACCTACAAAAACGAGAGCCTCCAGGGAAGGTGCTGTTCAGCTGGGGGCTGTGCATCAGGGCAGATGATGCAGGAGATCCGGGCCTGGGATGCCACTAGCCAGGAGCGTCTAGCGTCGGTAAGCCCAGCTCAAATGCCAGGCCTCCCACTGGACCCTGGGCCAGTTTCACCCTCAGGCCCCAGGCTCGCTTCCATCCGTTTTGGCAAGCCAGCCGGGAGACTGCCGGCTGGTGCAGGGCTGGTGAAAAGTCTACTACGGAATAAAAAGACTTGGTGTCGGTTCCCGGGGACGTTTTAGAGAGTCGTACTTGCTCCTCCCTTTCCGGCCCGGTCCGCCCGGTCCTCTCCGGCAACCACGTGTGTTTAGGCTGGACGCTTTCTCCGAGCTGTTGCGGTGTCGGTGTTTCGCTGGTCTGGGCTACCGAGGTCCTGCAGGCCCGTGAGGACGTCACCATGGTGGGCCCCCTCCCACTCCCCTGAACGCGCTTGGCTCTCTGGAAGGCTTCCATCGGGCAGGCTGGAGGGAAGCGGGGTGTGTTGGGTTACTGGAAGGGGGGCCGGGCTAAGTGATGCTACCGGTCCGTACACCGGGGTGAGGGGTGCAGGGCAGGCCAGCCCCGAGGTGCTGCCTGGCCCGGCGTCGGGTCCTTCAGGTTCAACTTCCGGGTTCTGAAGCGTTCCTAGAGCGCCCTGCGCTTCGGGGGAAACACCCCACGTTTACAGTGCCTTGCTACTCAGCTGTATGAGGGCGGCGGGAGGATGGGGCGGGGGGGGGAGGTCGGGAAAACTTGGGAAAGTGTTGCCTCTATATTGGTGTGCCCCCTCTTGCCGGTCTAGACTGCTTAGGCTCAATCTCTTCTTTCTTGGTGTCCCTTCGCTACCCTCCAGTGACGCGCTCGCTCCCCAAATCCTGCCTCCACGCCCCCCCTCCATTCCCTTCAGGACGCTCAGACTTTTCTGTTGTTTTTATTAAAAAATGATGAGATGCAAAAGAGGGTTTACATAACGAAGTGAAGTGTAAGGATTACTAGTGTAAGGAACGCTCGCTTATCCATTACCCAGTTTAAGAAACAAAACTTCTGAAAGTTGTGTGTTTCCTTCCTTGGATCTGTAACGTTCAGGAGCCCCTCAGGTAAACAGTATCTGCATTTTGTACTTATAATTCCCTTGCTTTTCCTTATAGTTACCACTGACGTTGTAGTCCAAAAACGGTTGTTTCTTCTTGCTTTTTTAAAAAAATTATTAGTATTCATTAGAATAATTCTTAAATAGGAAAATGTTTTATATTCATTTTCCACCAGTTTTTTTAAATAAAAACAATGTAAAGTTTAATCTGGTAAAAAGTTATGATACTCTGGCCACAAGGTGTTTTGTCCTCTTTCTTTTTTTCTCTTCTTTTTGTTGTATGCTTGTCATTTTTGTCTTTCACATCTATACCGTCTTTCTGCTTTAGATCATACACGTTTGTATGTGTGTAAATTTAGTCTTTTCGCTTATCACTTTACTTGTGCTGTTTCCAGCCCTTTATAAGATAATTCTTTCATAGCTTTTCCATTTCAGAGTGGAACATTGAAATACTAGATATGATTGGGGGTTGGTTGACATTTGAATGTAGTTGTCCTTGACTGTGAGAATTTCACTTTATCAGTCTGTATGGTGGGAGGATATTGCCTTGCCATAAGAATCAAAGCAGTGGCATAAAAAAATCTGTTTTCATTGGCACATTTGCTGCCTTTTCAGTTTTCTGGTACATCACCAGTGGCTTTGCTGTGCCCCTTCTTGAATTTAAGCTCAGCTTGGCACTGGAGCTTTTCCAGTTTTTTATATCACTTACTCTAAACTTCTTTCAGTACAGTTTAGAATGTGGGTTATGGAGTTCCAGAGAACTGAGTTTGACAACCGTCTTTGCTAAATTTTGATCTTGGTGGAATTACTTAACCCCTCTAAGTCTCAGTTGTCGACCTGTTAAAATGGGATAATCATAGTAACTACCTCATAGAATTGTTGTGAAATTTAAATGTAAGCCACTCAGCCCAATGTCTGGTACCTGGTAAATGTATTTTAGTTGTTGTAGTAACTTTAGTGTAGAGCTTGTAATTGTCCACTTTTGTTACTTTGTTCATTTATTTTTTTCTTTTTTGAACCTCTCCTGGAGCTTTACAAATTCATACCTTTTTCTTTTATCAAGACTTAAGTCAACTAACATTGAACAGTCTTTTCAAACTAATTCATCCCACCCAACACATCTTTATTCTGTATTGTGAAAAGTTTTTAGTGTACTAAAAGTTTTTAATTTGATGTGTATTATACCACAAGGCACTCTGGTATATGCCTTTCTGTAGAAGCCTATTATAAGTTTAAGCATGCTTATTTTTCTCCATAGTTAGATTATTTTTTTTTTAAGATTTTATTTATTTATTTATTTCACAGAGGGAGAGAGATCACAAGGAGGCAGAGAGGCAGGCAGAGAGAGAGAGGGGGAAGCAGGCTCCCCGCTGAGCAGGGAGCCCGATGCGGGCCTCGATCTCAGGACCCTGAGATCATGACCTGAGCCGAAAGCAGAGGCATTAACCCACTGAGCCACCCAGGCACCCTCCATAGTTAGATTATTAAGACATTTAAAAGGGTGCCATCATCCTCCCTTGATTTATCTTTGCATATTACTGTGGGCATTAACTATTACTGACTACATATTCCTTAATGACAAGAATTTTTGCTGTTGGACTCACCTATAAATGTAAGCTGTAACAACAAATCAACTTACTGAATCTTGGTGGTGGTTTTCTCCCCCAGGTGCATTGAGATATAATTGACTTAGAACACTGTATAAGTTCAAGATGTACAGTGTTATGATTTGATATACGTATATATTATAAAATGACTACCACAATAAGCTTAGTTAATCACATCAGATAGATATCAATTTTAAGATTTACTCTTTTAGCACCTTTCAAGTGTACAGTATGGTATTGTTAGATCTCAAGAACTTTACTCATCTTATAACTGGAAGTTTGTACCCACTGACCACCTTGAAACATTTCTCAACCCCATCCCTTGGCAACCACATCTACTTCCTGTTTCTTTAAGTTTTTTTTTTTTTAAAATAGATTCCACATATATGTAAGATCATACAGTATTTGTCTTTTTCTGTGTGACTTACCTCTCAGCATAATGCTTTCAGGTTTCATCCATATTGTTGCAAATGGTGGGATTTCCTTTTTTATGGCTGGTTGATAATACACTGTGTATAAATAACACATTTTCTTCATTTGTCGAAACACACTTTAGGTTGTTCCCATGTCTTGGCTGTGATAAATAAGGCATCAGTGAATAGAGGTGCAGATACCGCTTCAAAATAGTGATTTTGCTTCCTTGGATATATACTCAGAAGTGGGATTGCTGGATCGTATGGTAGTACTATTTTTAATTTTTTGAGGAATCTCTCTGCTGTTTTCCATAGTGGCTCTATCAGTTTTCATTCTCACCAAGAGTGCACGAGTGTTCCCTTTTCCCCACATCCTCTCTACCACTTATTATCTGTCTTTTTGAAACAACCAAGAGCTCAATGTTAGATTTTTGCAAGAAAGATAAAATTGAAGTCTGCATTAGGGAATTAATTAAGGTATTCTTAAGGAGAGCATTGTTTTTTTAACTATTAAAATATTTTTATATGAGATAATTCACATTCACATTTATTTTGGCATTTAAAATATTGTACTATAGGTTATCTCAGTTATAGGGATGACTTTAGTTTTATACTTTTAAGTATTTGTATACCTTTTTTGTATACCTAAGTGTATTTGGTGGAATGATTGTTTTTCTAGGTTTCTAGTTGCACTGGGTAGTCTAAATGGCATTTTTGTCTCTGGCTGACCCTGGATTCTATGATGACCTTGAGGGTCTTTTAGGAAAAGTTCCTTCTTATTTATGATTTTAGTAGGAATATTTGAAGCATATTGCCCCTGAAATACCTCTTTCTGTTTCTGTGTTGTTTGAATAAACTATGTGTTTTTTTCTGTTACTCTCAATTATGAATCCAAAGAAGTTTAGAATGGATTTTCTGAAGTAATTGGTAAAGGTTGTAGGTTACTAATACTAATTTCTGACTGGAATATTTTTGTGGCGCCAGAAACTTTTCAAAGTAAGCATAGTTACTCAAAACAGTGCCTTTCTTATGCTTAGAAGAAGTAGTCCTTAGTTATGCTAATGAAAAGATGTTATTTTTGCTCTTTCAAAGTTAAAACATAACTATTAATCTTCTCTAGCAAATACACCTTCATTCCCCCATGCCCAGTTTTGTTTTATGTTTACATTCTGTACTATTCTATGAATCATCAGATGCTACAAATAAATTTAGAGATCCCCTGACAGAGATTAATTGCTTTTCAGTTAAGAGATATCTAACTTGAATAGACTGTTTACTACATTAACATTTTATTGATAGGATTTTACTTTAATTTTCCTTGTTGAAGCATTTCTTATTTTAATATATTGAAAAATATGAACATGTTTTAAAATTTAACAGGTTATATTGTACATATTTTTGTGCCTTGTTATATATTCATATCCTGCCTTGAGGCAATCTTTTCATGAATAATTTAAGGAATCACAAACTACAGCTGAGTCAGAATATAAGTTCAATTTCTTTGTGTCTTCCTTTACTACATCTTGGAGGTTCTTTGCTTGAGACTTTAAAGCTATGAGGACACATTCATACTCTAAGGATATCAGAATTTTTCTTGTTCTAAAGAAAGTTCTTTTTAAATCTTTATTTTTTTAAATTTTTTATTTTTTAAAGATTTTATTTATTTATTTGACACAGAGAGAGAGAGCGAGAGCGAGAGAGAGAGAGAGAGAGAGAGATTTCAAGTAGGTAGAGAGGCAGGCAGAGAGAGAGGAGGGAGCAGGCTCCCTGCTGAGCAGAGAGCCAGATGCAGGGCTGGATCCCAGGACGCTGAGATCATGACCTGAGCTGAAGGCAGAGGCTTTAACCCACTGAGCCACTCAGGTGCCCCTCTTTTTAAATCTTTAAAGGAAGTTTTTTTTTGTAGACTTGGACATATTGCTGAAACAGTGTTACACCTCTGTAACTTTAGCTGTTAAGTTTTAGCAGCCTCAGAGAGCATCTCTTTTTCTTGGGATTCTTTGACCTTTACTTGTTTTTCTTTCTTTCTTTCTTTCTTTCTTTTTAAAAGGTTTTATTTATTCATTTGACACAGAGAGAGAGATTACAAGTAGGCAGAGAGGCAGGCAGAGAGAGAGGAAGAAGCAGGCTCCCTGCCGAGCAGAGAGTCCGATGTAGGCCTCCATCCCAGGACCCTGGGATCATGACCTGAGCCGAAGGCAGCGGCTTTAACCCACTGAGCCACCCAGGCGCTCTCTTTCTTTCTTTCTTTCTTTTTTTTTTTTTTAGGCATTTTATTTGTTAGGCTATATGGAATAAAGATATCTTTCCAAAGGGTACAACTTTGCTTTATTACTTTTTTTTTTTATTTTTGTCTCTGTTAGTTCTCTCTTTCTGTGTAACAAGTTGTCCCAATGTTTAGTGGTTTAAAACAACAACATTAGTTATGTCACAGTTGCTGTGAGTCAAGAATGAGGCATGGCTTACCTGAATCCTCTGCTTCAAGATTTCTCACAAGGTTATAGTCACAGTATAATCTGAGGCTGTGGTTTCATTCCAAGGCACAACTGGGAAGCATGCACTTCCTAGCTCACTCATATGACTCTTTGTAGGATCTGTCTCCGAGTAGACAACTGGACTCAGGGCCTCAGTTCCTCACTGCTGTAGAGTAGAGGCCTGTCTCATTTTTTGTTAGATAGGCCTCTACGTGGGACAGCTTACTGCATGACAGTTCGGTTCTATCAGAGCGAGCCTAGTGAGAGAGCAAAAGAGAATAGGCAAGATGGAAACCAGAGTCCTTACAAAACCTAATATCAGGGGCGCCTGGGTGGCCTAGCAGGCTAAACCTCTGCCTTCGGCTCTGGTCATGATCTCAGGGTCCTGGGATCGAGCCCCACATCAGGGTGTCTGCTCAGCGGGGAACTTGCTTCCTCCTCTCTCTCTGTCTGCCTCTCTGCCTACTTGTGATCTCTCTCTGTCACATAAATAAATAAAATCTTAAAAAAAAACCAAACTAATATCATGATCAGTAATTCTTCCATTTGCCCAATGTTATTCATTAAAAGTAAGTCACCAGGTCCACACTCTGGGGGAGAAGATTATACTTAAGCCATGAATATCTGGAGGTGGAATTCATTCTTAGACATCTTAGAAGCACCCTGCCATGGGTTCTGAAACATTTTTATTTATTCATGTTTGCTAGGTAAACTTAATGTACAAAAAATCCTTATCATATCTTTCTTGCAGCCCCCCACCCCACATGTGCGGAGAATAACACAAAAGAATGCACACACAAAAGAATGCACTTTAGAGATATTGTGAGTTTAGTTCCAGACTTCCCCAGTAAAACAAATATCACACTGAAGCAAGTCAAATGACTTTTTTGGTTTGCCAATGCATTGAAAAGTTATATTTACCCTATATTGTAGACTATTAAGTGTACAATAGCATCTGTCTAAAAAACAATATAAATACCTTAATTAAAAAATTAGTTTATTGCTAAAAAATGCTGACCATCATCTGAGTTTACAGCAAGTTGTACTCTGTGCTGGTGGGGGCTTTTGCCTCAGTCAGGCTGCTGACTAATGAGGGTAGAAGTTGCTGAAGGTTGGGGTGGCTGTAATAATTTCTTAAAGTGAGACAGTAATGAGGTTTGCCACATCAATTGACTCTTCCTTTCACAAACGATTTCTCTGTAGCATGCAGTGCTGTTTGGTAGCATTTTATCCACGGTAGAACTTCTTTCAGAATTGGAGTTAGTCATCCCAAATCCTGCCACTGCTTTATCAAGTATGCTGATGTAATATTCTGAATCCTTTGCTATCATTTCAACAGTGTTCACAGCATCTACATCGAAAGTAGATTCCATCTCAAGAAACCACTTTCTTTGTTCATCTGTAAGAAGCAACTCCTTACCCATTCAAGTTTTATCATGAAATTGCAGCAAAATCAGTCATATCTTGAGGCTCTTCTTCCAGTTCTATTCTCTTGTGTTGTCCACTACATCTGTAGTTCCTTCCTCCTTCCTAATGAAGTCTTGAAACCCTTGAAGTCATTTATGAAGGTTGGAATCAACTTCTTCCAAACTCCCATTCTTATTATATTTTGGCCTCTTCTCATGAATCATGAATGTTCTTTGTGGCACCTAGAATGGTGAATCCTTTTCTGAAGGCTTTCAAGAATTTATTTTGCCCATATTCATTAGAGGAATCACTGTATATGGCAGCTATAGCCTTACANAACAAATAACCCAGTCAAGAAATGGGCAGAAGACATGAACAGACATTTCTCCAAAGAAGACATCCAAATGGCCAACAGACACATGAGAAAGTGCTCAACATCACTCGGCATCAGAGAAATACAAATTAAAACCACAGCGAGATACCACCTTACACCAGTCAGAATGGCTAAAATCAACAAGTCAGGAAATGACAGATGTTGGCGAGGTTGCGGAGAAAGGGGAACCCTCCTACACTGTTGGTGGGAATGCAAACTGGTGCAGCCACTCTGGAAAACAGTATGGAGATTCCTCAAAAAGTTGAAAATGGAGCTACCCTACGACCCAGCAATCGCACTACTGGGTATTTATCCTAAAGACACAAAGGTAGTGTTCCTCAGGGGCACGTGCACCCGAATGTTTATAGCAGCAATGTCCACAATAGCCAAACTATGGAAAGAACCTAGATGTCCATCAACAGATGAATGGATAAAGAAGATGTGGTATATATATACAATGGAATACTATGCAGCTATCAAAAGAAACGAAATCTCGCCATTCGCAACGACATGGATGGAACTGGAGGGTATTATGCTGAGCAAAATGTATTTTTTTAAGATTTTATTTATTTATTTGACAGAGAGAGAGATCACAAGTAGGCAGAGAGGCAGGCAGAGAGAAGAGGAAGCAGGCTCCCTGCTGAGCAGAGAGCCCAATGTGGGGCTCGATCCCAGGACCCTGAGATAATGACCTGAACCAAAGGCAGAGGCTTTAACCCACTGAGCCACCCAGGTGCCCCAAAATGTTTTTTTTTTTTTTTAAATAAGACTCAAATGTCAAAATCTCCTCGATCCATGAGCTACAAAATGGATGTTGTGTTGGCAGGCATGAAAACAACATTAATCTCATTGTTTATCTCCGTTGGAGCTCTTGGGTGACCAGGTGCATTGTCAAGGAACAGTCATATTTTAAAATGAGTCTTTTTTTCTTAGCAGTAGGTCTCAACATTAGCCTTCAGATATTCAGGAAACCATGTTATAAACAGGTGTGCTATCAACCAGACTTTGTGGTTCCATTTATAGAGCACAGGCAGAGATCTCCCATAATTCTTAAGGGCCCTAGGATTTGGAGGTTGGTAATTGAACATTGGTTTCACCTTAAAGTTACCAGCTGCAGTAACCCCTAAGAAGAGAGTCAGTTTGTCTTTTGAAGTTTTGAAGCCAGGCATTGACTTCTTTCTAGCTGTGAAAGTCCTATATGGCATTTTCCAGTAGGAGGGTGTATTGTGTACATTGAAAATCTTGTTTAGTGTAGTCACCTCCATTAATTATCTTAGCTAGATTTTTCTGAATAACTTGCTACAGCTTCTACATCAGCACTTGCTGCTTTACATTGCACTTTTATGTTACGGAAACTGCCTCTTTCCTTAAACCACATGAACCAACCTCTGCTAGCCTCAGATTTTTTTCTGCAGCTTCCTCACCTCTCTTGGCCTTCATAGAATTGAAGAGAGTTGGGCCTTTCTCTGGCTTTGCCTCAAGGGAATATTGTGGCCGGTGTGATCTATCCAGACCACTTAAAACTTTCTATCAGCAGTAAGGATATTTTTCTTTCTTATCATTCCTGTGTTCACTGGAATAGTACTTTAAGTTTCCTTCAAGAACTTTTCCTTTGCCTTCACAACTTGGCCAACTGGCACAAGACAGAGGCCTAACTTTTTGGCCTGTCTCAGCTTTGGACATACCATCCTTATCAAGCTTAATCAGCTTTAGGTTTTGATTTAAAGTGGAGGATGTGCGACTCTTCCTTTCACTTGAACACTTAGAAGCCGTTGTAGGGTTAGTAATTGATGTAATTTGTATACTGTTTTGTCTCAGGAGTTAGACCTGAGGAGAGGGAGATAGATGGGAGAAAGACTGGTCAGTGACGATAGTAGGGATAGACAAAGCATTTAGTGATGAAGTTTGCTTATATGGACACAGTTCATGGTGCCCCCAGAAATTACAGGGGTAACATTAAAGATCACTGATCACAGACCTCCATGACAAATACAGTAATAATAATGATGTTTGAAATACTGCAAGAATTACTGCAATGTGACAGAGACATGAAGGAAGCAAATGCTGATGGAAAAGTGCTGATAGACTTGCTCAGTGCAGGGTTGCCACAAACTTTGTTTGTAAACAAACAAAATAAGACCCCCCACAATGTCTGCGACACACAGTAAAATAAAGCGTGCCTGTACTGTTGTACGATGGTTTCACATTATTCTTCTGTACCTGTAACCACCTTCCAGTGCCATTCTGGGTTTCAGAGTGGCAGTTATCTTGGCTAGGTCTATCAGGAAGTGAGCAGTAAATATTTATTGGCGTATTTCAGTAAATATTTGTTGAAGGAATGAATACATGTGTGAATGAGGAATTTGTGGTCATTTTCAGTAATTCTGCCAAGAGTTTTACAGAGGAAGTGATTTTGAGTTGTATTTTATGAAAAGACAAGGAAGGAAATGGATTTTTCAGGTAGAGGTAATAAGCGCAGTCTTCAGAAGTTATGAAACAGCATGGTGTGTTCTGGAAATGAGGGAGAAGTTCAGTAAAAATGGAATGAAGGATGTTTTGAAGAATGAGTAATAATGCTGGAGAAGTAGGTTGGGGGTAGATTGTTTTCCACATTAACAACTTGGGACCTGACTGAGCTCATTAGCAAGGGAAAAGGACTTTACTAGATAAATGTTGTAGAAAAATAAGCTCTGCAACTTCCATGAAAAAAGAATGAGCAGTGAGAATCTAAAGGCCATCTTAATCATGAAAAATCATGAGGCTGAATTAAGGCAATAACAATAGTTTTGAAGAAGAGATTCTAAGAGCCTTTCTGAGAATTAGGTATGTTAAGAGACTGCCAGCTGTCCCCAAATAGAGTCTTTTTCTTCTGTAATAATGTATTTTTTTCTGAGAATAACAATTACATTTACTACTCTCCCTTACATAACCCACTGATTAAATTTTGATCAATGGGATGTAAACAGAAGACTCCAGCTTCTGAGATCTTGCTCTTAAAGGAAAGGGGTATGCCTTTTTGATTTTCTTTTCTACTTCTCACTGGTTGGAGTTTCGACTTGTATTGAGTCATCTTGAACTATATAGATATATAGGAGGTTATAGCCTCTGGATAGTAGATGGAAGGAGCCTGGATCTCTGAGGACTTTGTGAAGCAGAGCCTCTAGTTCCTACGTTTTACATTAGAGAACTAAACTTTATCAGGTTACACCACTATTATTTTGGGCTTCTCTTATAGGAAGCCAGATCTAATTCCAAAATAAAAACAGGTCTGATAAAATACAGAATTATATAGGAATACAGTTAACTGAAATGTCAAGTTCAGTGGACTGAATGAATTGTGACCTTGTTAACTGCCATAAGCTTTGAAGGGAGAATAATTTGTTCTTTTTGGATGTGCTAATTTTGAGATGGCTTGTATTATTTCTTCTATTCCTATTTTTCTATGAACCCAACTTTGATTTTTCTTGATTCAGAGCCCACTCTGTTCCATGTCCAACTCTACAGTCAAGCTCCCATGAACATCCTGTGTACCTTCTACCTCCCCAACTTTTTTAATTGTAACACAATTTTTTTTAACATATAATGTATTATATGTTTCAGGGGTACAAGTCTGTGATTCATCAGTCTTACGCAATTCACAGGGCTCACCATAGCACATACCCTCTCCAGTGTTTATCACCCAGCCACGCCATCCCTCCCACCCGCCTCCCCTCCAGCAACCCTCAGTTTGCTTCCTGAGATTAAGAGTCTCTTATGGTTTGTCTCCCTCTCTGGTTTCCTCTTGTTCCATTTTTCCCTCCCTTCCCCTATTATCTTCTGTCTTGTTTCTCAGATTTCTCAAATGAGTGAGATCATATAATTGTCTTTCCCTAATTGACTTATTTCGCTTACCATAATACCCTCATAGAACTGTGACACAATTTTAATTCTGTATTCTCACTACCTGCATTCTCTTACCTACTTTGAAGATAGAAGAAAGAGTTGAAGAGCTGGGTTTATTGACCCATTCTGTGCCTTTATTTTCTTATATCACTGAAGAGTAGTTTTGAACATATCATTTCTATTATGACAATGGAAACAAATGCTGTTCCAGTCATTTAACAGATCTGGCTTATCTCCTAATTCCTAGAGTAGTGTTTCTGGCTTATGGTATTTCTTATATTACTGTTTTTAAAATTTATTTCTAAAGAAAATTTTTTAACAAATCACTTACATTTCTGACTATGTATGTCATGTATTTTCTTAATTTTAGCCTAAAGCCCTAAAGGGAAAAATTGTAGGACGGGAAAAAAAAGTCATCCATCCATTTAGTAGAAAAGCAGCTCAAATTACAAGAGAGGCCCACAAACAAGAAAAAAAGGAAAAGTAAGTATCTTTTTATCATTTGTATTGCATTGGTGTAAAGCCCATTAATACATTTATCTTTCATCAGTATTCCCTTCTCCCTTTAATAAATGTTAAGTATGTTCAATGCACTGAAGGTAAAACAGTAAACAAGGATTCGGCTCTTCTAGAGCTTACCTGAAGCAGAAACATACACTTAAGTAGGTTATGATGAGTGAGAAAAAGGAAAAAGAATTACAGGACGGAGAGCGATAGAGTGGTTCTGTTTTATATGGAATAGTCACATGTAGCTTATCTGAAGAAGTTCATATTGGAGCAGAGAGAAAAGATTGTGAGGGCAGGACCTATGTAAACATATGTTGGAGATACAGGTTAAAGTACCTATTAATTTATTAGATATATAGAAGGAGATACCTACAAAGAAGGTACACAGGATGTTCATGGGAGCTTGACTGTAGAGTTGGACATGGAACAGAGTGGGCTCTGAATCAAGCAAAATCAAAGTTTGGTTCATAGAAAAACAGGAATAGAGGAAATAATACAAGCCATCTCAAAATTAGCACACCCAAAAAGAACAAATTATTTTGTTGGATATGTTGGGTTTGGTGTTCAGAGGATTGATTAGGTTTGCAACACAGATTGGGAGCCATCAGCTTCTAGATGGGATGGTAAGTGATGAGCCTAGATAAGATCATCTAATGAGTAAATGTAGCTAGAAAAGAGAAGCAGCCGAGGATTGATCCCAGAGGCCTCCATTGTTTAGAGGCCGGGACAAGGATCAGACAGGTGAGGCTGAGAAAGAAGAAAAAGAAGATTGTGTTTCAAAGAGAAAGTGGTGATCAAGCCATGATTGATGGCTCTTGATTAATTTGAGAGCTCTTGATTAATTTGAGAGCTGAGAATTGGTCTGGTAATTTGATTTAGTAATTTGGAAATCATTTAGTAAAGTAAAGATTACTATATATTTTTTGTTATTTTCTTAGTTGTTGCTCTGAAAATTACAACTAAATCTTAAAACACTCTAGTTTCAGATTAATGTCAAGTTAATTTCAATAGTATACAAAAAATTTCCTCCATTGTGGCTCCGTTCTCCCTCCTTTGTACTATTATTGCTTAGAAATTACATATTTGTACATTATAATCCCATAAACTCAGTTTTACAATGGTTGTTTTTGTGCAATTGTCTTATGAGAATATACACAAAGATATATTTATACTGTCTTTTATATTTACCTATGTCATTACCTTTTTTTACTGGTGCCCCTTATTTCTTCACTGTCCTTTCATTTCAGCCTGTAGGACTCCCTTTATTATTTCTTATAAGGCAGTCTGAAAGTGAGACATTCTGCTAAGTTTTGTTTATCTAAGAATGCCTTAATTTCTCCGTTATTTTTGAAGGAAACTTTAGAATTCTTGCAAATAGAATTCTTTGTTCACTCTTTCTATTCAACACTTTAAATATGTCATTCCTCAGCCTTCTGGCCTGCATGGTTTCTAATGAGAATTCAGCTGTTTATCTTATTGAATGCAATGAGTCACTTTTCTCTTGATACTTTAAAGTTGTTCTTTGTCTTTGAGTAGTTTGACAGGTATGTCTAGTAGGTGTGGATCTCTGAGTTTATCCAAATATCTGTCTTTTCTGTCCTTGCCTTTCCTTCTGTGATTCCCGTTATATATCTGCTTGTGTTCTTAGTAGTGTCCCATGGGTCCCTGAGACTCCTCATTTTTCTTTCTTTCCTTTCCACTTTTTGTTGCTCAGACTGGATAATTTCAGCTAACTAGCTCTTAACGTTTGTGGATTCTTTCTTCTGCCAGCAAAAAACTGCTGTTGAATTTTTCTAGTAAATTTTCATTTTTGTTTTATCTTTCAACTCTAGCGTTTCTACTTGGTTCATCGTAATTTCTGTCTATTGATATTTTCTGGTGAAACATCAGTCTTATAATTCCTTGAAATTTTTAGATACAATTTTCTTTAGTTCTTTGTATAAGTCTATTATAAGTGAATTCAAGTCCTTGTCGAGTAGGTCCAACTGTCTGGGCTTCCTTAGGAAGTTTCTATTGAATGCTATTTTTAATCCCCGAATATGGGCCATACTTTTTCTTTCTGTGTCTCATAATTTTTAGTTGAAAGCTGGACATTTTCAATATTACAGTGTGACAACTCTGTTAAATAGACATCTCCAGGGTGCCTGGGTGGCTCAGTGGGTTAAAGCCTCTGCCTTCAGCTTAGGTCATGATCTCAGGGTCCCGGGATCAAGGCCCTCTTTGGGCTCCCTGCTTAGCAGGGAGCCTGCTTCCTCCTCTGCCTGCCTCTCTGCCTACTCGTGATCTCTCTCTGTCAAAAAAACAAAACAAAACAAAACAAAAAAAAAACCTAAAAAAAAAAAATACACATCTCCAGTCCTGTACCCAATTAGGTCTGCTCTTTTTTTTTTTTTTTAAAGATTTTATTTGATTATTTGCCAGAGAGAGAGACAGTGAGAGAGGGAACACAAGCAGGGGGAGTGGGAGAGGGAGAAGCAGGCTTCCTGCCGAGCAGGGAACCAGATGCAGGGCTGGATCCCAGGACCCTGGGATCATGCCCTGAGCCGAAGTCAGATGCTTAATGACTGAACTACCCAGGCACGCCTAGGTTTGCTCTTGTTGTGTTGTTTGCTTCATGACCTTCCTAGACTGATTTTTATAAAGTCTGTTTGTTGTGTGTGGCCATTGATGTTTCTGCTCAGTTGGTGGTCAGCTAATGTTGAAACAGAGAGTTCTTTAAATGCCTTTAGCTAATAAGTCTCTTGGCCTTTGCTGAGTGGCTCTATGAATCCACTGGGCTTGCCTTTAACACACCAGGATGCAGTTAATTAGACTTCATGTCTTGTTTGCATAGAGCCTCAAGGTTAGCCAGAGGTAAGAGATTAGGACCTGCTCGGGTCTCTCCTTAGCATGAACATAGTCCTGAATGTGCATGTGGCATTCTAGATTCCCAGGAGTATGTTGGGGCTAGCTTTCAAGTCCTCTTTGCATGTTCCATTCTCCAGTTTTCCTTTAAAATTTTTGGTCCACCTTTTGTTAGCCCCCAGCTGGTAATATCACTGAGGCAGCTGCTATGTTAGATAATTGCTGCTGATTATTTTCAAGAAACAACTTGGGGATAGAGCTCTTCCTACAGAGAGCTCTGAGTTAGATTATGTAAAGACAAAAAGTAACTTCAAGCTTCTCAGCATGCTGCCTGTCAGGTCAAATGGTAGCAGTTCTCTGGGGGTGAAGGTTTTGGGGAACTCCAAATCTGATGTTCCTAGTGGCTGTTAGGAAGATGGCCTTTACAACTGCTGTGAGCTGCAGCACTGTTGCGGAGCTGACGAGAGGATGATGGATTAGGCACATTGTAGCACCACAGTTCTTACTGAGATTGGGCTGTTTTTCTTGAGAATGCTCCTTAGATTCTTGCAAAGCTTTGTTTAATTTTCATACTTCTGAAAAAGTTGATTTTGACAAGTTTTATTAGTATTCTTTGCTTTTATTGAAGAGTAGATTTTTGTAGGTCCTTATGCCGTTCCGGAAGTTGGTTTGTATTCTTTATGTGAAGAATTCAGAGCAAAATTTTCTTCTTAGGAATACAAAATGTGTATATAATACCCCTTCTATCTGCTTCCTGTCCCTTAGTCTCCCCTCTCTGGTCAGCAGCCCACACTATAATTTGCCAGTTCTCCCCTCCATCTTTAACCTGTGAGAGTCTCCAGGAGCTGCTGGAGAGATAAATAAAAAATTAACTTAAAATGAAGTTATGAAGACAAAAATCATCATTTTAGCTATTTTAAAATAGACTTACCATTTGAATAAATGGTAGATATATTTCTATATTAGCTGATAGAAATCAACACATTCATTGTTATATATTAATTCCTTACCCAAAACCTAGAGGCATATTTAGTAAAGGTTAGCTGTTCCACAGTGATTTGGCTAGAAGTTTTCTGGAAGAGAATAGACAAGTGCTGTGATTGTATAGTCAAACTTTTTTTTTTTTTCCATAAAGGTTATTGGGATGATAGTATCACTTTAAAACTAATTTTCAAACTTCAAGTAATTTATGTATCACTTTCTTGAATTTTGTTATATATTTTGACATAGTTATTACTTCTCCGATTTTGCAGTTTTTGTTACTGTCTTTACTAGTATTTCACAAACCTAGGAGTACATGAGATACACCTACAGGTATATCGGGCATATTAAAACAGTCTGTTTTTCCCCTAGAATTTTCCATCAGAACGACTGGGACAGTGTCAAAATTTTGCATTTCTAATGAGTTTCAGGTAATGGTAATGGTATTGGCTGCTGGTTCAGGGACCACACTATGAGAACCACTGACTCTGGTATTATTTACTTAATATTTTTTTAGAATCTGTTTCCCTTATTTCTCTCTCTCTCTCTCTCTTTTTTTTTTTTAAAGGAGACATTTGATCTGTATTAAAAACAAGTAAATACCGTTTCCTTCCCTGTATGGTCTGAGCCATGCTTGCTTTAATCCTTGGTGAAAAGATTTGGCAAAGGTTAGAAGACTTGTTAAGTAACATTAAATTAAGTTTTCTTCTTAATGTAATTAGAGAAGATCAAAAGAAAATTGGGGGGAAAAGTAGCTTGTTTAAAGATGATTTAATTCTGTGTCTGTGAGATACTAAAAATTCAGCTTGTAAATAGTGCTAGTGGTATACATGGCAATATTAGGAAATACTGCTTTCGAATTTGGCTGAATTCTTTGGTTCACTGTAAGCATTTGTGTCAGTGAGCCTAGAGTCTTTGCGTGTTGTCAGGTATTTTCAGGATTTGATGCACTGATTTACAGAATCAACGTTATAAAAGAATTATGGAAGGATAAAACTGAACAACATGGTAATTCCTGTATAACTTATTCTAAGGAGATCCATTATCGGCCAAGGCTCCATTTATATAGTACACAGTTGAAAAATATTACTTAATTTTTTTTTACTTGGACAATGTTCTAAACAGATTTTTCTCATTTATTTAAAGAAGTCATCATTGTAACTGTTATGGCTCCAGAAGCAAACAAATACAGTTTTAGTATGTCTAGTGTATTTTATGAAACTGGCTAAGCCTGTCATAGATGTCAGTTTTTTGATAGCAGCATCATTGACTATGAGTCATATTTAATTTAAATGGCATAAACACAAATAGCATCTTAAAATGCTGCTGATCTTCCTGCACTAGAGTAGTACTTTCAGCAAGACAGAAATGCTGAGTTGCTATTTTGGAGAGATGGTTGGTGACAAAATACTCGGACTTTTGGGACAGCTGTGAGCAATTATAGAAAAGGTATCAGCAGTACTTAACTTGAACTTGAATTTAACTTGCTTTATTTACCTATTGCTGCATAAGAAATTTTGTGGGGTCAAAGCAGTTTGTAACAGTTTTTTGGTCAAGAATTCCATTGCCACTTAACTGCTTTTGGCTCAGAGTCTCTCACAAAGGTACAGTTAAAATGTTGATTGGACCTGCATTCATCTCAGAGCTTGATAGGGAGAGGTGCTTCCTAGCTTACTTATGTGGCTGTTGGCAGACCTCAATTCATGGCTGCCTGGTGGCTGGAGCATCATTTCCTTGCCACATAAGCCTCTCCATAAGCTACTCACAATATGGTAGCTTTGTTCCAACAGAGCAAAGGTTCTGAGATAGAACAAGAGAGGGTGGCCAGGACAAAAGACAGTCTTTGAAACTTATTTTCAGAATGACATCCATTGCTATTGTGCTGTTTTATTGTTAGAAGTCTCTAGGTCTAGCCAGCCACATTCAGGCCATGACTGTCAAGACACAAGAATCAGTGGGGACCATTTTAGACACTGTCACCTTTTGTGAACTATCTGCCTACCAAAAGTATGTGGTTTTCTAAGGAACAGAGGTAGCCAGGCAGCTTAGAGTATCCAGTTTCTATACTTTTACTTAGAACTGAGGATTCTTTGTACCACTTCCTAAGGTTCCTTTTTAGAGAGCAATGCAGGTCAGGGGAAGATCAGGGAGTATATTTGTTATGTTGTAGTGCCTTTGACTACTGGTTGAGGATACAAAACCAAACGTGCTAGGCTAATCAAATTGCCTCTTACTGATAGACTCTGATTACTTAAAGATACTGCAAGAGTAAATAGAAACAGAAAAAGAGCTCAAACATGTTTTTCTTCAGTATTTGAATGCTCTGATTTAAGACTATATGGAATATTGCTTTTGTTCATATTAAAAGAAACTAGTATGTTTTGAAGACTAGTACATTTCAAGGGTTGCACAGTTTACAGAGAGCACATGGCTTTTTTTTTTTTTAAAGATTTATTTATTTGTGAGAGAGAGACAGTGAGTGTGTGCACAAGCAGGGGGAGGAGCAGAAGAAGGACAGGGGAAGCAGACTCCCTGCTAAGCAGGGAGCCCGCCAAGGGGCTCCATCCCATAACCCTGATAACATGACCTAAGCCAAAAATCAAGAGTTGGATGCTCAACCATCTGAGCCACCCAGGTGCCCCAGCCACACAAAAATTATGTGTTATTTGTTATTTTTGCTTTATTTTATGATTTTTCAGCATAGCAATATTTTGTTGGTATGTACTGTCGTACATACAGTATGTACCAAATCTATCTAGAGTACTATGTACTCTAGATACCAAAAGAAAGTGACTTCGGGCGCCTGGGTGGCTCAGTGGGTTAAAGCCGCTGCCTTCGGCTCAGGTCATGATCCCAGGGTCCTGGGATCGAGGCCCACATCGGGCTCTCTGCTCGGCAGGGAGCCTGCTTCCTCCTCTCTCCTCTCTCTCTGCCTGCCTCTCTACTTGTAATCTCTCTCTCTCTGTCAAATGAATAAATTAAAAAAAAAAAAAAGAAAGTGACTTCGTATGGAAAATTAACTGAGAAAGACTAAGCATAATGAGTAAAAATCTAGGAAACTACCTTAGAGAATTAATCTCAAATCTCCCTACTTTTCTATATCCCAACTGATAACCATTCTAATTCAGACCCTATTGAGTTCACTCAGAATTATTGCAACCTTCTAATTAATTAGATTCTTTCATCTAGGCTTAATTGAAAGGAATGAATTTTTTTCTACCTTGTTATGAGTATTCTCTGTTTTTTAAAATCAACTTTGAGGTATAAATAGCATTCAGTAAAGTGGCCATTTTTTCAGTGTACAGATTTGGGCTTTTGACAATACATTGGTCTAGCCACCACGATTAGTGGACAGTGCCATTTTCATCCTTCCAAAGGATTCCCTTGTGCATCTTCTCAGTCATTCCTCACCCTCTACTCCTAGCCTCAGGCAACCTCTGATTTGCTTTTTATTTTGATAGGTGAGATTTGTCTTTCCTAATGTTTCCTATAAATGAAATGATTACATGTAATTTTTCGTGCCAGCTTCTTCGCATGATGTTTATGAAATTTACCCATGTTATTTCATATATTTCATGTATTAGTTGTCTTTCTTATTACTGAGTAGTAGTCCATTGTGTGGATATGCACTTTGTTTATTCATTTACCTGTGGTGTTCATTATTTACAGTACTGGACTATCATTGGGGTCTGCAAAGTGAGGGTCCAGTCCTCGATTTTTATTAAAAAGTTTTATTGGAAAGCAGTTAGCTATGCCCATTCCTTTTGTATTGTCTGTGGCTGCTTTCAGGCTACAATGGCAGAAGTCAATAGTTGTGACAGAGACTGACCACATTACTCTCTGGCCATTTAAGAAAAAATTTGTCAGCCTCTGCTCTTATGAATAAAGCTTCCATGAACATTCATATACAATATTTGTTTGGACACTTGCTTTCATTTTTCTTTCAGTTCCTAGAACTGGAATTGCTGGGTCATATGGTGATTGTATGTTAAAATATATAAGAAAATTGAATTTATATGAAATTAAGTTTATAAGAATTGCTGGTCATATGATAGGTGTCACATTTAAATATGTAAGAAATTGTTTTTTTTTTTTAAGATTTTATTTATTTATTTGACAGAGAGAGAGCACAAGTAAGCAGAGTGATAGGCAGAGGGAGAGGGAGAAACAGGCTCTCTGCTGAGCAGAGAGCCCGACGTGGGACTAGATCCCAGGACCCTGGGATCATGACCTGAGCCAAAGGCAGCAGTTTAACTGACTAAGCCACCCAGGCGCCCTGTAAGAAATTGTTTTATCCAAAGTGATAGTATCATTTTATATTTTTACCACTGGTGTATGAGAGTTATATTCTCTGCATATCCTCTCAAACTTGATGTATTATCAGTTTTTAAAAAAACTCTTTAGCCATTCTGGTAGTTATATCTTGGTATATTCTGGTATAATAATATCTTAGTTTGATTTAACTTTTACATCTTGATAAATAATGATGTTCAAGTATCTTTTTATGTGCTTATTCATTATTTCTATGTCTTTGATATGATGAAAAATCTGTTAAAATTTTTTGCCCATTTTGGTATTAGGTTGTCTTCTTAAGTTGTAAGAAATGTTTGCATAATCTGAGTGCAAGTCTTCTGTTAGCTATTTGTATTGTGAATATCTTTCCCCATTTTGTCCCTGAAATTTCTTGTTATAAAAGACTTCATTTTATTTCTCCAGTTTTCTAGTTGTTTAAAGTAGGAGGGTAAATCTGGTCTGCTTTGTTAGTCAGGGACAGTAGATTTTTTTGTTCATTGCTGTATCTAGTGAGTAGCATAAAGTGTGGCAAAAGCTAGCTGTCCAAAGGTGTCTTCTGAATTAATTAATATTTAGAATACCAACAATAGGAATCATGTATTACCTAGACTGTTTTCTGAGAATAAATGTCTTCTTTTTCTTTATTATCATTCTTTTCAAATTACGAAAAGTAAAAATTTTGTTTTGTTCTTGTTGAAGTTTAAAAGGTGATACTAGGGCATTTTGGTCTTGGTGGCCACACTCCATCTTCTAGAAGGTATTCATTACTGTTTTGTGCACAAATACTACTCACCTGAACATTCATAATCCAATCAAACTTTTTCTGTGTTTTCAAAACTGATTTGTTCAATAGGTATCCTTTAGTCATTAGTCACTGAAGACCTAAAGAAAAGTTTCTAGTAACATTTTTTTCCAGTTATTTAAAAGAAAAGCATGATGTTCAATGTTTCTGCACTAATAAAATTAATATATGTATAAAAGAATGATCCTTGAGTTAAGGTTCTGTTGGCAGTTTTTTTTGTTTGTTTTTGACAGATTTTAAAATTTGTTTTGGAAATTTTCTAACACATTATGCACCTTTTCTTTCAAGGTTGAAGAATGAAAAGGCATTGCGTCTCAACCTTATTGGTAAGTAGATTTACTCATTTGATACTCTGACTAAAATATAGTGAAGTTCTGTTCTGTGCCTATTTTTCTTTTGATTCTTCTAGGGAATTTTCTTTATTAAACTTAATTAAAACAAAGTAAAATCAATCATTAACTCTTAGAAAGTGTTAATATCTAGCTCAGTTTTTCAGAAACTGTTTAGTTTATATTTACCTACCTACATCTGTTTGTCTTTCTGTCTATCTGTTTATCTATTTCTAAAGTTTAATTCTAGCTCCCTAATCATTAGAATTAAGAAGGATTATGGCCTATGTATCTTGGAAACAGCAATTTAGTGATGTGGATACATGCATCCTCAGTCTGTATCTCAGTGTCACAATTATTGGGGGGGGGCAGATTTATTGTTAGTAAATTTTTATTTATAAGCCTGACTTCAAAATATTGACTCTTAGGGGCTCCTGGGTGGCTCAGTCTGGTTAAGTGTCTACCTTCAGCTCAAGTCCTGACCTCAGGGTCCTGGGATCGAGCTCCATGTCAGGCCCTCTGTTCAGCGGGAAGTCCGCTTCTCCCTCTCCCTTAGTGCGATTTCTCTCTCTCTTGCTCTCTCTCAAACAAATAAAATCTCTAAAGAACAATAATTAGTCTAGGCTTTGGTTTTTTGTTTTTTGTTTTGCTTAATCTTCAGCTTTACTTGAACACGGATCTTTTATGTTTTCTCAGATAATAGAATAATATTTCTAAGTAGGTCATCCATATCTGAGGTAGGGCCATTTCTTGATCTGTAATATTTGAGCAGTCTAACTGAAAGTGACCCTGATAGTCAGATGTACTCTTTGCACAGTATCTGACAGATCTTGCATGGTAATATATTTACTAATTTGAGGCCCTGGACAGGCCTCTTAACCTTTCTCATGTGTGAATAGGAATAATAATCTACTAATCCTCATAGGATTATAAAACTGTTGACGTAGAGCCTGTTGCTTATTAAATGTTCAGCACCGACCATCTTCACTATTAATCTAATCACGTTTTCATTTTATTACATTAGACAAGTGTTTTATCTTTTGCTTTTTAAATACTTAAAACTTCATGTTCTGTTAAGTTTTCCTCTTTCTTTCTTTCTTTCTTTTCTTCCTCTCTCTCTCTCTTTCTCTTTCTTTCTTTCTTTCTTTCTCTCTCTTTCTTTTCTTTTTTCTTTTCTTCTTTTCTTTTCTTTTCTTTCTTATCCTTGTTGGATAAGAAATGTATTCTGAAAGGCATCTCTCCCACCCCTGTCTCTTCCCCAAATTAAAATGTGACAATTTGATTTCTGACAGACTGGTTTAATTAGCTTTGAGCCCACACAAGCCTTTGTATTCAACATTGAAATAAATTTTGATACTATTTTAAATGCACTGATTTTGGAAATTATAATGAATACTCATTGCTTAAGTGAAGATTTATGGTGTTAACCTGTCTTTGTACTTGTTATTATAGGTGAAAAACTGCAGTGGTTTCAAAGTCATCTTGATCCCCAAAAAGTAGGATATACAAAGAAAGATGCTTGTGAATTAATTGAAAGGTAAACGCTGGGCTTGTTAGGAGCAAAGGGTCAGAAAAGGGCATTCTCCAACCTGGTTCTTCAAGAGACCGTGCTGTTCTGGATTTATAGAGGAGTAAATGTTTTTGTTTTTGTTTTTAACAACAACAACAAAAAAGCCTTTTTGTTACAAAAAGGCTTTAGATTCACACTCTGGTTTAGCCACTCTAGTAGGTTTGTAACGTTTCTGAGCCTCAGGTGTTACTTAACCCAGTTTCTTGGGATCAAGAAAGGCTTCCTATGGAAGTATTGTCTAAAATGACTTCTGAAGAATAAGGGTTAGCAGATTAAGGTAAGTTAGTTGAAGAGCCTTTAGGCAGAGAGGACAGTGTCAAAGGTAAGAGCGAGATATCTAGTCATCTGCCAGACATTTAAATATAATCAAAATAATAGTTTCAAGGAGGGCATTGTGACAGGTACAGTTCACAAAAGACCTCAAGTATCACCATATGAGTTCGGACCTTTTCAGAGGACATTGGGAATCACAGGAAGGTTTTTACAGCAAGCACCTGAGATGATCATATTTAAACCTTAGAAATGTCACAGTAGTGAGAATGAGTGAGCCTCCATGGGACATCCAAATGGAGATGTCCAGGAGGTGGTTGAATATGAGGGTCTCGAGTTTAGGAGATACTTGAATAGCAGGCAGTGATCTGGTTGCTGAAATTTTGGACATGGTTGGGTTATCCAGGGACAGTCTGAAGTCTGAGAACATGAGGAACTCAGGAGAATATAAAAATTTCAAGGATACGAGGGTAGGGATAGGGTGGATGGGTTATGGACATTGGGGAGGGTTTGTGCTTTGGTGAATGCTGTGAAAGATGTAAGCCTGATGATTCACAGACCTGTACCCCTTGGGCAAAGAATAAAAATAAAATTAAAAAAAAAAATTTCAAGGATAGGTGAAGGCTGGGGTTTGTTTTAAATGAAGTAATATAAGCCAAATGTATAGACTCGTAACTCAAATTGCATTCTTATTTCTCAGGTATTTAAATCGATTCAGCAGTGAACTAGAGCAGATTGAATTACATAACAGCATCAAAGATAGGCAGGGAAGGCGGCACTATTCCCGGGAGACCGTCATCAAGCAGACAATGGAGCGTGAGCGACAACAGTATGAAGGATATGGCCTTGGTGTGTTCTCTGTGATTTTCTTTTTCTCTCTAAATTCATAGCCATATCAGATTGTAATTCATTTCAAAGGTTTAATTTTATTTATTCTATTTATTTAATTTAGTTTGAATTTCTTCTTTTGATTTCCTTTCTTTTGCGAGTATATCAAATTTTTCAATTCATTTTTTTCTTACATTCTCAGAACTGTCATTTGTGATAGTGACATCGTATCTTTCTACCTTGACAATAAAGTTTTCTTCTCCCTTCTGGCACATTCCTAATTTGCTTTATTATGGAGTTACTTCTTGGCCTGTCTCTAACTAAATCTGTGTTTCTTTAGAGTAGGTGCTGTGCCCTTCTTATCTTTCTAATTCTTGTAGGACCAAGCTATCCTTGCAGTCATTCTTAAAAAACTAGAAATCGAACATCCACTCTTGGCATTGTAGCATTTCTTACCACTCTTAAAAACAAATAGGTTGTTAGTTTACCAACATTATCTTAAAGGAAAAGCACTTAGAGGGTACTTAAGGCTTGCAAAGCCCATAAACAGGTGAAGACCCAGAGGCAGTATGCCCTGCACATGGTATTTGATTGGCTTGTTAATTGTCAGTCTAGGAAAAATCTGGCAATTTCACATGAAACATGTAGATTTCTGACTTTTAAAAAAAATTCAAATGGTCTGGCAACGTAATCTGCTACAGTGGAGTAACATCTGTCCCTTTTAGACTTGGTCATATATTCTCAAGTTTGCCATGGCCCTGAACATTACATTCACTTCCCATTTCGAGTCCATGCTATGGCATTTATAGTATGTGGATTTGCTTGATAAGTAAAGTATAAATGAAATATTTAATTGCAAATTAAGTTTTTAAATTCTGATAATAATAACACTCAAGTTTAGGATCCTAAAGGAAATTATCTTGTGGGTAACTATTGTGTTGGTCCCAGCCTGTTGATAGGGATTCTGTTGGCTAGAAATGCCTGAGGCACTCACCTGGGCCCCTAGTACTTGTGTTGAGCCCCCCATAGGTACTTCCCCAGCCAGAGCCACTGTTATAGCTGGAGCAGCCCTTCTGGTTCTTACTATGATTGTGGGATGTGCCTAGTAACAACTGTCCAGGCAATTTGAAAATAACAAAACAAAACAAAGCAAAAAACCACAAGATTTATTATTCACAAGCCCTGGAGGGTCCATAGCACACCCAGGGCTGCACAGGGAGGTCGAGGGTGGAGAGGAAGAGTGTGTGGACCCGGGGCTCTACCTTTATTCGGGTGTGAAGGTGAGGTGCCTGGGTTTTCACAGGTTCACTTTTTATTGGTGAATTAAAAACATAACTGGGAGTTAGGGCATGAGAAGGGAAAAGTAGGGAACTTGAATGGTGATTTACTAGGTTACTAGGGCTTTTTAAAAGGGGACTTTCATGGGTCAGTGTGGCCTGGTTTCTTATCTAGTTGTTTTGCTAGTAGTGTGTCATATAGCTGGCAATATTTTTACTTGAGAAGGGTGTCTTTGATATGGATGTCTAGATAATCAGAAGCTTAGTGTCAGCCACTTACACCATAGTAGTAACTAGAAACCTTGAAGTAGTTGGCAGTTTCTCTTCATTATTTCTAAGAAGTGAGCTTCTTCATTGAAAAAAAAATGGAAAATAGCTGTAGCATTAGATAGATGTGATTTAAACCCTTAGAGCTTCCTGTATAACAGGACAACTTCTTTAACCCTCCCCCTCCCACCAGTTTTTGTTTTCTTCAATTTAAACATTGAAATACATAGTATGCCTACATCCCCAGTTTAAAAGTTACATGAGGTTTTATCAAAGTGCCTGATACAACCTAATGCAGGAAGTTCGGGGAGAGCTTCAAGCGCTGCTGTCTTTGTCCCTTTCACTGAGTAGTCACCCTATAAGAAAGTAAAATTTATGCTCATAGCTCTCCCATCTCCTCCTGTTGCATCTTCTCCAGAACCCACTTTAATTGTCTCCATCACCCAACAAGCAGTGGTCACTGATGACCTTTAAGTTGCTAAGGTGAACAATTGCTATACTGGGCTGATTCTCAGTCAGCTTTTCTGCAGTATTTGATACAGATGATGACTTCATTTTTTTTTTTTTTTTACGACTTCATTTTCTTATCAGACTTTTCATTTGGTAAAGAAGACCCAGCTCTTCTGTAGTTTTCTTTCTAGTTCAGTTTCCTAAGTTGACTACTCCTCAAATTCACAAACTAGATACTGGCCAAGGTCTCCATCCTTGGGGTGCTTCTTGTTTTCTGTGTATACCAGTTCCTAGTTCATTTCACCCAGTCTGTGGTTTTAAATACCACTTACGTGGTGATAACTTTGAAATTTGTATTTGTCAACCCTAACTTGTCCGTAGAACTCCAGACTTGGCCTTATCAAACTAGGATTTCTCAAACATCTCTACTTGAATGTCTTCTAGGCATCTCAGACCTGACATGTCCCAAAGCAGAGTCTGGTTTTTCTCCTGAAACTCGCTCCCACACGATCTGTATGTCAGACTGTAGCACCACCACCTGCCCAGTTGCTCAGGCCAGAAACCCATAGTCACTTCCAGACTCCAACCAGCTCATCAGTAGAATGTATTTTGCGTCCGATAACTTGTACTGCTACTACCACCACCTCCCTAGTCCAAGCCACTATTGTTTCAACTGCACTTTGTAACAGCCTCCCAGTCGGTCTCTGTGCTACTGCTCTTTCCTCCTAGAATCTGTTCACTACGTGGCTGGCAGATGAATTAACAGAACATGGCCAGGGTCAAACATGTACTGGTGATTGAGACAGCCAGCACAGAAACTGGGATCCAGCATTCTTCCAGCTGTGTCACAGTGCTGCTTCCACAGTCAGGGAGTGTGTCTGGTGAAAGGGTTGTGTGATCTCTGACAACTTCACAGGTGCCTATTAACATAGGCAAATTGTTACTGAATTCTGCAGGTTCAGAGAACACTGGATTCTGACACTTCTCCTTCCTCACCCCATGGTGGTGTAAGTGCTTCTGACTCATTAGGATTTCTTTTTTAAAAAATGGTGTTTAACTTACACCTTTTAAACACTTGACTCCCTCATATTTTCTGAAACTATTGTCATAATCAGCATATAGTTGTGTCAAGCCTTTTTATTTTATTTTTCATTCTTCAATTCTGGGTTTTAATTAATATTTTATTGCATTGGCCATATTTTTTGCAGCTGTGTTCCAGTTTTTTATACATGCCATTTGTATTTTACCGATAACTATGCTCATGCATATTGGTTTATGGTAAACTTTATAATCATGGTGAGGAACTGCTAAATACCTAGTTTTTTAAATTAAAAATGGTTTTAAGTTTTATTGAGTTGCTTTTAGCATATACTGTTTATAGTTTGTTGAAAATTTTTTTCACATTTTGAATAATGTGATTTTTAAAAATATTAAAGAATACTTATATTTCTCAGATAAACTCTACCTTGCCAAGGTGAAGTATATGCTTGAAAAAAAATTGTACTTTTCACCAAGAAAATATATTTAAAAATCTAGCATATTATTTTATGGGATTGATCATTAGAAATTGCCAGGTGCCTTTCATAGATTAAAAGGACAGGGTTTATCTTAGTAATAGGTTTATTTCATTTTACCAATTCTGTGCTAGAATTTATTATTTAATAGCATTCCTCATTGAGTCCCACATTGGGCTCCCTGCTCGCTGGATGCCTGCTTCTCCCTCTCCTACTCCCTCTGCTTGTATTCCTTCTCTTGCTGTGTCTCTCTCTGTCAAATAGATAAATAAAATCTTAAAAAAAAATAGCATTTCTCTTAAATCACCTGTTAAAATAAGCCCTTTATACTTGTAAAACTTACTTTTTGTATAGCTTTATAGCAGTGCTTTGAAATTTTGTTTTGGCTTTGGATTTTCTTGCTGTCTGTCACTTACTCATTGTATCTGAGGTAATAAACAAGGAAACTGTAAAATATTGTGATTTAAAGAACACTTCTTAATGGATATAAATTATTTTCTTTCCCAGAGATTCCAGACATTGTAAATGCAGGTAATCTGAGAACTTTTAGGTAAGTCTGTCTCTTTTATTCCTTGAGGCTGCATATGAAATACATGAGACATAAACTTTCTTCCCTTTTGAACTTAGATATTAGAGCTAAAAAAACTCAATGGTTTATTTTAACCTGAATTTCTCTTTTATCAAAGACTTTTTTTTAATCAAAAAAAGTAAGACTTTGATCTTTTATCAAAGTAAGACTTTTCCTAACTTGTGCTTATTTGAAACACCTGATGTGTAATGAAACGATAGTGACGTGGTGCTTTTAAATACCTTAATACTTAAAAGAACTTGGTCTCACTATTCCTCCCCAATTTGTATTTTTTTAAAAAGATAAACTAACAGCAACAGGCTCAGCGGCTCAGAGTTCTCTCCCTAGACTGTTCGCAGCACCCTGTTTTGGAAAAGATAGTTCCTGGGAAGTGATACCAGAGAAGAGGTTAAGTTGTCAAGAACTAGTTAGTTCAATGGTCGAAAGATGATTTCTATTGTCATAACATATTTTTAGTTACTGAAACTTTGACTTCCCGCCAAGTGCGAAAAGAAAAATAGTTTTTGACTGCACTTTGGAGATTTGCGGGTGTGATATAGTTACTGCTTTTGAGGTTCTTGATACTGTATGGCCTGCTGGAGTGTTCAGGTTAGGGAGAATAAACGAATGGCATAGAGCCTCCTTGTCAATTCTGCCTAATATTCCTGTATTGCATTGGAAGTTTGGGATATGTGGGAATCTCTGTGCAGTTATTGCTGTTGTAGGTTAATGAGAAGATGCAATATGTATGGACAAAGTAATTTCTTGGGGCTTTTTTTTCCCTAATGCATATATTGTTTTTTTTCTAGGCCATTTGAATCTGTAATAAATTTATAAGCTTTTTTTCTGCTGCTTTCAGAGTTAATGCATATATTGTTTTTTTTCTAGGCCATTTGAATCTGTAATAAATTTATAAGCTTTTTTTCTGCTGCTTTCAGAGTTTTATTTATTTTTTTTAAAAGATTTTATTTATTTATTTGACACAGAGAGAGAGATCACAAGTAGGCAGAGAGGCAGGCAGAGAGACAGGGAGAGGAGGAAGCAGGCTCCCTGCTGAGCAGAGAGCCCGATGCGGGCCTCGATCCCAGGACGCTGAGATCATGACCTGAGCCGAAAGCAGAGGCTTTAACCCACTGAGCCACCCAGGCGCCCGCTTTCAGAGTTTTAAATATCACTGCTTTGCCATCTTGCACCCCAGCAACCCTCTCTATGTACTCTTACTTTTGTTTATTTAGGGAATGGGATTTCGATCTGAAGAAATTGCCAAACATTAAAATGAGAAAAATTTGTGCTAATGATGCCGTCCCCAAGAAGTCTAAGAAGAAAACTGTTACGGCTGTAGATAAAGATTTAGGGGAACTGGAACTGAAAGATGAATCAAGTGATTCAGATGAGGAAATGACAGCAGTGGCCTAATTGTCCTTTATTTGAGGTGAAAATAAATAATCTGAGAACTTCAAGTTGTATTTGGCCTGATTATGGTAAATAACTGTCTATATACAAGAATTTGCTATGCAGCTTCTTTCATGATGGGAATCCCATTTGCAGTTTCAAAAACAGTGTTGTGATTTTCATTTAGAAATGAATGTTGCTTTTCATTTACATTAAGTTGCTAAAATAGATACAGTAAAATAAAAGCACAACCTAAGATCCATTTAATCTGAATTTCTTGGGCAGGGGGAGTGATACGAATAATGACAAAAATGTTTTCATCTTTTTCCTCATGTTTTCCTTGGCTCACCTGATCTCACATTCTGGGGCTTGTACAGCAGCGTGTTTGCTGAAAGGGTCCTGTGGGTACTTCTTAAGCAGTGATGGTAACAAAATTGGCTTTCAGTAATAGTGTTTCACTAATCTTCCTCTTAAACATTACACCAATTTTCTTTCCTTGTAAAATAAGGAATATGATAGATTGTACATTATTTTTATCTTTAAGCCAGTGTTAAATGATAAAGTAAAAAAATGGTAACTATTTTCATGATGTTGGCCTCCCATACTTAATCTGTTATCTTTTTATAACGGGCATAAATAATTTCAGGTTAACTCTGTATATTATTTTCTGTTTCTTCGTGAAAAATGATAGGTTTTATTTATGGAAACAACTAATGAGTAGAGAATCAATTACTGCAGTTGTGTTATTTATTCTAAGAGATAGGCTAAATGACATAATTCGGTATTTCAAGTATCATGAAAGACATGGATGTGTAAGAATGTTCTTTGTAGAACTTGTTAAATGCAGTTATCTTTTAGGCTGTTTTCTGAAGGATACAATGTAAATGTATTTGAGTATTTTCAAGAAAATAAATATAAAATATAAATGCTATAAGAGGTTAACTAGATAACAATTAAGCCTTATTGATAATTTATTTAAAATGTTAATTTATTATTGAAAATTAAAAATAAATTTTATTTTCATAATTTTACTTCTTAAAGTTCTGATTATTTAATTTTAAGTGTTTTAACTGATGCTGATTTGCTTTTTAGTAATCTTCATAAAAGTATGGCTTTGTGGTTATAGAACTTTCTTTCTCTTTAGTCAGTGGAACGTGTCCTTTTTTGTTTCAAAATGGCTATAAAAACTGAATTTTAAATTATAGTAAGGAGAATAGAAACTTTTTTTTCCTGTCTGATATTTAAAAAGGCATACTGTTAGATAAATAACTTATGAAAATGGCAGATCATCCTCCAACATTTGTCCCTGGTTTTCCCTATACTATAAAGCAAAAAAGGACAACAAGCATACAGCTTGGAGCCAGAATTGGTAGATACTCGTTGAATGAATGAATTTACTTTACCATTTAGGATAATATAGTTCATAATCATATTTTATTATATATCATTTTATATAATAATAATGTGATGGTAAGTCATGTTACTCCTGGCTGGACCAGAGTAGCCTAACAGAATAATGCTTTTAAGTGATATCCTTAATCATTTTCTGTAGAACATGTTTTTTCTGCAGTGATAACTTGTGCAGCCTTACATATGTTCTTTTCCGGTCAGTAGTATGTCTTTGTAAGATAGCTTCTGTAGTGCATGGCCATGGAACAGAGTAAAAGCAACTCACTTTTTTGGCAGTTCTATGCAAACTGGGGGCTGGTAAACTTTTTTTTGTAAAGAGCCAAGATAGTAAATATTTTAGTTATTGCAGCCCAGATGCAATTTCTGTTACATATTTGTGTGTTTGTATATGTGTGTATGTGTTTTACCACCCATTACAAATGTAAAGATCATTCTTAGTTCATGGCCATACACAGAATAGGCCACAGGCTGGACTTGGCCTGATTGCCATAGTTTGCCAACAAACTACTTCCATGTTATGGGCTAATGGTACATTTCTAAGCTCAGAGCCGCTAACTCTGACATTGGTGGTCTCTTTCCTATTATCTTAGTCACTTCTTTGCCTGACCATCATAGGCATCTCTTTAGGACTCTGTTTACCTTAAATAGAAGTTTTTTTCTACTCCTATATCCCTTGCACTACCTACTGGAGCAGAAGATTAGATAGGTGTCCTCTTTGCTCTACCGCCACTACCCCGTCTCAGTTCTTTTAAGTTCTGTCATTATCTCCCTTTCCTTATTATCTTACTTCCCAGAAGAACCTTCTGCCCATTCCTTGACTTTAGGTATTGGCTCAGTTTTCTTCTCTCCTATTTCAATCATGTTACTGATTCCAGAAGCCTTGTGGATAACAAATCTAACACTGTGACCTCTACCTTTTCCCAGTCTTTTTCCTCTGTGGCATCAAAGGCATATCTGTGGTCACACCCAGATCCTTATTAGCTCCTGAAACTCTTATAAACTGGACCGGCCCTTCTGTTCTCCATTCACTATCTCCCACCCCCCTCCATTGCTGATGTTCCACACTTTGACTTCATCCTTTTATTGTGCACCCCTTATCTCCTGTTTTCAGGTTATTGCTTGTTTTGTTGAGGTTCAGATTTAATAGTTGCCTGTGTGCATCTGCCCTGAATCCCTCTGCCCCCCTGGGCTACATAGTATTCGTCTTTCAAAACTCAAACTGAGTAGCACTCAGTTATCTGTCTCCTTCATACCTGTTCTTCCCAAGCAGCTCAGCATTGCTGGAGGGCATCGGACAGGTTTTTTTCTGTTCATGTTCGCACATTGCAAGTGGATTCTCAGTACCGATGAGCAATTTTACTGTGTTTCTGTAATAAGTTCCCTTTCCAACTTTGAGATAATTCTTTCACTACCTTTTTCCATATGTTGTAGCTCAGCTTTAATATTTGCCTCTTAAGCGTTCACCTGTTCACTTTATATACATCATTGAGAAAATACAAACTATCATTTTCTTTTGATTTTATGGGTGTAGCAGCTTTTCTCCTTTCAAAGGCAAATACTCCTACTTGTGTTTTAGATCTCACTCCTTATTCTCTCCTCAGGAACCTTGAATCTCTCCCAAGTTTTTCACCTAATTTCTCAAGCCAGAAAACTGCCTGTAAATCATCCTTGATTCTTCTCTTTCTCTTTTCCACACCCTCCCCAATCTAATTTAATTAACATTTCTGGTTCTGTTTCCAGAAAGAGTCAAATCAGCCCATGTGAGGCCATCTCCCTGTCTTGCCTGTGCTGTGTGCATTTGCTTCCTCACTGGCCCTCATGCCACCATTCTTACACTCATAATCCACTCTCCGGAGTGCTTGTGAATTTTTAGAAATGTACACTAAAATATGCTACTCCTTTGTTCATACTGTTACAGTATCATTCTGTCACTTTCTTCATGGTATGTTTATTTGATGGGTGTAATTTTGTTTCTAACCACTTTTTTTTTTTTGAGATTTTACTTATTTAGTGCAGTTTTAAGTTGACTTCAAAATTTGAGAAGGTAAGGAGATTCTACCCCCTGTCCCTACACGTGCATAGCTTCACCCATGATTGACATTCCTCCCACCCCTCCGCAGAGTGGCGTATTTGTTACAATTGCTGAACCTACCTTGATATCTGTCACATTTCAAACGAAATTCACATTCCCTACCCTGGCAAAGAGGCCTGAAATGATTTGATTCTGACTGCTTTTCCAACCTCAGCTTGTTTGCACTTGCCCTTGGCTTACTGCACTTCAGATCACAGGCCTTCTGTCCATTCCTAGAATTGCCAAGCTGGTTTCTATGGCAGAGCAGCTCTGCTGGCACCTGATGACCTTGTGTTTATCCACTTTGGCAGGGCTTGGTTCAGGCAGACCTGAGCCTTAGAATGAGTGTCCTATGATCTTCCTGGAACACAAGGGTATGGGACATGCAGGAGCTTCCATGGGCCACTTCATGTTTGTTTCCCTGTCTTTCAAGGAGGACATATAAGACAGTTTGTCATTGCCTCTGGATTTTGATGAAATATGAGACTTCCTACTGTGAGGCCCTTTAGGGAGCGGCTGCAGACCATGGAATTGTTTACCTGCAATAGGGAATCAGCAGCTCAGCACAAGGGTGCCCCCCTCCTTGTGTTGCACTATCATATCTTTCATCTATCAGGCCTTCTTTTTGTGTCTTCCCTTAGGACAAGACTCATGGAGAGCTGGCAGTTCGCCTTTCTTTTGCTCTAAGTACTACACTGTCAGACTCTAACAAGGGTTTGCTGTTTCTTCAGTAGCTAAATCTTGCTACTTGCCCCTTGCCACTAAGGACTTTAGTTACTGTTCCTCTGCCTGCATTGCCCTTTCCCTGAGTTAAAGTATTCCTTTCTTAATGCACCTCTTTATTCCCTTCTATAATATCAGGGTTGGTCAGCCTATGTTGGCTTTAATGTAATATGAATATGTTCAGACCCTGCTTAAAAACACAGACTATTATAAAATCTTAAGAACCCAAGCTTTTTTGAATGTTGCAGATACATATCTGCAGAAATCCTGGTAAATTAGGCAGAGTATAGAAACCACAACAAAGGTTTAGGTCACTTGTTTAATATACAAAGTCTTTCACAGATAATTNTATTATAAAATCTTAAGAACCCAAGCTTTTTTGAATGTTGCAGATACATATCTGCAGAAATCTGGTAAATCAGGCAGAGTATAGAAACCACAACAAAGGCTTAGGTCACTTGTTTAATATACAAAGTCTTTCACAGATAATTATTTCCTTAATTTGTCTTAGTACACATTATTCACAAAACAGTAAGTTGTTAATGCAAGAGAATTAGGTAAAACCAAAAAAGTACAAATGCTCAATCTCAAAAATTGCACACAGTTAAAATAATTTTCCCTTGTTTGTTTTAATGGGATTTCCAATTTCAAAATGGGCTTTCTTCAGATTTGGAGGAAACACTGCAGCCCAAAATAACAGTACTTCCTTTGAGCTGTATTGATATGTAAAATAGCACCTTTGGGCTGACTTAAGGAAAGAAAAAGGGGTTTTCATCTTTCTTAATTAAAGTTAAGTCCTATACAATTATTACATAACAACTACAATAATGATAACAAGTGTAAAGAGCTCTACTTTGTTCCAAAATATTGATTGGCAGGGTAAGGAAAGGTAAACTGTCAGGTGAATGCAGTAATCTTTCCCATCTCACCCCCTTGACAATGAGAGTATCTTAATGATGTCATTGCTCTAATGAGCTAATTTTCCAGCCAAACAGATGTTTTAGGGGTACCTAAGGACCTTTTGCAAAACAAGATAAATGCGGCTCTCTGTCTGGGACAGTAATCACATGTAATAGCAGCTCAGAGTGAGATTTAATCCTGGGGCATTTTGAGAGACTCTCCTTCAGTATATGCCTATCTTCACTTTCTCCATTGCTGTGTCCCAGGTTGATTGGATCATTTTTGCTTGATTTTTTTTTCATTTTTGTTTTGCTTGTGTTTGTTCTTAAGCTTAATTGCCTTTTGGACTTCACTTTAAAAAAAATACTGGGATTTCATTTCTTTACAATTCAATCTCTGATACAATAAAAGTGAGAGTTCTTTTAAAAATTAACAGCATAAATGTCTGTGGTTTATGGTATTGATACTGTCAGATGCATGACTATAAAAAGCCAGGGTTTTTAACAGAATTGTGTTGTTCATTCTTCGATTTCAGTCCTTTGATTCACTTCCGTTTTACTTCTTACGTGAGCAGGTAAACATGCTTCAAAAAAAATTGTCCTTCTGGAGAGTAGTTTTTGAAGGGTAGTCCAGTCCACAAAAGTATTGTCACAAAGCCAAATCCTTTCATTGAAAGGGCAGTTGCCACACAGAATAGGAAAGAAAATCAATATTAGGTTTAAAATGCACATCATTATTTCCAATGGTTTGAACCATAAACAGCCATTGTAGGAAAACCTTTTAAAAGATTTAGATTCAGGAGTTCAGGGTTTATAAAGGTCAGAAGAATAGCAGAATAAAAAGCTGACTTCTCACCTGCTAGGGAGCTGTGTTATTTTCTCATTACAAGAAGGTCAAAGCCTATACAAGTTAATATTGAGAATTTAGGTATGGTATTAAAATACCATGTCATATTTTAGGGTTAAGACAGTAATGCTTATCTTTGCTTTTCATTCTAGAAATGTTTTCTTAGTGTTAAGTGTAGCCGTTAATAAACAAAGCCTTCTTTAGCCAATCGTCTCCCACTGAGAAATGAGCTATGCACTTATCTCTCTTCCTTAGGTCTGTATAGAATTTAAATAGTATTTTTGTGGTATTAAGGTAAATAATCCTTTTCCTTCCAGAGCAAACAAAAGAGAAATCAAGATTTCATTGCTTGCTGGTGACAGATTACCCCCCCCAGGAATAGTTGTAAACAATAGGTTTCTGTTGCTAAGCTCTAGGAAACATGGATTAGTAAAAAGCTTAGGAAAATTAACAAAAATTGTATCAAGGTTAATCTATTGAGTGATGCGCCATGGTTAAATCACCCAAAGTTTAGTTATTCATGAGTATTTATCTTAAACCTTTAAAATGGAAATTTAAGAGGAGGTTAGTACAAAGTTTAGTTTGTTTAAGGTTCATAGATCTTTTTATTACAAGTATGTCCTTATTTGTGCAGAAATTATGGTACACTTTAGTTACTTCAACTTTGTTTTCCCTGTGCGTTTAGTCTATACCCTCCCCAACAAGTTTTAAGAAAGATGAGTTTTAAACCTTTTGTTTCCTGACTGGCAAAAACCCTTAATGTTTTTCTCATGTACACACATGAAATCACACACACACACACACACACACACACACATCACACACACACACAGTTGACATTGTTTACCTTTTCTTTATTTCTAGGAATTGGGACTATTTGGACTCAGTGTCAGCCACTACTAATCTTATCTTTCTCCTCATTTAAAGGTTATTTCCTTCTCCTTTTTTATATGATAATCCGTGAAGAACAAGCACACTGATAATTACAAAGTGCATCTATGTGATACCCGGGTTTGTGCAGTGCGATACCCATGCTTTGGTTCTTATGGCCACCATGGTTGCCTTTTCACAATAATAAATATGACAGCTACCAAAAATAAATCACCTTTTTAAATGTGAGACATCTTTCTTTGATGGGTCACTAACTCTATGAATCATTAATCTAGCTCACTGCAATATCATTCACGCTTCAGTTTTACATGAATATGCAAAGAACACAATAATCAACTGAACTGCCAAACCTAAACAACTCAACTTATTACTTATCACAGAATCTGTTGAATATCTTTACTTCCCAGCTGAGCAAGGGAAATACTGTCAGCTTTTTAAAATAGCCTAAATGCTTAGTCAAAACTACTCATCTGTCAAGTTAATACCACATGTGGATTAAAGAAAAAAAAACCTTCCACATTTGACTTAACAAAAATATTTTTTGTTTCCATATCATATGTGCTTCATAGTAGCAAAGAAGTTAATTTCAGAACTTTGCCACAGGTAGATCATTTTATCTTTCTATACTTTTATTTTTTCACCCTCTAGAGAAATGGTTAAGTTCAGATCTCTAATGAACCAGGTTATTTCATTTGATTAATTTAGTGCTTTTAAAGCTGTAACATTTGTGAGACTTTGAATAAAAGAATGAATTGAGCTGCTGTTTTGAAATATTCAACTGTTAAATGAAGCAGAGTCCATGCTTCTAATGTTAGGGCTGTGCTAAACAATGTGATTAATTGAAATTAAGATACACCATAAAGATAAAATACTGGATTTTGAATCTTGGCTCATGAAAAAGGATGTGAAATATCTTAATTTTTAATATATATGACATTGAAATAATTTGATATATAGTGTTAAATGAAATATAAAAATTTCACTTATTTTTACTTTTTCTAATGGGGCTACTGGATAATTTTAAATGTATGCATGTGGCCTGCATTTGTGGGCTCACATTATATTTCTGTTGGACAACACTGTTTTAGGGGAACCAGATAAAATATAGGACCCGATAGTTGATTTCAGCTTCTGTAGGTATTTAACAGCACTAAGTACACCCAAAAAACTCTGAAAATCATCTGTTCATGATGTCAACGTAATTCTAAGTATTAATATCTTCAAATGTGTATTGCATCTATTTTAAAAACATGCATCTGTTAAAACAACTGGACTCCACTATAGCCATAAAAATCTGTTAGCTGTCAAAGTATGAATATCAAAATATGCATCCTCCAAATTTTCTTCTGATATGACTTAAGGACAGTGCAGACAAATTCAAGCTTAAAACCAAGTATGTGTCTTATTTCCAGATGAGATAGTTAACATTACGAGGCCTTAGAAGAAATACACACTGCAATTCAAGTCTGTATTCTTAAACTTGCTCCTGCTCCTGTGAAGACGTGTGTGTCCATTTAGGCTTTCCTCATTGCCTAAGAGCATTCCTTGCTCCATTGGTTCTTAATTGTCTTAGAAATCCCTCTCTCAAAAACTTTTCACATTTCTGCATCACACTTTGGACTGCTTCATGGGATCCTGGTCATTTGGTGGTTTTTTGGTCCCCTTTTTGAGCAAAGTAAGGAAAAATGAGTCAGTAGGAGAAGGAGAAGATAAAGGGAGTGAATACTTCAGGATCACTTCTGTCACGTGTAGTGGCTAAGCGCTAGAAAGATATTCTTCAGTGAAGAAACTCCCAGCTGGTCCTGTCACACTGGTAGGACCTCAGGGGGGCCGCCCTCTGCCGATGGCAGTGAACTGGTCCCTGTTTGTGATACAGGCACTACCACGGCATCCTTGATGTCCGTGTTTACGTTACACGAGAAGTTCTTCTCCTGCTTTTTGGCAGTGTCTGGACAATTTTGCACAAAGATCACACGGTTGTAGGCCTTCAGCCTGCGCCATAACTGAACGTAGACTTTACATTGTACATACATGAAGACAAGACCTCCCGTGAAGCCGATGGCCACCACAACCAGTTTTGTCCAAAATGGCCATTCAAGGACACCTTTGAAGTAAAAAAGAGAGAATGTTACCACCAAGTCGTTATCAATGGGTTTGGTAATTTTTTTCTGAATTCTTCAAAAAACCATGCCACTGCTAACGTTAGTGGATGAGGAATATATTGTTAACAGGCGGTAAAAATTATAACCAGAATTGCTTAATTGCTGTCAACTCTTAAGTGTACTGTTAAAATTGTGCATAAAGAAACTCTCTACCTAATGCTATAATTAATTTATTTCTTCTAGCATCAAGTACCTACTATGGTTATCAGATGATATGGGACTTTTGATACTTTGAGATTTATTCCTTAGAGCTAACTCTTTAAGGAAAGATACTGAACATACTAAGTGAAAGAATGAGTTCTAAATCCTTTTAAGAAGATAAATAGATTCTTCTATAGGACTATACATACAGATGCCACTCCCCCCACTCCCTTTAAAATTAAAAGGGAAAAAAAAAAGTGAAATAAAGAAGCTGCCACATCTCACCAGAGAGGAAGAAGAGAGTAAAGACATGCATAAAATTTAGTACTTTAGTCATTTTTGTTTCATAAGTCTTTTTGTCACTGAGAACCACCACTTTTTTGGATATCAATGTTTTCTCTTAATTTGTACCATCATAACTAGAAATTGGCTTTCACAATTTTTAAAACTTGCACAAGAGTTTCTGTAACTCTGACAATATTTAGGCCACACATAATTATGAATGTTAAATACATGGTGGTCAAGAGTCCATCTCTCGCCAACACCAAGGTGTGGAGGACGGCTCTCTCCATTCCTGTGAAAGGCTGGCCGGGAATAGAGCACAGTTTAGTATGTTGTACCGGGAAGAGTTGGTTAGAAATCACAGTTTTTGAAAGTCTATGATTCTACTTAGGGTTTTGTTTACTTTTCCTTATGACAACAAGTATCGCCGTTTTGTAACGGTGATGTTTGCTTTATGCTTCTGTAAGAAAACAGACACTAGGGCTTGTTTAGCTCCTACCTTAGTTCTATGTATGTAGGAGCAATCATCTGACATACAGACTCAGGGTAGACCAGTGGTTCCCAAGGGTAGTGGTTCTCAGGGGACATCACTGGTTTTCCCCAAGGGGACAAGTGGTAATGTCTGGAGATACTGGTCATTGTTAGACCTCGTGTTTGGGTAGAGTGCTACTAACTTTTAGTAAGTAGATGCCAGGAATGCTGTATAAACATCCTGCAGTGTATAGGGTAGCACTCCCTAACAAGGAATTACCCAATCCAAAATGTCAGTACTGAGGTGGAGAATTCTCGTGGAAGACAATCACTTAAGCTTCTTTATTAGGAAATTTTCAGAGAGGATTCAATATACAAATCAGATATCTTGGAGTTCTCCAAATTTAGAAGGATTTTTGCTCTTGGCTAGTCTCTTGATCAGTAGTTTCTATGTGTCTGGAATGTTTTAACCACAGATAAGCTGGGGAAAACAGGTACTTTACCTCTCATTTTGGGCGGAGACGTCCCAATGAATTACATCTCACTTTCCCCTCTGTCTGCTAAATCATACTACCGGCTGTTCTCAGTTAAGTGCCTGGAGATTTTCCATTTCTGAGGCTTTGTCCATGATATTTCTTCTCTCTGAGTTTTGCTTCCCTGTTTCTGCAGGTCTACCTGTCCCACAAAACCCAGCTCAGGAGCATTTTCCAGCTAGAAATAAATTTTAACACTTTTCCAGTTTCATGTTATTTCTTCCACCTGTGGCATGAGTTAACTTTCTAACAAGTTATTTTTGCTTTGCTATACCATAATCTAAAGAAGCACAGAATTTATGTCCAGTTGGTCTTTGTTTTCCACAGTGCCTTGCTCAGTAGCTATTTCAATGCTGCAAGAAAGCTTTTGAAGTTTCAAGTTGGATTGCTTTGCTTCAGTCTTTTCAATATAACTGGAGGTGCCAGCCTTTCTTCACTTGTCCATGAAGCTATGCATTCATGGGTGGATGATCAGAAGAAGACTCCACTCTTGCCCTACCTCTCCTTCCTGAAATAGTGACCAGAATTCAGAATATACCTGAGAATCTGAGTCAGGAGTGACTAGCCGTTTTCTCTCACTTCTGGAAGACAGTCTGATCCTTCAGTCTGATCCTTCCACTTTCTTTCACAACGTTCTCTGAGTCGATTTCTTCTCCTCCAGTCATTCTTCTTCATATGTTTGGGAAGTCAGGGCCCTCCGTATATTCCCCGACACAGTTTAGAGGACAGACTATCTTGCCGCCCCACATCCAGAAGCCATTTGGGTGCAAACCCATTGTTCACATGACCATCTTCTCTCAGAGACAGCCTGATTTTTCTCTTTGCCTTTGACTAAGTGGGCAAGATTTTTGTTTTCTATATATTATTGGTCAGGTGTAAGATTTTACCTTGGAAAACTCACTCTAAGGATGTCGTGAGAAGAGATGCTAGCACAGGGGCTAAGTGGATTTCTGAGAATGCTTCCATTGGTAAGATATGTTTGCCTCCTTACTATTGAGACTCAGCAAATTGTGTTCATACTGAACCTTGTTGGACTAGTTCTGTGCTGTCTTCTGTAAACAGGAATGTACACAATAAGGAAGGGTGGTAGAAAAGAGAAGGCACAAAATCTTGTTCCTTGTAGAACCTTTGTGTAAACAAGGAATTCTTTGTCCTCACTGATACATATTTGAAGCTGGAACCTGAACTTGGAAATGCCAAGAGCACAGAGTTGTTTCTACCGGCCCAGGTTGGAAGAGGAATTTGGAAAATCCACCTTGAGGCAATTCCCCCATCTGTTCATTTCTCTGAAGCCCAGGGACTGTATGTACTTCTTTTGTGCTGGAAATCTTTCTTCAGGAGTTTCTGTAGGTTTAGAAATAAACTATCTGCATCCCTTCCTCCTAAACATTAATGGGAAACACTGCTTAGAAATTCTTGGGCAGGAATTGAAGGACCTTGGAGGAGCAGGTTTTCTGTCTATAACCATTTCCTTCCTTCCTTCCTTCCTTCCTTCTTTCCTTCCTCCCTCCCTCCCTTCCTTCCTTCCTTCCTTCCTTCCTTCCTTCCTTCCTTCCTTCCTTCCTTCCTTCCTGATTTTATTCATTTGTCAGAGAGAGAGAGGGAGAGCACAGACAGTGGGGAGGGGCAGAGGAAGAGAGAAGCAGACTCCCCACTGAGCAGGAAGCCTGACTCAGGGGTCAATCCCAGGATGCTGGCAGGATCATTACCTGAGGTGAAGGCAGATGCTTAACAACTGAGTCACCCAGATGTCCCTGTCCATAACCATTTTCTACGGAAATGGAAGTCTTCTCTTGTCCCTCATAATAGATAAATTTGACTCACTCAGGGGTGCCTGGGTGGCTCAGGTGGTTAACCATCTGCCTTCAGGTCATGATCCAACAGTCCTGGGATCGAGTCCCACATTGGGCTCCCTGCTCCATGGTAGCCTGCTTCTCCCTCTACCTCTGCCTAACTCTCTCTCTCTGTCTCTCATGAATAAATAAATAAAATTTAAAAAAAAATTGACTCATTCACTGTTCATATTGTCGTGCCAATCCTACATGAACAGGCAATAAATTTTCTTTTTTTT